>OW152827.1:12766136-13286782 GCA_933534255.1 Iphiclides podalirius | reverse complement strand
GACATACACACTCAATAATAAAAAAAAAAAATACCTAAATTAAGACAGGAAATAGAGCAGGAACACTTGGATAACTAGAGTACTTACCCCAGGATGTTCTGCATCTCCTGACGAGTCCTTGCCCGATCGCGCGATTGAGGTTCTTTAGGATCGCTCAAGGTACGATTTGAGAACCGTGACACAATCGTAATAGAAAATTTGATTCAATACGAAAGTGCTGCGATCCTACCGACTGCGCCAGTTAAGTAATCGGCGATCGGTATTATTCCAATAAAAAAAGATTTATTTAATTAATTACAAGGTGTTAACTGTATGACAATTTGGAATGGACTGATTTATAATTACAAAAAACTTATGAACTAAAACTAATGGTGTCAGCGTTCCTTCGATGCGCCTTCGCCGTGCTGAGTCTGCAGTAATCGCGGTTATGACGTGCTAACTTACTTCATGTTTAACTATTTCACATTTTCTTTCCAAGCATTAGTGCATTATCATGTTGAATAGGAAAAATAAAATGTGTAGAACCCCCACTGTAAGATTATTTACAAAAACATAAGGAAAGCTTGAATTTACCTGCTGATTCCAAGCCAAGCCTTGTACATGGTCGAATGGCTGATTTTTATTTCCCGGTGCCATTGGCTGACTTGTGTTGTTCAAGTCCCAGATGAAGATTTCACTCTCCGAAGCTCCTGATGCGAGCAGGTTCCTCTGGTAGGGATTGATGTCAAGCGCTGACACATGGCCTGCATGATGTATAAAATTTTCACTACTCTGTACTCAGATATAATATAAAGAATATAGTAAGATTTATTGACAAGATTATTTGGACTTCTATCAAAATTGAATATTGTCTTTTAACTTGAATAAAATAAAAATAAAATTAAGTGTAAACCTTTATTTAATGTATGCCTAGCAGTTTATTAAATGTATTTATTTATTTTAGTCAATAATATTTCTATGGCAATTGGCATGTTGAAAATTATGTTTCTTCCTCAGAATCCATTATACCAAAAGCATCCTAACAATTATATAAATAATTTATATAAATAATTTCATAAATTCACTACCATAGCAACTACAAATTTTATGATAACACTATCAGAGCAGAGGGCGGTTGAACAATTAACCAATAACACATTGTCATAAAATTATCTAGGTCAGGATTTACCATGAACAAGAAGTAACAAAGGTTTATTGATTTACAAAAACAACATTATTTTCCACAGTTTTTTCCATTTTAAACTGTTTCAACTTTACTGATCTTCTTACCAAGGAGTAAAAAGTACAGAGTAAAAATTAACCAACAAGAATGCAGCAGTTTTGAAGGTATTTATACTATAATTTTTTTGGGCAAGGTAACCTGTGCACTCTCTTACTATCTTGTCAATGAAACTGCAATTCATTAGATCTAGATATAATCTACGACTATCAATTTTTTTTTTTTAGGTATATAGTTGAACTTTATTCTGATCTAATATTTACAAGAATAAATCTATCTAAAATTACATATTATGTAATAAACCTAATCCACGCGGCATGGTGCCAAGAATGCCGTGTATTTTGGAAATTACATTTAGATACAAATTACTGAGTAATGAAATATGCATAATATTTTTTTCGATCTTACCGACGTAATAATAAGAAAATATGAACTGGTGTTTTTCACAAAAGAAAGAACTTTAAAAAAAAAGGGAAAAAAATAACAAAATAACAAATCGACAAAAAATTAAAAATAAACAAAGCAATGATCTGGAATCGAAAAGAAAGTAAAAAAATAAATGTGTAAATGATCGTGACGCGAACTACGGCCGTCTGTTTTGGGGCCGCTCGATTACCGACTGAGCTATTATGACATTTTCTCTTGCGGCGAAATTTACCATCATATTCGAATGATATTTTTCATTCACTGAAAACAGGGATAAAAGGACATTTTCTAAAAATTAAACCTAGCTAGATCGATTTTTCGCCCCCGAATCTACGCACATACTAAATTTCATGAAAATCGCTGGAGCCGTTTCCGAGATTCCGATTATATATATACAAGAATTGCTCGTTTAAAGGATAAGATATGGATGTGAGGGATGCAGAAAGCTATGTAATTTTTATTTCTATGTAATAAATTGGTATTTATAATGAATCATCATTCTTTTGAATACCATACCATTATGTTTTGTACTACTTCCAACAAGTGCTTCTGTGGAGTTATTCAGTAATTTCTCAGAATTGTAGAACTGAAGAAGGCCTCCATCACATCCTCCTACAATAACTCCAGCTCCTGACCAAACAATTTTTTGAAATCTGAAATATATTTTTTACTAATTAAAAAAACATTCATTATCTAAACATGGGTCACACAATGGCTCTTATAAGAAAAAAATATTTCTCATTCGTCAGTTTGACATAACGCATTAGATTTAGCTTATATATATTGCCTATTTTTACTTTAAAATACTACACAGTATGCTTCATCAACAATTGTAATATACATGAAACTAATTTTTACGGGATAGACCACGAACACTGTAAAGGGTTCGTAACGTCGGGAATTAAAATTAAAAATAAACGCAATAAATCCGTAAAAATTGGTTTCATTTGCAATTTATTTATGAAGTAAAATAAATCATTTAGCCACATTGATGAATTAAACACTCACTTATGTTGTGTCTGCAAGCTGGACTTAAGCTCTAAATCCATTCCGGGTTCCTCCAAATTCAAGGAGTAAAGTTCCAGCGAAGCATTGGAGCTAAAGGAAGCATCCACTTGCTGAGCAGCGGAGCCGGCCGCGAGCATTATGGGATAATGCTCCGCTGGCGACCAGCTCACATTAACAGTCTTCTTCAGTTCTTTAATCTTCATTTTGAAACCACAATTTCACTGCAAAACACAATAACTCCAATAGATAACTTGCCGTAAACCGACTACACTGCCGAATTATGTCACCAGTACGGATAGAGAAAAACTATCCCAATGTAAACAAAGATCTTTGGTTTTGACTCGTCAGTGTTTTACTGATGTACTAAAATAGGTTTTCTTATTAAAATAAACGTAATAACAATATTGTTACACGGTATTCACCATAAAAACACCGAGTTGGCACTTCCAACGTGGCTGACGTAAATATTACCGATTTGACAGATTTCTTAGCCAATTACAGATTAAAAATAATTATTGACAAGTTACCTTTAAATGTCAAAGTAGCGCGATCTTTTTTTGTGCAGTTTGCTGTTATCCCGATGGCGTTGACGGCTTCATTGGAAGAGGTCTGCAGGCAGATGACTCGCGAACTCAGGAGAACAATGAAGTGGATGCACGACGACGAAGCGATGGCACTATCCGCACCGCTACATCTCCACATCCCTTGTATTGTAAACGTAAGATTGTCATTTGGAAACTAAGGGGGCGACACGGACACGACACGGTCCACGGGTAGATAGAGATTAGAGCTTGGAACCTCGGCTTGGACTAATTGTTAATGGTCCCTATTCAGAGAAAGCAAAATTACGATAGAAACACGAGACATAACATACAATTTGTTTACTATAATTAAATTATTTAAGAAAAACAAGTTTTCCGAAAATAATGCCTGTAAGAAAACAATAATGTACGAAAGTGAAAAGTTTCATAATTAACTACGTTACACGCTATTAAATAACAAGACAAAAATATCGTGTTCAGGCTGTGAATAGTGGAATCTCACGTTTGTTGCCGAACGTGCTGTGCCTACTATCGATTTGAGAGTGAATGTGGTGTTTGCCGGACTAAGCTCGTTGGCGCATATCGGTCAGTCAACGACGCATTATCGGAAAGCGGCAAGAGAGTTAAATCGTTAAATGCGGTCGTCAACTTGTGGGGACCGTCGAAAACGTTTATAAGATAGTGTCATCATGGATGCACAGCACAAGCGAAAGACTACTAATGTTTACTGACACCAGCTTTATTGTCTGCTTCTTTGTAAAAAAAAACAAGTAATCGTAACGGGGAGCAATATTCGTGACAATTTTTTATTGGCACTGCACTGAAGATGTCGGTAAAACATCCCGTTGCCCCATCATCTTGTTCCTTACATAGGGTGAGTGTGGGGTAAGATCGTGAGTGTTGGATGAGATCGAATGAAATAACTTCCCGGAAATAAATGGCATGTAATGACTATTTACAATAAGCCTAACCGATGACACAGTATCTGCTATTATAGAAATGGAAATCTGTGAGCCGGAACGGACCCAATATTAAATTCGAGTGTCTGTTAGAGCGAACGTCAATGATGGATCCGCAGTGCCACAGATTATAAAGAATGCGAATATGTCAGAAAACAATTTACAAAAAAAAATAAATGAGTGTGTGCGCCACAGCACTTTTTAAGTTTTCCGTTAAAACATTTTACTTTATTCATCACTGAAATATTTAAAATACAACAGACTTTTCAAATAGTAATATGTCAAGTAATAATTTCAATAAACGTTCTGTATAAATGTTAAACCAAGTATTAAATCTATAACCAAAGATTATAGTATATCGTCCATGTTACAAACTTAATGAGACCTTTATAATCACATTGTGTTACTATAGCAACAGCATAACTATTTCATTTTACATGTAAAGGCTTTTTTTAAAATAATTTAACCAAATAAAAATTTATGTTAAATAAATAACTATTATTAAAATGCTGGCAGCGTTTGGACAGTAAAAAGAAGAGAAGATGTCAATAAATTATTTGTCAACATTTAAGCACGCAAGTCCCATATACATCTTCATTTGAACATATAGAAAAAAGCATAGAATTCGAACCGTACTAGGAAAAAAGAAAAGGTATGTAACGTAGAAAAATTAATTAATTACCAAAATTAATATCGAAGGTGATGTAATTTTGTTTTTAAAAGTAAACAGGTTTTCAGGACTTGTACGCATAAAAAAATTGATTGCCTCTAACAATAGATGATGCATATCCATACAGCGCGGTGTTTATAAATTGTTCCGCTTTACGTAATATGATATTATTTAGGTGAACGTGATATGTAGAACGTGTGATACGAAAAGAGATAGCAGTCTATATAATTGCAATCTAATTACGCCAATTGGCGTAATTTGAGTGCCTCATAAATGTATCTACTTCGTATTCATATATAATATCATTGGCCTCTAAGATATTTTTCTTTTTTTTTATTGATGTATTGATGTAAAATGTTGAAACTTCACTACTACTACTTATTTTTAAAACCACAGTACTTATTTATTTGTAAATGATTATTTAACGGTTTTAGACATCGTCATGCCAATAGTGATGGGCAAGGAAGAATGGTCGCGCATCGTGAGCTGGACGGACGCAGGTCGAGAGAACGCGGAGTCTTTACGGAAGAAAGAGTACATCCAGTACTTACACGACACCAGCCGCGCCATGACTAAGTCTTGGCCCAACTCCTTGGAGGTTACATTCGTCTTTTTATACATCGAAGTGTTCAATATGAGTTATAACATAGGACTTAGTTGAACATTAAAATATGTAGAAAAAGTGCGAAAAGATTGTCGCCGCTGTGGGAATCGAACCCACGTCTTCGGCATTCGCGGCCTGACGCTCTAGCCACTGAGCTAAACGGCTGATAGCCACAGCGACGAAAATCTTAACGCTTTCTTTCTACATTGTTATATAGCATTTGAAGCAATGCTTGGCGCATTTATTGTTATATCCTTTCCAGCATACAATGTTCAATCTCAAATGCAGAGATTAGCACTATAAAAAAAATCTTTAAAATTTATAAAAAACAATGGCGACATCTCTCGTTCGAATTATCGTTGTAAAACGATATTCGAAATTGTTTGTATGCTGGAAGGGATATAAACAATAGATGCGCCAAGCATTGCTTCAAATGCTAAATAACAATGTAGAAAGAAAACGTTAAGATTTTCGTCACTGTGGCTATCAGCCGTTTAGCTCAGTGGCTAGAGCGTCTGGCCCTCCAGGTACTGTTGTATAAATGAAGCAAAGCAGCGGCACCCTTGTAGCTGAGATGTTGGAGTTGCGTGGGAGTAAATGGGCGGTAATCTCCTTTGGGGGTACCAATATTTTCCCATATCTTAAGGTCGATAATTCGCGCGTACCAAAAACTATAAATAGGTATACATCCATGAAACCCTGTCACATAGTTCATGTCGTTCAAGTTTGTACGTTCAGTAAAGTCAGAAATTCGATTAATATCGCGATTTTATGTCTACAATTTAACTTTATTGTAAAGTGAAAGTAATTGGGCAAGCATTCTATCGCAATTTCATCGGTGCCGGCACCGGGGATCGAACTCGGATTGCACGAGTATATTGAATTAAAAGGCGAGCATTCTTATCACAGCCTCTTACACTTTACAACACTCGGCATCCTAATTGTAGACGCGTTTTCCACTCGACCGGTAGAATGTGAACAAACGCAACGAAGAACTGAGGCGGGCGCGCGTGGAGGCGGCCGAGCAGGCGAACGCCAACTTTTACAAGAAGTACGTGAGGCGCAAGAGGCAGGAGCAGCAGCGGCTGCTGCACGGCGCCAGGGACGCCATGTTCAAGAACAAGGACACGCCCAAGATGTTCCTGCGGTAAATCAACGTGAAACGTAGACCGCACAGGACCCTCGACTCGCTTGAGTGATTCGCCCGACTCTTTTCCGTCCATCCAGTGTCCGTGATTGTCGAGCTGGTCCGTGGTTATAAGGAGATTATTACATTAACGATTCGCAGGGGACTGTCTATTATATATTGCTCTATTAAAACCTTTGAACGTTAAAGTTGAAAAATGAAGTGTCGATTTAACAAAAATAAAAAAACACGTTTTCTGGCCATGAATATTGAACAGAATTTGGTATCCGATCTAATAGATAGACTAGAAGAAATACAACTCTAATCTTCCATTCAGTAGCTTCGATATACCTACGATTGACACATAGATACTAAACAACATACTTAATATCCATTATAACATATCTAATTTGTTCGCCCAAAGAGATAACGCTATAAGGTTCGAAACATCAGAAATACTAATTATAAACTAATTATGTACAAATTTGTCAAATTCTTTAATTTATATCTCGACATAGGTTCGGAAAACGTACCGTCAACAAAAACGTATTGAACAATTTCCGAAACGCTGTAACAGGGCAGTGTTAGAGACGGTGACGCAGAAAGAGCGCGAGGAGCAGCTGAAGTTCTTCAGGGTGCTTCGCCACCAGGAGGCCGAGCAGAAGCGGCAGGACGACGAGGAGACGGCGCGCAAAGCCAAGGAGTGGAACGAGCTGATGGAGACGAGGAAGCGACGCCGCTTCGAGGCCAACAAACAACACCAGAGGGAGATAGTCGATCAGTGAGTCTCTTTGCACTTGAAGACAGTGATATTGTATACAAATACGAGGTGGATATGACAATGGCGTACCGAAATTGAGGCGCTCTGATTACACCAATCGTTGTATTTAGATTGTAACTGTATAGACTGCTGTGTCTTTCCGTATCACACGTTCTATATCATCTGTCACATTAACTTGTCACGAATGTCATTTAATGCAAAGCGGAACAAGTTTTAAACGCCGCGCATCATGGCCATGTGTCATCTATAATAGTAAACACCATTGCTTAAAGCAAATTGAGCCAGGCGCCAGGAGGTCGATAGACCCTTACCCTCCTCGAATCCGTTCTAAACAAAATTGTGACTCAACACAATATAGGATTTAATATCGTCGCTCTTGCGGACACTGTACGATCTTACTTCGCTCGTTGGGTACGTAATGGCCGTATCCGTGCAGTATGTTTCGTACAGTTTAGGGGCTAACAACTACCCTCTACTACTAACTAACTGATTACTGACCTCTGCGGTGTGTTGCGTGTAACGCATTGCCGAGGTGCAGTATTAAAATTTGAATTTGAAATTATGCAGTTTGTATATTATAGTTTTTTTAAAAGTCTGGATTTTATGCTAGACAATAAACTGAGATGATCTCGATGGTGACTCGATGGCACCGTTGCTAAGCTCTTGGCTTCGGCGTTGGGAGTCGTGGTTTCGATTCCCACGCGGAACAAGTATTTGTGCGACCCACAGATAATTGTTCCGGATCTGGGTGTTTGTTTCCCAAGGAGGGTTAAGGAGGCTGGTGGCCGGTAGTAAAAAACACATGTTGTGCCGACCCCATCAAGGTGGGATAAGGGCAGGACGATGATGATGATGTTCTTGATAATTCGCAGCTTTTTATCGCTACCCACAATTTATTTAGAGCCAGGGAAGTCGCAGAACGAAACATGAAAGAGTACGAGACTGAGCTCAACCTGCAGAAGATCGACAACATGAAGGCCGATGAACAGATGGCGGCCATAAAGAAGTTTGAACAGGATTTCGTAAGATCTTTTTTGGCTAATGCATTCAAATACTTTTAATAAATAACTCCTCTTATATAGAAGTTATCTAGAATTCTTATATAGAAGTAGCGGCTTAGATGTCAGGTTTGCGACGCGAATGCCGTGTGTTCGAATCTCAGTGAATCATCTGTTTTTGTATAGATTACGAGCAAACATCAAATGACTCTGACTCCATCTGACAGCTCTATTAGGGTTAGGCTTTCTTATATATAATAGGGTGAAAAGACTTGACAACTTGTGATTTTATTTTTGCAATATAAGAGGCGGACATAAGAAATTGGGCACATTTGTAAAACGTAATTGTCACAAACCGATGATGTTATTATATTATGATATTACTGATGTTATTAAACGAGTATGGATTTAAAAGTCTGATATATTAAAGTGTAAATGTGGAAACAAATAAATGCAAGTTCTTGTTTTATGTATAGCTTTAGTTTACAGCTATTTTAGTAATTCGGTATGTGTTATTAAAGACCATTTCGTCTTGTACTAGCATTAAGGATGCTATTTACTCTAAATGACGATGATAATTAAATATCGATGAATATCAAGCATTCCTACAAATAATAAAACACCAATACGTTGCTAGATTCAAGATACAAAATTTTGGTCATATTATTTTTTTTTTATTTATTCATTCCTATTCATTCTTGAATACAGCTTTAACCAGTTCTGCAAAGGTACGCTAATCGTGTAGACACATTGGTGGCCTCTCCTCTAAAGGGTACCTCAATATGCTGGGGCTACTTAAAAATATCCCACTAGATGAATTTAAACGCAAAATTAAAAGCGAACTTATGGCCAAGGCATATTATACCATTGCAGAATATCTTGACGACGCCAATGTGTGGGGTAAATGCTGTTGATACTCACGTAGACTAAAATGACATACTTGTTCTATTATATTGTAAACTAATCGTTTTAAAAAAGAGCAACTGTTGAGTTTCTTGCCGGTTTCTTCTCAATAAAAACTGCTTTCCGAACCGGTGGTAACTTACGAACGTATTAATTTTTATGTAAAATTTTTGACATTTCATGTGAACGCGCAAGCGTGCGTCTATGTGAATAAATATATTTTTGATTTTGATTATGAATTTTATGGGATATCGCAACTCGATTCAGGGCAGAAATATCCAAATGGTCGTTTCAAATACAAAAACAAAAGAAACACGTTAAAGAAAGCGGCCGAGAAGGCGCGCATTTTGGCGGACATGCAGCGGTCGCGGCAAGAGGCGGAGGCGCGGAGGGGGGAGAGGGAGGCGCGCGAGAGGATGGACGAGCGGCTGCTCGAGGTGCTACGCCGCTCACAAGCGCGCGTAGACAGCAAGCGGAAGCAGACCGAGAAGGAGGTAGCTGTGTCTCTAGCGCGTAGCGCTACGTACCTTGCAGCTACGTGCGTAGTGCATTGGTTATCTACGTGCGTACGCTGTGTTAACTCTTCGCGTAGCTGTTTGCGTTATGTATTGCTTTTAGTGAGCAACATTGTAGGCGACTTTTTTATGTGCCTTTTTATGCTTAATTATTTGACAAATAATGTATGATCGCTTACGTCCAGTAGTGGAACTGAGGTGTCATATATACAGAATGTTACGTTACGTATAGATTATGTACATTATACACATCTCCTTTCTCACGACCTAAATTCTTTTGACAATGATCTAATTTGTAATATGTGCATATGCCCATTACGTACTGTCTGAACAGATCCAAGCAGAAAAGCTGCGTGTCTTGGAGAAGATCAGTTCGAAGCTGGAGTCTGGGGACGCGGCGCGGGAGGCCAGAGAGCAAGAGATATTGGACAAAGCTGTCAAAGAGAAGGAACAGAAGTTCGTATAAATGTCGAGGAACACACGAAGTTTGGATGAAATGATTACATTTCATATTTAATGGTGGCAATCATCATATTAGAATTCAAACTTTTAGTTCCAACTTAATCTATGAATCATCATCATCATTTCGAGCATCTCTGGACCGATTCCAGTGTGGACTATCGCCCGACCAGTGCCTATTAAGTGTTGTGTAGTTTGCTGTTAGCCAGGCGGCTTTGGCGAACGAGTTGTTACTAAGAGTAAACTGGCAAACAGAAGACATTCCAATATAGGTGTCGCAGTGGTAGCGTTTTGGCAATCAATAAGCGAGTGTAATGCATCTATATTGAATAAACGTGTTTGAATTGATTCGATCCGTCGAAGGGCGGAGGCTTTGCGCCAGGAGCGGCTCGAGAAGCAGGCGCGGCTGAAGCGGGAGAGGCTGCGGCTGCAGCAGGAGTTCCTGCGCGAGGAGGAGCGGCGGCTCCGCCACGAGCACGCCACGCGCGCCTGGCACCTCGCCAACAGGTGACGCCTTTCGCCGCTTTCTATAGATGGCGCTGTGGCGGAGCGGCTATTTTGTAAATTAATCACGTCATTGTTTTACGGTGTGTTATGGACATCGTAAATTCCTGGATCAGACAAGCACACAATTTCGAGTTTCGTTTTACAATTATCATACGAAGGATGTCGCCATTGCTTCTATTAGATGAAAGATTAAGAAGTTTGTAGAAAAAGTGGACGTAGAGTCTTTCGCCGCTGCGGGACTCGAATCGGGGAGACGCGGGATTTCTGTCCGTTATTTCTCCAAGTTTTAATACATGTTGTATTTCAGTAGACTGCTCAGTGATAAAAACACACGAGTAATCGTTTGAAAATATACAGGGATAAGAGAAAAGAGAGCTCGTGTGATTTTTAATTAGGAACTGCTGCAAACCCCGACCTGATGCGACTCAGTAAACGCTTATTTACCATACATCTTCCATAGGAATTAACATTAGTGAGTAAATCGGAAAAAGAAATTTCTTAATGTCGCATCACTACATGGTCGTCAAAATACACCAAAAGCACAAATAAATTTTCTAGCGTCATTTCAACTATATAGTCAATGTTGTACAATCCTCCTCAAATTGCGAATGTTACATTCGAATCATTTCTTAATAACATACGACTTGATAGGTTCAAGAACTTGGAAATTTACGAGGACTACTTGGCGAAACAACGCGAGGAGAAGGAGAGGAAAACTAAGGAGCACAGAGAAGAGCTGCTGAGACTATGGGTTAGATTTTGAGGAAGAAACGTATATTTACTTTGTCTTCGTCATAAAAAAGTACTTTGTAAATTAAAAAAAAATTTACCATTGATTATTAATTTATTGAAGAATACATTAGTTCAGTTCTTTAAAAATTGCTATATGGCGTTTTGAAACTTATGTTCTACTGTTTGTGTTTATAAGCGTAGTAAAAAGAGTTTTCTTAAATGATTGCCTTCTGTAATATATAAACATATAACTGCTTGAGTCGACTCTTTATGAAGGAAATAGACAGATGTTCGAAAGGATCAATTCATTGAAGAGTTCAGTTTGTCTTTGTTTCTCTTCCGAGTATAATCTTAAAGTAAATTTAATTGAATATTAAGTAATTGATAAAAGTTTTTATTAGTAAGCAGCTCACTAGAGCCCATCAATACGATCATTCATCACATCTAACACCGGCTCCCATAGGCCATACAAAGAGAAAGCAAGCAACACTGAAGTCAAATACAATAATTAAAACTGTGGTAGAGCTACACACTGAGTCAAATACTAAATAATATTAAAACTTGTAGAAAAAGTACGAAAAGATTGTCGCCGCTGTGGGAATCGAACCCACGTCTTCGGCATTCGCGGCCGGACTGGTCACTGAGCTAAACGGCTGATTGTCACAACGACGAAAATCTTAAGTGCAGAGATTAGCACTATAAAAAAAATCTTTCAATCACTAAATATTATTATTTAAATTTTGGTAGAGCCATACAACGGTCATCTGTTGCATCGCTGTTGTACGAATGGGCAGGTCCGTTTGAGGAAGTGTTAAACTTCTGCGTTTCGTCTGGTGAGTAGTAGTAAGTAGAGACCACTTTATTAAAATGTGGCAAAGCGTCTGCAACCGTACGGGTTTCCCAAATGTCCATGGCCGATGGTTATTACTTAAAAACCACCAACCGGCTCGCTTGCCAACTTCTCATAAAAAAAAAACTAAAATTCGCAGAAGCCACTCATATTAGCACCAGATGATTGGTGAAGATTATAATAGACGCGAGTGTCTCCTAGTGCATGATGTGTGTGCAGAAGGAGCGTGAGGAGCGCGAGGCTAGAGAACGCGCCGAGAGGCTGCACTTCTACGGCGAAGAGGCCGAGAGGAAGCTGCGCGAAGAGGAGCAGAGGACGCTGGCGCACGCCGCGCTCCTTCTAGAAGAGGCGAGGCGGCATGCGCGGCCGGAACACGCTCTGCTGAGGGCCGTCGACGTGAGCGTTCCCACCTGCCGCTCTTATATTCTTATCGTCTCCGCACATGACGTCTTTCCAGTTAGCAAGCTTTCGAGATAGGTGCCGGAGATGGCACTCCATCTTCAACACCTATCTTGAAACATTTACAATACAAGGTTAAATGCCCTCTTGAGAACCTTTCAACAAAAAAAATCAATATCGGTTTAATGACTGAATTCTGAGGCAATAGACATAAAACCTTTCTAAGAGTCTGTTAACGACTTTGGTACTCGGAAATGGCTCTTGTTTCATATACGCACACACGGAAATACTCAACCTAGGCGTAGAGCGACCGTTAATGGAGCATACTTTTTGTTCTATATAAACCCATAATCGGTCGACAATTGCATCTAAACCATTGTGTCTGCGCAATGGATTACACTTCGCTACGTCCACGGCGTTTGTTACAGCGCTACTGCAAACAGCAGCGCCTGTACCCGTTGCCGCCTCTGCCCGCCGCCCTCCAGAAGCACTTCCCGCATTACGCGCCCGAGAACCGCGCCCAAAGCGACGAGAATACCGCAAAGTCACAGCAGAGGAACGGACTCGACGGCCACGTGAGCCCTTGTACATGTATTCACTCCGGTGACATGGAAAACAGCGAGGAGTTCCCCAAGGCGTCATACCTCTCGCCCTTTTTCTTATCATTCACCTTAGTAGATCTAAATACATCCGCCCTTACTTACATACGGGGCCGAAGCGGGTCATGTCGCATTCGGAACGACTTTACCCACATTGTTACACCCAAGGCACTTGAATGGCCGTATTAGCATCCTTCTCCCGAGTAATCCCCTATCCTCTCTGCAATATAAAGCGCGGCTTCCTGCTCCCCCGCTTTTGTACGGGCACGGACTCCCATAGGTCGCTGCTCAGCATCAAAAGAGCAGGAGCGCCAATGTTAACAATGAGCAAGCCTTTTGGCCCACAACAGAGATCACAGAGAGTAGGGAGCACGGCGCATCGCTATAGCAACAGTCCTCTCCCTCTATGGTCCCTCCACCGTTGCAGAAAACGAGGAGATTTTCTCCTCCCCTACAAACAAACACTCCACCTGTTCCCTGCACCACACACATCCAGCACACATCCAGAGTGGGCTCAATGAGCCCATTGAGAACGGCCCTCTCGGGTACATATTGTAAGAACACCGCAGGCACACACATGTTGGGTTCCTCTTGGCGTTACTGAGGATAGCTGAAAAGCCCTTCCGCCACGACAAGGGCAGGTGAAAGTTTTCCAACTTTTCCCATAGTCAGACCATGAACGGTGTCGCCGATTTCAGGCCGGGGATACAAACGTTGCCCAGGAAAAAACACCTGAGCAGGACTACAAAAGGAGAGGCCCCGCCAACGGATTACAAACGAAGAGTGCAGAGGTGGACACGTCAATATACAATTTATGGATTCATTTTGTTTACTTGCAATTATTGCAATGGATAAGTTTATAAAATGGAAAATTATGGTTGCACGTAAAATTGCGTCAATAGCCCAGTTTTAACATCATTTATAGGCTGTTTGTGAGTTATATGTTACAATCTTAGTAGTTGTTGCGGACCTTGTAACGTATTTAGGGTTAGTTTACACGAGCTTAGTAGGTATTAGTCTAAAATTTAATAAAATTGAACCGCCCGCAGAGAACGGAGCTGAGTTAGCTCCTAACTGCTATTGAATTCGCTAATTTTAGAGAGGACGTGAGTCATTTTTAAAAGAAATCTTAATTCTGTGACACCGAATTCCAGATTCATTGATGGTAAGCGCAGGCGTTGATGCAACATAATTTAAGCAGACGCTGTTAAAGAAACTTGTCAAAATGGGAAATAATAGCCGCAAATATAATAGCTCGTGTCAACTTACCAAAACCGTAGACTGACCGAACAAATTGAACGGCTGGTTTCAATATTTTTTCTATCTGTTGATATCTAGCGTTAGATATTTGACATTTATTAGTTCAGTTTATTACTTCCACAATACTAAACTCAATATTGAAACCGTTCGTTACCGTTGCTGTAAATTTGTTTAAATATTGAAAACATTTCCCTTACTTTAGGATAAATTATCCTGTGTTGTAGGGACGTTGTAAAATCATCCAGATGCGAAACAACTATCCATGCGTCACACAAATAGTTGTCCCGTGTGGGAATCGAACCCGACCCCCGACGCCGAAGCCGATACCTCGGCAACTGAGTCACGGAGTCGTCAAAATGTATTTATATATTTATTACTTTCAGGAGGGGGCGTCTCTGCCGCCCATAAAGGCTGCCGTGGGGGGGAAGCCGGAAGGCGGGAAATGAGAATGCGCATAATATAATCATGGAAAATATCATTTTATTTATTTATCTTTTTATTTTCATCGACTTTTCCGGTTCAATTATAGCCTAGAGAGCGTTTATGGCACAGTGACGAGATGGGCGCGTGACTAGAGATGACGAAATTTCATTGCGGAATAAAAGCACGGATCGGGCGTGCCCGAAACACGCGAGCAGACAGACGCGCAAGTTGCGGCCGTTCTCGTCTCAGTGTGACAACACGAGTCTACATCCACTGATGCGCCTTCCGTACACGTCCTACCCGCTCCGAATACTTTAGATGGGCTCACATAATGGATTAAAACAAATTAAAAGTAAAATAAAAATTAGATACACATTCTTTGGTCACGTTGAGTGTAGATTCGTCTGACGGTGGCTTACATGTTACATTACAAGAAACTTTGCGCGAGAGATATGACGCAAAACTATTCTATGCATACATGACTATTTAATCGGTTTTCATACAAAGCTTACTTGGACCAAATTGCGTGGTGTTCGATAAAACTATACGAACATAGAACCTTTTACGTCATATCGCATGCGTTGTTTGTTACAATTAAAAAATAAGTCTATAGTGCTGTTCTAAAGGTTTAAAAAGTTCTTCGTATTTTTAAATTGAAATCTTTTGCTAATTACACGGATCGAGCTACAAATTCTCGACCGCCGAAATTACGAACAACGTTATAAATTTTTTTGTAAACTAAATATGATAAAATTAATGTATTTCTATAATCAGATATTAAATTTCTGTGTGCGTATCAACAAGTGTTTTAACGTTTGCCTTTAATGATATGAAAGCATCAAACATTCGTCAAAAATTCAATAATACTTCTGTTGGCTTTGGTTGAAACAGTATTGTCTATGGTTAAAGTTAAGGCATGTTTGTTCGAAGACACAATCCTTTCATAGTTTTACAATAAAATCTGTACAGTGAAAAAATATAAGCGTATCATTTCATAGCGCAACTTGAGAATATGTTAAATTATAAAGATAGTAGATATATACAATGTAGTCAACACATAAGAAACTATTAAACTAAAGAAATTAAAGTCAATAATAACAATAGAAACAAAACATTTACAAAAGTCACAAGTCTCGAGCACGTGTCAGGATTATTTCTTAATAAAAAATAATAATGTACTAAAATAAAAAAAGAATAACAAAAATAAAGGACCAATTGAAAAGTCATTCGAGTAAAGCATTACGTAAATCACTGTACTGCAAAATAAAACCAATCCTCTAATTCCAAATAAATTAAGGATAGATTATAAAAGCAACATATACAACGAGAAGAATTGCCTTTTATAATAATTGCAAAAAAAGAATAAAAACAAGGGTATAGTTTAGCAGTACAAGAACTGACGACCTCAATACATGGAATTATCTAGTTACTTTTTGAATATTTCATATAAACGTTCATTTTAGAACAAATATGATAAAATGCAGTACAGGAGATGCGATCGATCGTGGAACGTTCGAGAAACGCTTCGGTCGTCGTGGTCGCTAACTTAGTCTAAGCTTAATCTAAGTTGTACTTTCGTGCGTCCCAAAACCTAACTTAACTACCACTTAATTTAACGAGGCAATTTAAACGTACATACGATATTATGGCAAGTTGTTTTATGCTTGGATTTGGCTCTGAATTATGGCATCGTCACACCCTATGATATACATTTTTTTCTTTTAACAATTCTCTATGGATAAAGTCTAAATGTATAAAAACAAATAAAATAAAGTCAAGATTTGGGCTTATTTCATATTAAGACAATGTAGGACAATAAATTAAATCTAAGAGAAAGAAAAATTTACACCATCTCAGCACTTGAAGTCAACGCAACTTATTCTATTCATGAACAAAATTCCACCTTATTAAGATTGAGTTTCCAATATCATACAGAAATATATGCCATTTTGTTATGATCAGAAATTTGATCATTATATAATGAACTTAGTTATCTGCACCTGCGCCAACTTAACACATATCACTCATAACTTCATCAGTGACATCGGAAACAATTCGAAAGGTCCACAGAAAACACGTAGGCGGAGTAATTACAACCGAAACTGCGCAATCATTTGACAACCTTAGACTATTTTCAATAAATAATAACAACGACAACTAAACACACTCGATTTGGCACCAGTCTAATACTTGAAATGCTTCATTCCGAACGAAGAGCGGGGGAGTTTCTTGTACATCGGATATTGAAATCGATTTGGAGCAGTTTGCCCTCTAACACATTACGAATTAGTACATAAATAGCTTTGTGTCCACAACAAAAAGCTAGTGGAAAACATCAGCTTTATGAAAATTCACTGTTAATATGTAGCAAATGAGATCGTGATCATTGCAGACGTCATTGGATTCGTAGTACATAGTTTGTTTGAAAGGTAAAAAAGTGCAAGTTACAAAAATATTCGCGATGCGACTCTTATACGTCAGTCGAGAAGCACCGTTCAGTCGTCATATCGATCCTATTCTACGACAGTACTTTGGATATGTTCACACAAACGTCTCTATCGCGGTCGTCCACTCGCGCGGGCCGGATGTCCGGCCGTCCGGATGTCCGGCCGTCCGGATGTCCGGCCGTCCGGCCGTCCGGCCGTCCGGCAGCGGGATCCGGCCGTCCGGGCCGTGTCCGGTCAGGGCACGTCCGGCCCCTCCGGCCGGCCGAGCGCGTACTCGGACGCCGCGTCGCCACGGGGGGAACTGCGTGAAAGGCCAAATAATCCTTCATAAAAATAAACACCCGCACAATAGGGTAAGATTATCCCGTGTTGGACGATTTAAATACAATCGCAGCAAGAGCCAGTTTTGCATTGGTAACACTTACTTGAGAGAATCGAACCTATAAACCAAGGAGAAAAGTAACAGAACCAAACCAACTTCGAATTACACTATTCTGATGTTTAGTTTGATACATTCGTGGAACTGTTAGAAATTCAATCCTTTCTTTTAAAATAAATCACTATAATATATAATTTAATATGAATAAAAATTTCTACTAAATCTGTTATTACATTAAAATGATGTAATACCAACCTGAGTAAGTAAAACTCATTACGAGGCGAGTTGACGCCCAGAGACCCCTTCACCTCGTCGTCCACTGTTAAAAGTTTAAAAAGAAATCGGCAAGTTTTCGCATTAGGATGGGTTACATATATACGAAACGTCGGAAATTAAAAATCAAAATTAAAACGCTGTAATATCCATAAAATACTTTGATTTGATATTTACAAATAATTCCAATTTTGTCGAAGATTAAGTTGACGGTTCTAGATTGATACCTTGTGGAACACCCGATAGTAACTCAAAAAATTTTTACTGATTATCTCAATGGGTTCATGTAATTTATCATTTATAATCATACGTTAAAACCCGATCTGGAGACAGGACCACTGTTTTACAACAATCTGTGTCATGTTCGATCTCGAGTAACATTGAACAATATGAAAAATTGGGCACGCTAATATAAACAACGAAAGCAATAAGAATCATGCTGTCATCTATTCCAAGACAAGTTGTGGCAACATTTATGAATAAATAAGAAATAGACTAAATATACATATTTTAGAGTATGGATTTAATTTTCTTTTTATCCTCACCGGTGCTTAGCGCTCCGAGCGGCGTGAGAGGCGAGTGGGGCGTGTGCAGGGTGAAGGGCGCGCGGGGGGTGCGCTGCGCGAGGGGCGAGGGGGGGCACGGGGAGGCGGAGGGGGCGCAGGGGGCGCAGGGGGTGGAGGGGGCGCAGGGGGTGGAGGGGGCGAGGCGCAGCCGCCGCGCCAGCAGCGCCCGCGGGGTCACCAGCGGCGTGCCTCTGCGCACAACGGACGATTCGTTATGAGACTGTCGTGTTTCCAATAAAACTGAGCTGATACGTATAGGAGGGAGTTTTGATTTTGGCCTGTCGAGTTTTCAAGTAAAACTTCTTTACGCACCTTTACTTGGGGAGTAAGCTCGTGAATGCCAGACGGGAGCATTACAAAGAGTGTGATGTTACGCGAACGGTGATTTCTTGATTATATTGTAGTTTCATTTCGTTCTTCAACATTTTTTTTTAAATTAATATTTTGTTCGATACATCAAATATGCTCGTTTAAATTGAATAAAACGCGACGTTAAGGAACACATAATGTGTGTCATGTGCAATATATAGTTGCATTTGTAATTGAGACCATGATCATGTGTTCAGACGAAGAAGAGATTAGAAAGGTTAATATTCTCTCGTCCGTTAAATAAGGTACGTATTTTAACGTACGTAACGTACGTTACTTTGAGCAAAATAAAATATTCAATGCATTAACTATAATGTAAAATTACCAAAACTTATAAATTTAAGGAAAGAAATGTTGGAATGAAAGATTCGTGTTTATTATCGACTCCCGCCGTCAATATTTACGTGATATTGTGCCGCGACGCAAAAGCGTTGTTGTCAGCGTCATTCTGGTTGTCGTTGCGCAAGAGGCAGGCGGCGGCGTTGCGCGCCTGCTGCCGACGCCGCACTAGGAACTCCATTCGCAGAACGGTCACCACCACCGTCACCACGCACCTGCCGTTCACAAATGCCGAGGTTAAACTGTGCTAGGGCCACGGAGCAGCCTCGGCTGTTGCACGAATGGGCAGGCTCGTCCGGGTAAGTACCACGACCTCACAGAAGACCGGCGTCATGTGGAAGTATAATGAAAGTGTGTGAATCGAATCTTTTGTTCGCAAATCTGTACACACCCAAACATAAAGGAGAGCCATTATTGTATTTAAAGGTTTAAAGTCATACTCACTTGAAGAGCTTCTTGCCGGTGGGGCGGGGCTCCCGTGGCAGGTGTGGCAGGTGTGGCGTGTTCTGCAGGAGGCCGCGCTCGAAGCGCGTGTAGCCGGCCAGGACGCGTTGCAAGTAGCGTTTCTGCCACACGAGGGCCTTGCGCCAGCTCTCTAGGCGCATGCAGCGCCCGTGGAGGTAGCGGATCTGGGGGCGGAAGACAACTTAAATAGGACCACATGCACAGCGATTAACTGTAAACGGGATTCAAATATATTTATTCAACAGGAGCATTACACTCACTTATTGATAGTCATAATACTGGTAGTATTCGAAATAAATCGGTCAAAATACCGGTTCGGAGAAGAAAGCCACTGAGAAGAACCGGCAAAAGAAACTCAGCGGGCTACTTCTTTTTTCCATTTTTTGACGTACTTTGTGTGACATGAATATATTAAATACAATATAAAAGGTACGATTGAAAGAGCCAGGAGTCGATCAATTCATTACCAGAGTGTGTTATCATTTGAATCGATGAGATTGAGACAAACAGTAGCTCCTACTTGTATTTAACTTTTGAATTAATAGCAAGTCGCAATTGTTATAGGGCAACGCAGAAGTCTTAGTACTATAGTCCATTTGTTGCCAAGTAAAACACTGGTACGAATGATTGTTTCAGTTTTTGCATAACAAACATACTGTTACGAACACACAAAGAAACTAGCGCCATCTAGCGTCAACAGCAAAACCACTCAAAGATCAAAGACAACACAAATCCCCCTATTCAATACTAGATGGCGTTAGAGGAACTACTGTGGAACTATAGTGTGCTTTATGTTGGACCTAGCGCTAGTGAATAATCTTCTAAAGAGTCAGCAGGTCTTTCTCTCCAAATCCTTCGAAATATAATAAAAACGGCATATAAATTATGTCTGTTGTATGGAAGCCCCACTTAATTTTTTATTGTTTTTTAGTATTTGTTGTAAAAGCGGTCACAGAAAAACATCACCTGTGAAAATTTAAACTGTCTTACTATCACGGTTCATGAGATACAGCCTGGTGGCAGACAGACTGATGGACGGGCAGACAGACAGCGAAGTCTTAGTAACGGGGTCCCGTTTTACCCTTTTGGTACAGAACCCTAAAAACAGTTGGTGCTAAAGCTTGTCTTTCAGTTGTATAAAGTTCAATTTATTATTTAAAAAGAAAATTAAACAACGTTACAACAGCTTACATAAACATCAATGATCGCAAAGACAGACACTGCGATATATTAAAGGCCCTACTATCATAGTCGACCCAGGCCTATTGATAAAAATTTAATCTTTGTTCTCTTCATCGTAGTTGACTGCTTTCATTTCACTTTGCTTCGAACCAAAATGTCCAACCCCAATCTTACGGAAGTAATCAGTATCTTTTGTTCCTTTTTCCAAAAAAAAAAAAAACGAGTGTGCTTTAGACCACACCACTGAATAGAAACTTCTTTAGCTCTATCTGATGTAATCGCTATCTCCATGGATGAATTTACAATTTTATTCACTTTAAATTTATAATATTTAAAGTATTGAACAAAACATTAATATATATATATATATAAAATTGCTCAAGAATGAGATGAAATTACGATATCAAGAAATCACGTTCGCGTAACATCACATTTTTCGTAACGCTTTCGTCACGCTTTCACAAGCTTACTCCCCAAATACATAAAAAATATAATAACAAAAAATCATAAGACTATAAAATAATTACAATGAAGACTATAAATTAATACATAATAATTAAAGTTTTCACAATTTCATTACGTAATATCATAAAAGGATACATTATTATTAACAATACACTTCAAAAGAAATAATTATACATAGGTAATGATAAGATCCATTCAACCTCCGTGCGCTGTTCAAAACGGTTGCACTTTTAAAAATAGAGTGCGTTATTATAAGTCACTTTGACGTTAATGTCGATAATGTTCGCGTAATTTTTTCGGTATATTTTGCTTTTTATGTTTATTGTGAAAACTTAATTTTTTTAAGCGTAAATTTGAAATGTAATAATCGGAGAAGATTTTAAGAAATGTCCTCAATTGTAACCGAACCTAAAGGAGATTCACCCAAGCTTCCAGACATGGTGTAAGTCAACGAACGCGAGTCAAAAGATCGGCATTAATAATAGAATTGGTAGAAACGGTGCCGCTCTGTGGTATACGTTTGTGTAAATACATTTTTGCATGAATGTTCAAAAACTATCTCTTTGGGATGTTGAAATATAAAGGCAAAAGTGCTTTCGATTAAAACTAGAAGGCTTATTAACATAAAATATTTTCATGTTGAATTAAAACATTCCTTATGATTCATAAAACATTTCTAAGCTATTGTTTTATAAAATATTACATCAACATGTTTATACATAACTGTACATACATTTTTGTGCCAAATATTTGAAATCGAGCAAAATGTAGGCCGGAAATTCCTCCTCTACACTGCGGATTGGCAGGCTTCACATATTTTCTAAATTTTATTTTTTTGTTATTATTTCGAAAATTTAAAGGGTTCCTTACGATGTTTTCCTTCACCGTTGACCACGCGATATGTTAGCACTTAAATTTGACAATTTCATTAGTGGCTGACACCTGGGATCGAATTAAAGTTGCTCGACTATATTGAACTATAACCATTATTTACCAACGAAAAACAAAACCTACTTGAAATATCTCGCTCTGTGTTCACTTTATAATTGATTTTCAGGAGCTCCCTAATTATCTCCGGAGCCCAAGATCCATACCAATGAAATTAATATGGGACCACATGGGAAGCATCAGCTTTCAAATAAAAAAAAAAGAATCATCAAAATCGGTTTTCAGTCGAAAGTTCTGAGGTAACAAACATAAAAAAAATACAGTTGAATTGAGAACCTCCTTCTTTTGAAGTCGGTTAAAAAGCGATCTCCCGGACAATGAGCTATCACAGCTCATATAGAGATAATTTTTTTCGTTATTTATAATTCACGTCAAGTGGAGGACAATTAGTTATTTCTCAACGCCGCCTCGAGAGAACGAACCAAAAGTGGTCAGCGTTGAATTGGGCGTTCCGTTGCAGGATGTGCGGAGACCACCCGTCGGTGACGAAGACGGAGCTGAACGCGCGCGAGCCGCGGCAGCCGGATAAGGTCAAGGTCAGCGCGCCCCTCTCCCACCACAGGGTCACGCCATCGGTACCTATGAGCCTCCATCTATACCCCTTATTTGTAAGGTCCGATTGAGGTCCTTAGTAACCTCTTCGATGCAGAAATGTCATGATGAAGCTGAAGTTTATGAGATATCTCGTTACAAATATTCATCGTTGAATTTTATTTGTAAGGTGTTGTATGTTGTAAGGGATGCACGCTAGATGGCGCCAAGCATTGCTAAAAATGGAATAGAACGAACGTAGATAGATTTCGAGATTTTCGCTTCGTTCGAGTTTATCTGGGCGCGAAACCAGAAGACGTGGGTTCGAATTCTGCAGCTCCGAAAGTTTTTATCCATTCATCTACAAAAATTTACTTATAATAATCATGAATGAGACGAGTACACACAGACATTAACCCGTGTAGAGCAGTGCAGTCTAAATATTAATTCGGTCACCCTGCGCGTCGAATTGTTAACCATTCCGCTCCGGCTTTTGTATTAAAACTAGGCTTAGTCTTAAAACGGTTCTAGTTTTAGGTGTTAAAAAAACGTCCTTCTGAGAATATCGAAACCAAAATCGTCTACGCCAGGAGTCAAAACTTTGCTAAACTAGATACTTCTATAAACTGACACGTCCTTGCATGGTTTTTATGTTGGGCAGAGGTCGCGCGCGGAGTGCCCTCAAGAGGCGCCGCCCCCCTCCTTCGCCGCCCCCGCGCCCCCCTCGGCCCCCTCGGCCCCCTTGCCGCAACGCGCAGACCCGCTGCCAGCCAGCCGCGCTCTCATGCAAGGTAACCAACAACTAACCGACCGATCTTCGCACAGATCCTCACACTACTAACATAGAGCTCAGCTAACGCACAGATCTTCACAGTAAGCTAACTAGCTAAGACGACAAACGACAGGGTAGATTTAATGATACACGTGCTAAGAGAGAACATAGTGCATCTTGGGGAAGTAGATATATCAGGGATCGATTACCAGTCCAAACGGTGCGAAGACACTTCGAACCTGTTGGTTGAATGTTCCACCTAATTAATGATTCGCGATTGGTATAATAAGCCCGTCACCGGCTATGGCGATGTAAAGATTCGAACTTTGAACCGGGAACGCGTCGATCCCGCAGCGGCGCTGGGCAGCTTCCGCTGGCCGCCGTACCTGGTGGGCGCGTGGGCGGCGCTGCTGCTGGCCGCGCACGCGCTGCACGCGCTGCTCGCCGCGCTCGACGCCGCGCTGCCGCCGCTCGGGTGACCGTCCCCACCGTCCCCACCGCCCCCACCGCCCCCACCATCACCACCCCCACCACTCGTCAACTCACTTGCAACCGCGCCGTACCACACTCGAATCGCCCACGACACTTGCGTTCACCTCGACAATTTCATTCGATTATCACGAGAAACTGTCATTGAAAGAAGAAGTAGCATAGTTCTAAGATAATTTCTGGTTCCTTAAAACTTAACCAAAGCTGCTAGTTCTTCCTAATTTTGGACCAATACACATTCATGATAAATTGTCTCAAGTTGTGTATCGACGTATCCATTCCCATCTTAGGCAAAATTGCTGCATAGTTCATTCGTACAAAATAACTAGGATTCCGTTCACGAAAAGGTCAAACATTCATTCGAAACATTATCGTTCATATTACATAGAAATATTTTCAACTTGTTTTGACATTGCATTTGTTGACCAGGAAGCTATGCCACTACTTCCGCACATGGACCGAGGAGTCGTGGAGGGCGCAGGAGGAGCTCGGCCGCAAAGTGGTGCCGCTGGCGCTGGGCGGCGCCACCGTCGCACTGTACACCCTGTACGGCGCACTGTACGCTGTGCACGCGGTGACGCTGTGGGCCATCGAGCCACTGTGCGGCGATCTGGAGGACCAGCCCAGCGCCGTGGAGGTGCCCAAGGTGACGGACTACTTGGAGGAAGGGCCGAGCAAGACCAATTTCGGTCTCAAATACTGATGCAGCGTTTGGGAGAGAAATACATTTTCGGATGTCGTTCAGTCGAAATTGAATCACTGTGAATGTCGTTTTGTTATATATCATTCGGACAATTTGCTTATCAAATAATGTTTAACGTTCGATATATAGATTTTGTTTAAATTAAACGAGAGAACAGAAATAAACGACTATTATTTATTAGGGAATTTGGTGTTTACCTTATGCGGCTGTAAAAATCTCGAAAAGCTGCTCTGAACTAGAATTAGAATTTCGAATCGGAGAACAACAATTTTGGATATTTTGTGATGTGAAGAATACATTGGTATTTACCTGCATGTATTTTTAGGCCACGTAACTTGCCACGCGTCAAAGACAGTAATTTCAATGTTTATGCATCAATTGTTTCCATAATATAAACGTTAGGACATATCTTTTTACACACTAACCAACACCAATGGTCAGATTTTAATCGTGAGTAAACACAACATAAGAACATAGAATTTTATAAAAACCGGCCAATGCGAGTCAAACACTTGCACCAAGGGTTCCATACCGTCATTTATAAAGACGGCAAAAAAAATCATGTCTGTTGTATGAGTTCTGATCATTAAGATCATTCTGATCAATTCAGAGAGTTTACGATTTTTGGCAACTCAAATCAGATTTGAAAATCCATTCGACAGCTGATTAGTTGACTTCTACGATATCATTGTTTCAGAAACCGGCCGTTAGTGTTATTGCGACGATACGGCACGTCAAGTAATATCTACTTTATGACGGCCTTGTCGAGAGATTTTATATCAAGTATTGTTACCGTTGATGGCATTTAAATAGATGGGCGTAATCATTTATTGTTTCAGACATTGAATAAAGATGTAAGAAATATGGCGGTGACGGTTTTACAGCGAGACGATTCCTGTTTGTTTTGCATTTGCGCAAATCGTTATAAAGTTCCTTTTTTTATATCACTAAAACATGTAAATGCAGTCAAATGATGTAGCGACAGTAATAATTAATTCTTTAATTGCAACCGTCATTAATATTCACAAGTCCCGTTCTTACAGTAGTTCTAGATTGTTGTCCCATCCAATAGATCTCACAAATAAATGATCGGTCTGCGAATCTTACTAATTCAGGACGTAAATAATGCTGGCAGTTTTGCCTTTCACTTAAATAATATATCGAATGATGTACGTACCAACTGGTCCTTGTCGTCGGCGGTTCCGCGAGGGGTCTGGCTGGCGAGGGGCGTCCCCAGCGCGGGCCTCTGAGGGCTCTGCACGCTGCTCTGTTGGCAGTTGTTCCCGTTAATGTAAGATTTATGTTGTCCGAAATAAATTCGTTCCCCGTTAAGAAATCAAAAACTCTAAATCACATTGTGAAAAAATGGTAAATCTCACACCATTGCTTCCGAATTAAAACCAAAAGAATATGAGTAAATAAAATTTGTAACGATGTGCGTGTATTCAAAATAATCGAAAATCCAGTCAGCGTAAATGAGCAATTACAAGATATACCACAAACCATAGAGTCGCGCCTGGCGCGCTGCAGCTGCTGGGCCAGCTTGGCCTCCAGGCCGGCCACGGCCGCCTGCCGCTCGGCGAGCAGCCGGTTGGCGCGCGCCAGCTGCGCGCCCGCCTCGCCGTTGCGGCGCCGCAGCTCGGCCAGGCCGGCGCGCAGCGTGGCCGCCTCGCGCTGCCGCTCGTCCAGCTGGCGGCGCGCCAGCCGCAGCTGCGCCTGCGCCTCGCCGCAGCGCGCGCGCTCCGCAGAGAGGCGCGCGCGCAGCACCTCCGCGCCCTCCGCCTGCGCGTCGCGTCGCTGCAGATTACGTTCCGCCTCGGCGTCGGGGCGAACGGGCGAGGCGGGAGGGGCGGGCGAGGCGGGCGAGGCGGCGGAGGCCTCCAAGTGCGCGAGGCGCCTCCGCAGCGCCCGCTCGCGCTCCAGCAGCTCCGACTCGGACTGCATGGCGCTCTCCAGCCGCTTCTTCAGGATCTGGATCATGTTCGCGTCCTGGCTCTGCGGGCGTAACGAAAAACGAAGATGATCGTCGATCGATCGAAGGATTAAAACGATTTTCACCCGTGTTGAGCAACCGTTTTGCTATTATATAATTCTAAATTGGTCGCGTAAATCGCTGGACAGATCGACGTTTCTGTGAACCTTGCAGAGTTGCAATCTAATTTTTTTTTACACCGAATCTTTTTTCAGAAGCATTGGGGAAACGTGCTCTTAAAAAATGCCAAAATAAGAGATTATGGGCCGTACGCAAATCGTGTATTGCAAGAGCTTGTCTCAAGAACAATTCCTCAATCATCCCACTCATCCTGATGAAGGTCCGAAACAAGTGGTACACACGCCAATTGGACGTGCGTTCAGCTCGTTTATAATTCCGTTCCTAACGTCTCACGAAAATTGTAATATTTCTATTTTACTAAGCAGACCTGCAGACTCTCCGCCGTCTCCTTCTGCGCGTCGAGCAGCAGCTGCAGCCGGCCAGAGTTGTCGCGCTCCGCCTCGTAGCGCAGCTTCACCGTTTGCCAGTCCTGCACCAGCTGGTCTCTGATCCTTTAAATAGTACATCATTAAGTACATTTTGTTCTTGTTTGATGATTCCGCCGACTATGGACGTCTACAATGACTTACTACAATGGGTACAAGGTACAAGTACAATAATCTCCTTTCACGCCAGTATTGTACGAGGCCATGGTTCTTCCATGGCTCTACCACGGACGGAATGCGATACTTTTAGAATATATTTTCTTATTTAAGTGCAATCGTAAATTATGCTATTTCTTGTCCATGTTTTAATCAGCGTCATGAGTTATTGAAATATTTTCCCCGTCTTGCAGTTTCCGAATATCAGCACATTGAGCTAAGTTTATGGTAGGAAAGTAAGAGAGCAAAGCACCTGTTGAGCTCGGCGATGAGCGCGTCCTTGTCGGCGAGTCTGGCGCGCAGGTGTTCCAGCTGCAGCCGCAGCGCCTCGTCGCCCCACTCGCCGCCGGAGCGGGACCACCTGCCACAGGGCCCACGTGACGAGGGAAGAACCATGAGACAAGATTCACGTGCAAGATCAACGCGACACGATCTACATGTAATGATCCACTTTACAAATGACACTTACCGAAGATGAACCCTTATATTGCAATTGAACTCACTTGTCGCTTGAAGACGTCTCCAACGCCAGGCTCGGTACGTGCTCGTGTTCCTCGCTGCTCGCCGACAGGATCTGTGAAGGAATAACATTACAACCAATACGTAAAAGCAAGGTTCTGCATAATTGACACATAATGTATTTCTTTTCATGTTAAGTGATAACCGCAGGCCAGCTTTTAATACGGAAACGCACCTGGTCCATGATGCGGTCGTCGAGCGCGTGCGAGTAGTGCAGCTGGGCGCGGAGCGCGCGCTCCAGCTCGGCCGTGGGCGAGCGCGCGCCGAGGCGGCTACGACTGTTCACATCGGCAGGACAATTAAACACATTCCTATACACTCGGCTACTCGTACACCGCATACCTAACCTGAGTGATGATAATTATACTCATCACGTGCTCAGCGGTCAACTAAACCTACATACTTTCGAAATAATTCGAAAAAAAATTTTCGAATAAGTTTCGAAGATATGCGAACTCCGCCAATCCGCAGTGGAGCCGCGTGGTGGACTTTGCCCTTATACCCTCTGTCATGATGAGGTCTTTGCCCAGCATTGGGATATGTACAGGCTGTTACTTTTTACTTTTACTAAATGATGTCTGAGTGTGTGTTCGAATAATTTTCATCTTCGAATATATAACATTACAATGGCGAAGAGTTACTAAAATTACAACGGCGCTATATATATATACAACTATTTACCTATGCGCTATACACGTGTCACAATTTCCTTACGCACCATATTGTATGATGTGTCCATACAACAGACTTTACAGATCTACTTCCCACATTCAGATATACAATAGGCACTACTACATACCTATCTATCTTGTCCCTCATCTCGTGCAGCTCCATTTCCAGTTCGTGGCAGCTCTCGGCTCGTTCCCTCAGTTTCGTCTTTATTTCGCTAACATTCGATTCCTCACGCAGTCTGCAAATAAAATATATAATAGAAACAAAGATAATCAACAATATTATTAATAAATATTTAAGTGCGCAGGGATAATAAATTTTACACACAATTCAAATAAAACTAAAAAAAATCTAAAACGAAAAAATAATAATCACTCAATTTAAGTACTTTAATTTATTATCTAATAATAAATGTATTAATTAATAATAAAAATCGGATGCTACATAATCGCGTTTCCGTTGCATTGTCCTCGTCCAAAGCATCGAGTCGCACAATATTTTCCAGTAGTAGAAATCGAACCCTCTGGCCTCCGCCGCCGGGTCATCAACTCTTAAAAAAACAATTATATCACCTGGCGACGACCGCCTCCAGCTGCTGTGCCAGCTGGCGCTTCTCCTCCGCCAGCTTTTGCGCCTCGCCCCTCAGCTGCACGTTGTCCGCTTCCCGCTCGCTCGCGCTCGCCCGCAGCTCGCCCACGTCCAGCTTCGCCTTCGCCAGCTCGAACGCCTGCTTGCATTTCAAACGATATATATTACAATCATTATTATCCTTTAAAATCCCATGTTATGCAGACATCAGAACTTACTTGGACTTTAAAATATACAACTGGCTAAGGCGCCTATCAAAAATTTAAATATAAAAATTACAAGTTGTGGTTAAAAATAACTTTTAGAGAAAGGGGGAAATGTATTTAAGTTAAAGGCGGTGTTATAAAGATATATATGAAGAGGACAGAGAAAGAATATGAAAAAGGGAGTTGACCTTGTCGTTGAGTTCTCTCCGGTTGAAGTCGAGCTCGTGTCGCAGCGCGGCGATCTGCGGCGGGGCGGCGCTGACTTGTGCGCGCAGCCGCTCCACCTCCTCTTCCTTCTCCTTCAGTCTCTCTTTGAGCTTCTCCATCTCCTCGAGCTTCGCTGTCAACTCGCCGTTGGCAGCGCTCAACCTTTCCAGTACGTTCTCGCTGTTCTGCAGGCGGAGCGACTCGTTCTCTCGCTCCTTCTCCACTTTACTCATTCTCAACTTAAGCTCTTTGCTCTGGTCTTCGAGTTGTTTATTCTCCTCGGTTATCCGCTCCACGTCCCGGTTCAAATTCGAGACCGCATTCTGCGCCTGATAGAGTTCATTACACTTTTCTCGCAACGCTTCCTTTAGGCTCTCCAACTCTTCGTTCTTGTCATTGAGGGTTCTCTGCAAGTCGTCCAGCCTGTCCAAGTGCTGATTAAGGCTGTCGATTTGTTGGTTCTTCTCGGATACTAGCTGTTCCAGCTTCTCCAGTTCTTTAATCTTTTCTTTCATTTGATGGTTCTCGGTCTCGTGTTTCTGTAGCGCCTCGTTTCTGCTTTGCAGCTCGTCAATTTTAACCTCCAACTCATTCAGTTTATTCGTCAGGTTGCGTTTCTCTTTTGCCAATTCTAAGATCATGTTCTCCCTCCTGAGTATATCTTCTTTGAGTAAATGCAGGTCTTTAGATTTGTCATTGACCTCTTGGGTCATCTCAGCTAGTCTCTGCTCCAGAAGTTTCTTGTTGGACGAGAAATTCTCCAGCTGGTTCTCGTAGAACTTTTTGTCCTTCTCCATCGTGGCCATCGTGTTTTCCAGCAGCCCCTTCAGCTCGTCCACCTCCTCCTTCAGGGCGGGGAACTCGCACAGCTGCTCCTCGGCGTTCTTCAGCTCGGACTTGCAAGTGTCGAGCTCGCTCCTGTATCTCTTCACCTCGTGCTTCAACCGCACCAATATGTCGTGGAAGTTTTCCCGCTTCAGGTCCGAAGCGACGCCCAGTTCCTCGAGCGACGCGAGGTCCTCCTCGCGGGTCCTGTCGACGGTTTCCAGCGAGAAGTCGATCTTCTTCGGCTCGACGCTGACATTTTTGCTGGCACTCGCGTCTCTGTTGGGATAGAGCGAGCAGTTGTCCAGTATATTGTGTGGGGTCCGTTCGCCCTCGTCGGGGAGGGGCGGGTGCGAGATGCGCGTGGAGGTGAGGTGCAGCGGGAGGGAGCCGCCGCGGGGGGACTCTTCGAGGCGGGGCGCGGGCTCCAGGCGGAGCGAGGCCGCGTGGGGCAGAGTGGCGTCGGGGCTCTTGTCCGTCGCGAGGGGCGCCGGGCTGGCGAGGGGCGCGAGGGGCGCGAGGGGCGCGAGCTGCTCCCGGCGCCGCATCTGCTGGTCCTGCTCGTCGAACTCCGAGATGGAGAGCACGTCGCTGAGCGTCCGCGCCGAGCCCTTGCCCTCGGCCGGCTCGCCGCGCTCGTTCGGCCCCTCGTCTTCCAGCTTCAGGGCTGCGGGTATTTCATTTTATTGTAATTGATGCACCTACCTAAACTGTTCTGGAATTAAGGTTGACTAGACGATAATACTGATGGCAATAAATCCCCCTTGTTCAAACATGTGTGTGAGAATAAATAAATAAATAATGCTATATACTAGAAGTACTGAGGACTACCCCTAGAAAGTAGATCAAAGTCCTTCCTACGACACTGAGAATTAGTCAGGGCTATAATCGCGACGGCCCGGTCGGACTAGACGAACTAGGGTGCGCTAGAGTTAGGCGTTGGACGGCTTCCAAACCAATGCAGTAAATTCTAAGATTACACCTATGATGACAGCATACGTGTGAAAACAAATTTTGACAAACTCTCTTTTTTTATCTAGTTTTTAAGAAATAATAATAATATAAAACATTGTTATTTAAAATACTTTTCGAATCATAAATTATGTACTACTGTGCATATAAATATATCATTAAAATTTTATCAATTTTCATTGTCTACAGTCTTTATTATGATTTACGACAATATCGGGGCACTTACGTGGTAATAAAAATACAAAACAAACAAAGATATGTAGAGTAGTGACAGTAGAGATATCTCAATAAGAAATACAGCTAGTTAAATAGAGCAATTTAGCTTCTTTAGAACTTTGCATTGGCGCAATAGAAGTGACTTTATTGTCGGGTGCTTGAATCAAATGAACATATCGCATTATCCTATCAACGTAGTTGAGTGGGCAAGGCATTGGACTTTGAAGAAAAGCAGCTTATATTCATAAATGGGGTCATGTCTCAAAGTCAATTTCCAATAGTTTATAGACGATACTGAGTAGTGACAGTACTGTGTTACATAAAAACGCTTATTTATTTCTTATGTAAATATCATTTTCCTGAGGTGAGACTATGCCATGCGTAGAGCAGTGGCCCCATAATTGTACGTCACACTGATTAGAGCTCAGTCCAGAGATCAGTCGTGGCTACGGTTAAAAAGCTCAAGCGTTTCATAGACCAGTAGATAGACGTAGCATCGTGAGTGCGTGACGTCGGTGCGTGCGTGCGTGCGTGCGTGTGCGTGCGTGTGCGTGCGTGTGCGTTCGCGAGAGCGTGCGCGCGCAAATGAACGCACCCGTGAGCTCGCGCAGCTGGCGGTCGCGCTGCGCCAGCGCCTCCCGCAGCGAGCGGTTCTGCTCCTGCAGCTCCTCGAGGCGGGCGAGCGCCGCCTCCAGCTCGGAGTTGGCCTCCTCGGTGACGTCACCGGCGCGCTCCTCGTACGCTAAGGGGGCGGGCACGGAAAAAAAGGGTCAAAGGCGAGCGGCGCAGCTGACCCTCAAGCTAAAGGTGTCCATGGGCACCGGTGGGATATTTTAAGTCATGGATTGCGTCTGGACATATACCGGGGCTCAGGCACAAGTCCTGAACGGAGTATACGTACAGAAGCTTTAATATCACTGTCATGAACATTTCGTTAACGGACATACAAGTCTTTTTATCTGTTGGGCGTAAAAATCTATTAAAAACTAAAATGAAATTAAACGTCAAGTAGGGTGTACCAAATTTATGTTAAAATGCATCAATAGCCTGTTCCGGTGAGTGTTCACTGTTGAAAGAACGGATAGGTTCGTCCGGGTAAGAACTACTACCTAAGAGAAGACCAGCGTAAAGTAGAAGTTTACTTCTGCGTTTCGTCTGGTCAGCGAGGTAGCCGGGGCCCAGATTATTTAAAGGTGGCAACGCATCTGCAACCCTAAGGGTATTGCAAATATCGATGGGCGGCGGTTATGAGTTAACATCAGACGAACCGCCAGCTCGTTTGCCACTTTCTCACATAAAAAAAAATTATTACAGCAATTGAACGCATTCGCGCACCAATCTAGTTTCCGATGCAGCGCCCGTAATGATAAGACAGGCGGAAGCTCTGATATGATGTCAATGACACCAGGACAAACGACAGACTTCATAATGAGCCGCACACTTGATTGCTTTGTCCTCAACGTCAATTTACGATTTAATATCGTTGGGTTCATACAAGACCTTTGATTGTAACATTACTTTCAGGTCAATAATGCGACAACCGAGCGATTCAACTGATGTTTAGTGATTACCACCGCCTTTGGATATCTGTAACAACTGCGGATGCGATGCAAACCTTTTAAAAAGGTAGGTTCCGGTAAGGTACAAGACAAAAAGCAAAAGTATAATACTTCCAATTTACGCGCATCTTCTGAGGCTGGCAACTTCTCAGTATGTACTCGGTTGAGCCCGCCCATTTAAGCAACGACACAACCTACTGTATAACCACACCACAGGGCTATGTGACAATGTTTGACAAGCTTGTATTTGTATTTTGAAGGTTGAGTAGTCCCAGCTATCTTTGCGACCTAGATAGATCTATTTTAGTATTCGCCTCTAAAACATTGAAACCTAAACGTGGGATAGCATTATCCTGTGTTGTAAGGACGTTTTATATACGTATGTAAATTTCACGTGGACAAAAACCCATATCCGAAACAAGTATCTGTTACACAAATAGTTGTCTAGTATGGTAATCGAAGCGTGCCATCATGTTATTCGAGTAAAACTCGTAACCTACAGAGCGAATTAAAGTATATAAAATACTTAGCATAAGACACTACATAAAATATCTTGTGCCATGACTTTTAATAACATTGAGATAGTAATTTCTAGATTGAATGTTAAAAAACCGTGTGTGATAATAAATTTGCAGCAAAGGGTTTAAAAAAAACTGTATTAAGTCGATCTCCTAATATTGCAACAGTGTTTGTTATTAAATTTAACATCAGATAATTACGTATTTCATTTCAGACGTGGCCATGATATTTGTGGTGTTCTCTTCCTCAAAAAAGTGTTTCTAAAAATATCATAATTTTCTGTAAAAATGTTTTGCGTAAACATAATATTTCTACAATAACAATGGACGTTTTTCCAATAGACTGATGCTCTTTTATCACTTACATGCATCGCAGCAGGCGTTGAGCTCCGTAGAGCGGGGCCTCCCCTCCAATTGCAGCCTGAGACGCGCCAGCTGTTTGTCCTTGCTTTCCAGCTCCTCCTTCAGCCTTTGCACCTGGGCAATGAGATTTGGTTCAACGATTTATTTCACGACCCGATTAGCGTAGCGGGTAGTGAACCTGCCTCCTGCGCCACAGGGTGTGGGTTCGATTCCCACTACTGGTGCAATATTGTGTGATGAACATAGTGTTTTTCCAGTTTCTGGGTGGTTATATATGTATAATATGTATTTATTTACAAGAGAAGGTATGTTTGGCAGTTATCTAGTACCCATTGTAAAAGCGTTGCTTAGTTTGGGACTAGAGAATGTGTGTAAATGTGTCCTAAATGTGTACTAAATATTATTATTAAAAAAATATTATATACATAAATATAATTTGAGGCATTAGCGACAAGCTTTTGTGTTACATGTTGGTGTTAATATCTTTTAATGTGTATTTATTCATAAAAGAAAAGTATGTCCATCAGTAATTTAGTGTTCAAGCTGATTGTCACCGACGACATTTGTATATTTATTTTTTATTCTTTTCTTCCTGTACATATTTTTGTAAGTTATTGTACAGTATATGTTTAGATTTATGTATGTCTATTGGATCTTATTTCGTATATATTAGTATATTATTATTATACAAAAATACAACATATTCGTTTAGTTTATTTAAATATTAGTATGTAAGTTTATCACTTACACCACCTACCGTTGTCCAAATTAAATATTTTTAACCACAAGGTTGTCTGGAAGAGATCGCTCCTTAGCGATAAGACCGCCTTATTGTTTATACCTTTTAAGTTTATAGTTCTGTAACATTTCCTTTCATGTTTTTTTTGGTGTTCAATAAAGAATATAATAAAGTATCCATTACGATTCCTGGAAATACTTAAGATTATATTAGGATTGTTATTACTGATGACCTATAACACTCTGTTTAATGGAATGGCTGGGATTTAAATCAGGGATTTGAATCAGTTACTCCACTTCAACAATCGCGCTATTATAACAGTGCGACTGTTGAATTGGACAAACAGACAAACCACATGACAGTAAATTATGTAGAAAAACACATGACAGTGTTGTAGTAACACCCTGTGTATACAAGCATTTAGATAAACACGGGGTTTTACTCCATACAACACAGTCACGTGGCACTGATGCATCTGCAAAACGTGTGAGTTGCAGAGTGCTGTATAAAACAAGCGATTGTAAAACACGTGTACGGCAGAGCGCCGTATACAATATGCTGTCGTAAAACATGTGGATGACATAGTGCCGCATACGACATGCGGTTGTGTTGTATATTATTATGTGTATGGTAGAGTTCCCTATACGATATGCCGTCGTAAAACATGTGGACGACAGAGCGCCGTATAAGACATGCGTTCGCAAAACATGTGCATGTGCAAAACATGCGCATGCGCATGCGCACGGCGTCGAGCGCACCCACCTCCGCGTTGGCGTCGTGCAGCCTGACGCCGAGCTCGCCGTGCGCCTGGCGCGCGAGCGCGTCGGCGTCGTGCCGCTGCCGCGTGAGCCGCGCCGACAGCGTCGAGATGCGCAGCGCCTGCTCCGACATGCGCGCCTGCAGCACGTCCCGCTCGCACCGCACCTCCTGCACGGACACGCCCAGCGTGACAGACCTCCCCACCGAGCACGCGCAGCGTGACCGACCTCCCCATCGAACAAGCCCAGCGTGACAGACCTCCCGACCTCTGAACATTGGACATTTAAAGAGAGCACTCGACTCGAGGGATTAGCCGAGAGGAGGCGTCAGATTCCTTTGCTCGACAGTTACGCGTACAGTTATGCGAACTGATGTTTTATGGAAATTGTAACATGTATGTCTCAGGTGATATTAAATCGTGTCAGGTGATAAAAGCACGCGAAATGCCCCGCACAACTACGCCAACGGTTACCACATCGTGTTCCTACATCGAGAGAAAGTACCACGGTTAGCCATTAAGATTCCAAACATTCCTTCACTCCTCAAGCAATAGTTACCTTAATCAGATGCGTTATTAACATCGCATGTAGACAAACTCAGATAATATTGAAACAACCGTGATCAAAGTGTAAGAACAAACACTAAACTCTTACATGGTAACACATTGAACTCTTGTAAGAACTTCCTATTTTAAATGCATACATGCAAAACCGTTTTTCGTAAACTGACGTTTAAAATTGACGTTTCATATGCACCGTTCTTATTTTTTTTTTTACCCGAAAATGGTCTAGGTCTTGTATACTATCTAACCAGATAGTGAGTACATGTGTAACCTAGATGGTAACGCACTAGCTGAGTAATAGCCTATCAAATGTTGCCATAAATACACATATAACTATAAAACGCGAAAACGGAGGCCAGTAAACTGTTCCACTGTTTTCCGTACTCATTATGAAAAAGGAAGCAAAACTGTTCTTGCGAAGGTGTGGAATGAAAACAACAAAATAGTTTAGTTCTCCAGTGCGACTAGCTTAACACATTAATAAACTTTTGAATGAAGAAAAAATGGACAAAAACACCACCGCAGGAATCGAACCCACGTCTTACGGAATAGCCACCAGACGATTCAACCCTAAGCGAAACAGTTTTCGTCACTACATCGTTTTTTCGCATTCTAAGCAACGCTTGACGCGTCTATTGTGGTCCTTTACAGAACACAAACAATCTCAAATAACGTTAAACAACGATTATTCGAACGAGAGAAAATGTATAATAGCACAATAAAAAACTTAACATAAAATTTAATTTAATCGTAACACGGCTTTAGTTGTTGTATTAACAGTAGGCATATGCACAAGCAATAAACTCGATGGTAAGTAAACCATCGCTCATTTAGAGAATTTCCAGCAGACGTAGTAAGTACCACCAGAAGTAAAGTAACAATATCCACTTGTCCCAAAGCTGGGCAAAGGCCTCCTCTGTACGGAAGGTATTAGGGCATAGTCCAGCACGCGGCTCCACTGCGGATTGGAAGACTTCACACATCTAACAAATATATTTTAGTTGTTATTTCAAAAATATACAGGTTTCCTCGCGATTGTATTCTTCGCCGCTGAGCACGTTATAATTCAGCATTTAAAATTAACAATTCATTAATGCCGGTACCGGGAATTGAACTCTGGTTGCTCAAGTTTAATGAAATAAAACTGAGCGCCCGGACTATGGACTTTCACGGATTTTCCCTTTCCCTTTTTCTCAAAACACCCTTTTTACGATACGCAAAACGCTTCTGGTCTGCGCGGCCGCGGTGGTTGCACTTTCGAGCCGATCCAATCCATAAGAAAATGTCTCTTGAATCGAACACGGAACACATACCGTAGGTGCGATTGTCCATCACAGTTCATGAAACAAGCATACCTTTCAAACGAAGGCCGTTTCAGATTCAAAACGGCCACATTGCGCTCGGCTCACGGGAGACGGCTACCGCACTGTGCCGGATCCACAAAACGCGAACAGTTAACGCGGCGCGACTGCACGGCCGCGGTGAGACGGGTTAATTTTAACCGCGCGCCCTACATCTCCCGTTACGCAAATCCCCTCGAACACTAAGACCATAGGTCAACTCTTGCGCTGTCCCAATTTATAATAGGGTGAATAACGAACTGATGAATCGAATTCGTGCGTAAACATATTACGTACAGATTTTCGAATGAATGAATGTACTTCACTGCACACCACAAATAAAATAGACAAAAATCTAAAACATTTTAGCGATGGGTACCATAGGCGGAATTGTTACAAAAAGTAATTTCATCCAGACAACCTTTGGATGGACGAAAGAGAAATGAATTCAATAGTAAATGAGTGATTAAATATTTTAATGAAAGAACTAAATTAATACTGATCTTCAAAACTAAACGAATAAGATATAAAATGAAAACAGGCTATATCTTTGTCAAGAAATAACATTACAGAAAAATAGTGATTCTTTGCAAGATTTTTGGAAGTAGATATTGTCTGAGGGCGCCTTTCTTCTGGGGGAGATTAGAAATCATTCCAAAGTCGAACACCCTTCATAAATGACCGTAAACTTGATTTTGTGCGTAGGAATTTTCATCTCCAACTTTTGCTCAGAGAGAGTGGGAATCAAGTAGAAATTGGAAACTTTCCTTTAGATATGTAGGATATGAAGGAATAATCAGAATATTGTAAACAGAGAAACTGTGTGAGCATTACGGCGAAGACTAATAGACAGCCACTTGAGCTTAGGCACTTAAATGTGAGATGCGATCATATTTGCGCAAGGCAAATATGAATCTCATACAATTTTTTTAAATAAACCAGTGAACGGAAAACACATGGATGCATTATTTTCGCTCCAAAATAACATAACGAAAACCAACGTGATGGCGCGGGGCTTATGAACCGTACCGCGAGGCTGTTTTAGGGATGTAGACCTAGTTGAACTAAGAAATAAGTTCATTTTTGTTTGATACGTTGTGGTGCCATTCATTATTCAACAATCACTTGTATGAACGTACAGCTTCATGTTTAATAGCGTTCATTGGAATAAACCCCTCAGTGTGAGCTAGAAGAAAGCTTTTTAATAGTTGTTCAAATCTTTATCATCATTTTAATAAACGCGGTTTTCTACAGCTTGTTTTCAGTGTATAATGTTCTTTAGGTCAATGAAAATACTTCTGCAGCCTAATGACCTGAACAGGCAGTCTAACAAACAAGTACTAGCGAGTAAAAACTGTCACATGACAATTGGCTAACTGAACATAAAATCGCCGTATCGTCTCGTCAATGGCAAATCAATGAAATAACTGCATAAATATACAACATCATAAACTCCAATCAACACGAGAGACGAATAAACATATTATTAAATTTCTCATCAAAAGAAAGTGACCAAATGGTAAATTATAAATACATAAGGATTCACGTTATTAAGGAATAACACGAAGAAGATTAACTTGAACAATTCCTTCAAAGAAAAATTCTTCACAGAATCGAATAACAACCCAAATACATCAGGATTAAGGTTATCACGCTCACGCCGTCTAAATTCTCGACGGGTGTGATAGTGAAGAGTTGAATTTAGATTGAATTCGTACTCTTGGATCACTCGGTCATCTCTTGAATGAGGTGAAGCCCTGCGGGGAACGCGCGTGTGTCAACGGCGCGAACGGTTAACAACGAAAACATACCGCCCCTAAGACCATGAGACGATACCGGCGCCTATTCGACGTGAGATTAGATTTCTACGTTCCAGAGTTGAGTCGGCTGCTCTTAGATCATTTCCCACTATCTTGTGCATCCCTAAATTAGATAGCAGTTGTATATAATCTGGATTAGAATGAATTGTTTTCGGTCTAAGCGTGTACTATCCCCATCGTTGATGAAACTTTAGAGATTTATTTGAAAGCGATCATAGATACTTTTAGAATTTTTTCAGCTGGTTTTGCAAACGAGCTAAGCGATAACCGCCACCCATTGACATTTGCAACACCCCTAGGGTTGTAAAAGTGTTTCCACCAAACAAAACGCCGAAGTATAACACATTTTCACTTCACGCCGGTCTTCTGTGTAGTCGTGGTATCCACCCAAACGGACCTGCCCATTCGTGCAACAGAAAGGAGTGTTGCGTGGCCCTTCCACAGCTAATCAATTGCATGTATCTAGAAGTATCGCTATGTACTATACCTATATCATTACCCTCTGTGTAATATGTATATATGCGACGACCAACTCGGAATAGATCTCTATACCTTGGGGACCAACCAGTCTACATTTTATAGTTATAAGCAATGATGTAGACAATGAGGGGAAAACATAACAAACAAGATTCATATTGATGGACTAATTCTTTTCGAAATTTCGTTCAAATACCATAAGCCGCCGCCGTGTTAAGAAAAAAAAACTAACACAGGCACTTAAGCATTAATACTAATAGTTTAATACCATTAGTCTGACAGCGACATCGATTGTACAAGTAGAATGACGACATAACTTATTGCTGCCCAATTTTCACCAAACCGAGTATAAACAGAAATTTGAACAGAATTTTTTATTAAAAAAAAACCGAATTCAGATAAAAAAGAAAGTAAAGAGAACCAGAAGTTCCACAGACAAGGGAAATACAGAGACGAGCACGGCAGACATTTGGCACGGGACACTGTTTTGTATTACGAACGTATTGCGAAGAAAACATGGAAAATCTTTGGCGCCCAAACAACGCGAGTGCCGCCATTTTAAATATACCCGCCGCCAATTGCCCCACGGCATGCTGATTGATCCCTCGTTAAGATGAATTCTGCTTAGTTGAATTCATCGTCGGTTCGCGGTGAATATACATGAGTGTTCAAATGGACAAAGATGTCTCTTCAAATTGCCAAGCCATTAACAACGCTATCGATATAATCTTTAAATTGTTTTCTACTTAACTAGCGCCCGGTTTCATTTTTGATATTTGAACTGCACTTTTCTAGCAGTTGTCATGTATTATACGTGTTTTGGTGTTATCAAAAATACTTCGTTCAGCTGACAAGGTTCTAGAATACTATTTGTTTCATGTGACTTCATCTGCGAGAAAGGTTTCTGCTTCGCCCCCCTTAGGTCGTAGTATTATGTTAAATACCCTATATCCTTCCTCAAAAATTGGACTAATAAATGCAAAAACTTTTTCAAATCCGACTGATTGTTCCAGAGATAAGCGTTCAAACAAACTCTTCATTTTCATTACATTAGTAAAGATAACAAAAAACGCATTAAATTTTCTAAAGTACTTTACTGAAACAAAGTCCACAAGATAAGCCGATAGATCCAATCGAAAGCTTTTTTGTTCTATTACCATAACAATTTTATTAATAGTCAGACACGATATGCGTCATTTGACGGGAAGAACGTAGCGCGTAATAGGAGACGAGTGTTTTAAACCGCCTGGAGTTTTGTAAAATTAATTCAGCCGAAACAAGCATCACGCATTATCCGCACTGTCTTCTACAATATTTTACAAATAGTCGATACAGCGACAACTCACCGTCAAGTCTGGCAGGCCCATTGCAATGTACCTCTTGAACACACTCCAAACAAACATCACAAAAACACTAAACTACGTGACGGCATTCCAAAAGCGGGCTACATATCTCCACTTTCGTACATCATGTTACGTTAGAAATGACATGGCGATGGTGCGATGTGGTTACGCGAAACGGAGTGGGGTGGGCAGAGACCTTGCGGCAGCAGAACACGCTCCGGAGCATCGGGAGAGACTGCGGCCGAGGGGGCGAGCGCGCTCCGCCACCGCGATGCGCTAAGCACAGCTGTACGGATGAGGCATCGCGCGAGCAGAGTGTGCATGTGATGCGAAACATAAAATTTCGAAAGGCAGCGCTAGCAGAACGTAGCGAATACGTAATGGGTATGTGGTCATTTTAGGGTACTAGTCAATTGGCGATAACTTACTTAAGAACTTGTGTATTAAGTCTTATGTAAAGTTCGACGATTCATAAGAACGCGCAAGCGTCTAACTTGAATAAAGTTATTTTGAATTTGAATCATACCGAACATGATTTTAATCGAAATTAAAAACGCAAATCGGACGTTCAAAGCCATTAATGAATCAACAATGCGTTTTCTCCCACCTAAATGATACATTAAACGATATTAAATACAAAGATATTTCGTATTATTTTTATAACTGTAAATAAAAAAAGTGTTTCGCAAAACCAGACTACGTGTTAAAGCAACAAACATACGGAAGCTAAATTGCCATACATAAAAATTGTCCTTAATCAGGGAAAAAATAAAATTAAATAATAGAAATCATTCTTGAACCATCGACTAAGATATACGCAAAAGATTGCAAGCAGCAAGAACAATGCCGTACAACTGTTTAAAACTCAACAAAAACAACCGCAGTGTAGAGATCGTGCAAATTTACCGCATCCAAATACTATAGCGCGCGGGCAGTTAAAATTAGCGTCTACGCGGATAACGTATTGGCGTGGCAGGGCTGCCGCTCGAAGGCGTCCCTTCCCTTGTTTATATCTCGTAATCCGTTGTTAATTACACACGCAATCGGGTTAAACGGAGATTATCGTAATTTTATGAGCGCCCGAGCCGTTATTTGGTGTTGTAACAGCTGTTGTGTCGTTAAACGGTAGTCTTATAAAGGGATCGGGGTTATTTGCTTACTTTATTTTTGTTTACTTATTGAGAAAGATACGCCATCGACGATATCCTTTTGTGATTATATTACAAATCGATTACACTCTAGGCTTTGATGCTAGGGGAAGCGATCCCGGCATCGCGCAGGCATATTCAAGATGCGTTAAATGTCCAAGGAATATGAAAAAAGATACGAATCGATAGTATAATTTTCTCATACTACGATTATATTGCAACTTCAATTTGCGCGTATTAAAATCTTCGACTAAACTAAGACTAAGTAACTAAGTTAACTTTATTTGGATAAAAAAAAAACTGAATAGAGTAACCAACGTTGCTAAGGTATCCTGGAGCATTTCATTCGTGTATTGCAAAAAAACACACTCGAACAAAACTCACACAAACACACTATTTTGCGGTATCTTCGCACAAGCTAAAGAGTTTATTATACTATTAATAATATAATTGATAGTACGTTTGCGATTTTGAAACTAAGGTCATTCCACGGTTCGTATATTATGCAACTCAGGTGAGACATCGCTTGGTAATCTACTGCTTACCCTTCTCCACAAATACATATGATCATTTCTACACAAATACAGATGATGCTCTGTTACATATGATCACGTTTGTCGTGAAAGAACATAAATGAAACAAATATATTCAAGTACATAAGTAACTACTGATAGCACAGGTATTAATTACGTGTACAGTTCATTGTTAGTACATTAACTTCGGGTTCAACGCCCATTTCTTTTTCCTATCGCCGCATTCTATATTGCTTCTTTCTTTCAACGCCAGTGAATATGCACCCTACTTTATATATCAACAAATATCTAAAAGCAAAATAATTTTACTCTACAACCACAAATGAATATTATAAAGTTTTTAAATAAAAGTGTACCATAACTCTAAATAAAAATTAAGTTAATATTTTTAAACATAATCATTTCTATTAAATGAAACTACTTTACGGATTTTATCGCGTTTTTTTATTTTAATTTAAATTCCCGACGTTTCGAACCCTTTCCAGCGTTCATGGTCACGGGACAGACTAAGTTGTTAGACGTCTTGATGTCATAGTTAACCCTGGCTACCGTGACCATGAACGCTGGAACCGTCGGGAATTTAAATTAAAATAAAAAAACGCGATAAAATCCGTAAAGTAGTTTCATTTAATATGTATAATATTCGCGTAAAATCAAGAAAACAATATAATCATTTCTTTTATTTACGCGATTACTGAAATTTTTGAGCAAAACTATTTTAGGACGATATTTTTAGGCGTTTAACTATTATTTCAATATTCTGGTACGGTTACGATATTCACAGCATCCATGTTCAAGGTACGACATGTTTGTTTGAATTTTGTACACTTAAGCCAACGGCTTTTATAAATACCCATTGAACATGAGATTTGAGTTAATTAAAATTCAAAATATCTTTATTCAAATAGACTTGACTCTTATAAAACGTCGATTTTTACATAAAAATTAATACATGAGAAGAGAGCGGTAAGAAACTCAACAGATGCTCTTTTTCAAAAATATAGGTTTATACAATAATGACAAACTGATCGCAATAGTGTGGTCCTACTGTGGTATGGCCACACAATAACTTCTGCTGTTGCAAGAATGGGCAGCCTCGTCCGGGGAAGTATTTAAACTTTTGCGTTTCGCCTGGTGAGTGAGGTATCCGGGCCCACTTCTTTGGAGTTGTTCAACACATCTGCAAGCCATCGGGAGTTGTATACAGGGAGGCTTTTTAAGTGTATCCATTTTTTTATTAAATTCTGGATATAAATAATGTTATATAAAAATGATAAATACATAAAATCACTCCTAATTCATTAAATACATTCATTTGAACTTATCTCAAAGAGTGCGTGATTTATGGGCAACTCGTTTGTTATACGCGCGATCATTCACAACTAACACGCACACAAGTTCGTTTCAAAAGTATACGACGCATTTACGAATGACTACCGCATTGTCAACAAGTTCTGTTTTTTAGGGAATAGAATTGCAATATTTTTGAAAAAAAAAAAAAGTTTGTTTTATTTCAGTACACGATTATACTGCCGAGTCTGAACCTACTGTGTCAATTTGGGCATCTTTAGAAAAGCCACCCTGTATATTATGTGTTCATATTGGTTTCAAAGCGTAATGGATTCATAAGCGTAAGGATAGATTCATGGGTGACAATAATCACTTATCATCAGGTGAACCGCCTGTTCGCTTCACAACCTATCACAATTAAAAAATACATAATTAAGAAACACGTAGACGTGTATTGGATTCTCACGGCGGCGAAAGACTTTTCGTACTTTCTTTTTTCTTTATGTGTGAGAAAGTGGCAAACGAGCTGGCGGTTCACCTGATGTTAAGTGATAACCGCCGCCCATGGACATTCGCAACACACTTACGGTTACAAATGCGTCGCCACCTTTAAATAAAGCGGGCCCCGGCCACCTCACTCACCAGACGAAACGCAAAAGTATAACACTTCTACTTTACGTCGGTCTTCTGTGAGCTAGTGGTACTTACCCGGACGGACCTGCCCATTCGTGCAACAGTGTTGCCTGGCCCTTCCACCGTTGAAAAAATTTTTTTTTCTACAAATTAAAAAAAGTTTTTAAGTTTAAAGCGATCGACCGCCAACCCTGATGCGGGCAAAGTGCGGCGGGCTCCGTGCACGGGCCGGCTCCGCCCCGCCGAGGGTCCTCCTGGCTCCCCAGCGTAGCCAAGGGGCGAGGGCACTACCACACCTATATGGAACCCTACTCTTCGGGAACAATCACGCCACTCCCGCTTGTTCCCCGAGAGTGCCTTAAGGGCAACGATTAAGTTATACTAGCTTTTAGCCGCGGCTTGCCTGTCGTTTCAAGACGATACGCTTTGTTTTTAGGGACGGAATAATTTTAAACAGACGTAGCCGACAGTTAGCGTTACTTCAATTGAAAATTAGATGACTCCGTGGCTCAGTTGCCGAGGTAATTGCTTCGGCGAGGGATTCGTGGGTTCGATTCCCACACGGGACAACTATTTGCGAGACCACAGATAGTTGTTTCGGATCTGGAGGGAGTCCTTACAACACAGGATAATGTTATCCTACAGTAAGGGCACTATAAAAAAATACTTCGAACGCTTTTAAGTGTAGCGAGTTCCTTGACCTCGCGTCGTTAATGTAGATAAAGGTAAGGTACAAGTTCTATTATATAAAGTATACTCTACGATAAGCCCAAGCTCTTTAACTCATCCAGCTGTCTGAATACGACAATATGTCGTGATACGTATAATGAGAACAGTGCGCTGGGGTCAACGCGCCGTGGGTCGATTCGCTTTTATTGCGGGAATTGTTTCAAAGGCAATTGACTCTGATGGTCTGAATGTGCGTAGGTGTTGATACAGAGACCTTAGGGGTCCTTGTGACCGGCCTGGTGTTACATACGTATTTTTTATGCGAGAAAGTGGCAAACGAGCTGGCGGTTCACCTGATGTTAAGTAATAACCGCCGCCCTGGCATTTGCAACACCCGTAGGGCCGCAAATGCGTTGCCATTTTTAATAAAGTGAGCCCCGGCTACCTCACTCACCAGACGAAACGCAGAATTGTAACACTTCTACTTTACGCCGGTCTTCTGTGAAGTCGTGGGGCTTACCCGGACGGGCCTGCCCATTCGTGCGACATCGAATATATCGAAAGTTTAGTGAAAATCGAGAGCTCGAAATTCGTTTTTGGAAAACTCCAAACGGGGAAAGGTTGGGTACTGAACCGATACTGTGGTATTTCCGCAGTCGAGAGGTGTCTAAAAATAATAAGATACTGCAGCTTTTTGGGGCAGCGATATGCGCGTATACAATGTGGAATTTAGACAGGTCATTGACTCTACGATGACATTTGTAATTAAAAACTTTTTTATTTTAGATCGTGGCAAGCGAAATGGCGGTTAGCCTAATCCACCAGCAACACCCGTAAGGTTGCAGATGCGTCGCCAAATTTTATAAAGGCACCGGCACTTGCCACCGGGACTAAATCCAGAAGTATTCTTCTACTTGACATCGGTCTTATGTGAGGCTGTGGTAATTCCCCGGATGAACATGCCCAATCGTGCAACAGCTGCTGCGTGGCCCTGCCACGGTCACAAACTTGACAAACTATGCTAATCAGGATGAGATACGCGATTATGTAATAGAAATAATGTTATGAATTCACAAGATAGTTGACGCTGAAAGCGCAGGAAATCAACTCACCTGCATATAATCGACCCTTTAATTTCTAGAGGGTGTTGTATAAAGTTATGTTTGTTAAAATATGTAGAAAATTAAAATATGTAGAAAAAGTTTACATTGAAACATCTATGAGTGATGTTATGCATTACGACAGTTCTTGTTCAAATACTAGTAGAGTTTTGCAATGTCAGAGACATCATGAACAAGTTGGTTAGTCCACTTCCGTGGGTTTTTCCCGATATGTTTGCCCACACACGGATATTTTGTGGAGTCAGTTTTCGTCTGGGTTATTTTAGCACTAATAAATAAGATAAATATTATTTCTAGACGGGAGTATATTTGTAGCTAAAGCATTTTGCGAAAACTTTAATGTTGCAAACGTCTATGGGCGGTGTGATGGTAACTGCGTGTACCACCACATTTTAATGTCAATGTGGGATGGATGAGTTTATGTCAATTGTATGGCGGTTAAGAAATGTCAAAATAAACGTACGGCTTTGCCTGTACTACACTAGGTATTTTGTTTGCGTGCTTGTCCTTTCATCTAAAAAGAATCATAGAAAGGTCCCATATAAAGGAGAGTACCGCGATAGAAATTGATCGCTTAGAATGCTATCACGAGAGTTTTGTGAGTGCTGAAATAAAATGACATTGATAAAGGCGGTAGATGGAGCGAGGATTGGATACGCGCCAACCAGTCAAGGAGCACGCCAATGTCGAAACGATTTTAAAGCTCTTTATCATGAAAGTACGCAAAAATGAATAGAGTGTTTTAATACATATAGAATAATATATAATATAGTACTAGCGAAATTTACGCACAATACCTCGATTGGTTATCGAATAGTAATATAAAACGTGCAATAAAGCATTTATCAATCGAAGTAATATCATTTTGAAGAAAAGCGTCTTGTTTATTTCGCTATATTTCATTTAAACAAACTGTCACTAGATGGCGCTGTTATACATTAAATGAATCCTTATCTACCCGTCTATTTCTCGTCGATTGCCATTGCCGACGTACGATATTCGTATATATACGTTCCATGTGCGAGTACGTACTTCCGCCGCGCGGTGCAGCTGGTCGCGCTGCATGCGCAGGTCGGCGATGCGCTTGAGCGCGGCGTCCTCCGCGCGGGCGAGCGCGCGCACGGCGTCGCGCAGCCTCGCCGCCGCGCACACCCACTCGCCGCGCACCGGCCGCGCGGCCACCTCGTGGTCGGCCAGCGACACGTCCTCGCTGCGGTCGGCCCGCAGCGCGCCCGCCTCGGCGTGCTCGTGCGCGCGCTGCACCAGCCGCGTGCGCGCCCGCACCTCGCCCTCCAGCCAGCGGCACTGTTACGCGAACGGTGACCTCACCATTATTAACTCATTCCATTTACTTCTTTAACAGTTTTATAGATTAAACATTTTGCTCATAAACATTGATAGGTGGAACTAAACAAGTTTTACTTAAATCGTTTGGTCTAAAGCACGCTCGTTTTTTCTTTTTAAAAGAAAAAAACATTGTCCTTATTTTATCATTATCCCCCGTTGTAAGGACGTTTTACAAACATATGTTCCACGTGGAAAAATACCCAGATGCGAAACAACCATCTGTGGGTCAAACAAACAGCTGTCCCGTATGAAGATCGAACCCAGAACCCCCAACACCAAGGACCACTACACACAACCTGGCACCGGTGGAGACAACAACTGGGTCTCACATACGACCTCGCCGTCCACACACAGCCCAGCCGCTTCTTCTTTTGCACCTACTATCACTGACACCCTGACGCCTAAACACCATTCGCGACTACAACCAGAACTCAAGGCAGAACATCCACGTACCCGCTACCTTCATCTTGCACAAAAACTGCATTTACGATGTCATGTCAGACCTTATCAAAAGATCAATGCTTAAAAATCATATTTTTACACACCCGTAACAAAAAAACAATTTACCTTTTAAGCCTCAACAAATCAAAATACGAATACATGAAAACTTTGAAACTCTAACATTTTCGGTACAAATTGAAAATATTTCGCTTCCATCGATGAGTAATGAACACCGCCCACTACATACCACACGTAAACGCGCTTTCCCACAAATAGATTTTGGCAAATATAAAACACTCTCATTCACCTTCTCGCGCGTTCCCACAACGATCTCAAAAAAATCTATTTTTTTATTACATAACAATAAAAAGTATTAAATCTAAAAAATGCCATAATCCATATATCTCCATAATTCGTTCAGAAGATTTAAAAACAAACAAGTGCCGCCATATATGACAAACAGTCTAAAGTTTGACGACCCAATCGGCATTATGGATAGTGGCCCTATCTCTTGCGCTAGAGTGTGCGGGTTCGATCTACACTATTGGAAAAATATTTTATGTTTTTCTGTTACCTGGGTGTTTAAATATCTGTATAGGTATAATTGGTACTTATTTAAAAAAGTATGATTCAGTATGTTTATTTATCAGTGACTTAGTATCCATGGTACAAGCTTTGCTTGGTTTGGGACTAGATAACGTTGTGAAAAAATATGCCCTGAAGCATTTATTTGTTATTATAACAGAAGTACAATAAGAACCGACCTGTTCATCGACCCTCTGCAACAGGTCCGCATATCGGTCCTCCCCCCGCGCGCAGGTCTCGCACGGGACCTCGCTCTGGTCCGCCCTCTCGCTCCTCAGCGACTCCAACTCGCCGAGCACCGCTCGCATCTTGTCGTCTCTCTCGTCTATCGTCCTTTTCATGCCCTCCAGCTGTTCCAGTATGTCCGCCTCCCGTTTCGTCTTCTGCTCCAGCTGGCCCTCCAGATTGGCGATGATGTCCCTCAAGAGAGCCACCTTCTCCTCCGAAGACTTGAGCTCCTCGTCGGCGGAGGACTTGCGCGCCTCCAGGTCCGCAATCATTTGGTTCATTTCCCGCGTCTGCGTCTCCAACTGTTCCACCTGATGGGTTCGACATGACAGGACATGATATAAATTATGCACATGAGATGTTTACATAAATTAGAAATATTCCAATTAGTTACTACGTCATGCAAACTACATCATTACTTATAAATAAATCGTTAAAGAATATAAACTGTTTTAAATACACAAAAAATATTAAAACACGCTCATGCAACTAATATTAGTTAGTATACTATAATTATATAAATATTAATTACTATACTTATTTACAATCTGTATAGACAAAATTCTAAGATATTTTCTACAATGACAATAATAATTATGATTTTCATCTAGGTATTTTGCTTATATATTTACCATTGATATAATACAATTTCATTTAATAGTGACAAAGAAATCAGAAGCAGTATTTATTTCTTATTTAAAAGTGAAATTTATTATAAAGATGACAAGAATTTTCTGCGGAGGTATTTAGAGCAGGGATGAGCAACGCGCGGCCCGTTAATCATGTTTATGCGGCCCGCCAAGCATTTCTAAAATTGAATTTATTTTATCGAATTTCCCCCATCAATATATTGTTATGAAATTAATTATAATAAAATGGTAGTACATACTGAATCGAAATATTTTTGTCCGTTTTTCTGTTCTTTTCTTGTTTGTTTTTACCTTGCATTAAAATTTGTATATGAAATTTTTGCTTTTTTTAATTTTATATTTTATTATTCTAATATTTATTATAAATAAAGTTTCGTAAATTATCATGTACGGCCCACCAAAAATAAATTTAAATTGGCCCATTGATTAAAAAGGTTGCTCACCCCTGATCTCCGACTCTTCTCTCTCGTGACCTCGTCTCTTCGATTCTCGTGACTTTATGATAATGGGTCTTACAAGTTCACTGATAACTATTCATACTCAAATACAATTTTAATATTTACCGACAAGACAATTGTGTGCCATTATATGAGGGCTTGTATTTCTAATTAGTAAAGCAGGAGAATTTGCGGGAAGCGGTGATATGCGGGCAAGTGGGTGGGACTTACGCGTTCCGCGAGGGGGCAGCGGTGCGGGGAGCGAAGCGCGCCCATCTGCGTGCACGTCGCGGCCGGGTTAGTGGGTTCGAGCCTTGCAGTTAGTGTTCAAGCAAAAAGCCATGACAGTTAAACGTTGATTTAAGAAAAAAAGCCTTCTTATCTGATACCTCATTTTTAGGTTGCGTTTTTAAATTGTATCGGTCAATTTGTTCCGTGATGTGACACGCCTTCGCTAGTATAGTTTTACTATACGTCTGAATTTTTTGTAGTATCTTTGAACGATCCTGTACTGCTACTTTTATAGTAGCAGTCTGTATATTATTAGCAATACATAAGACATGGTCATATAAAACCTTTTTAAGTTTTTTTTAACTTTAATTTTGTTTGTCGATTTTATTTTGTGTACAATAAAAAAAACTAAGAAAGAAAGAACTAAAAAATAACGTACAAGCCACAGTAGCGGTGCTGTAATAATTCGTTTACGAAACATGCGTCACATGCAAGAGAGAAACCCGGCCAGCCCAACAGCCATTCTTACACCATCCAAACCATTTCGTAGAATACACACGCACGGCAAAGTGAGCTCTACGGCTCGGCAATAAGATCGCAACAGAGCCGCACCTATCAGCGTCGCATGCAAGAGCCTTCCAGCCCGTTAGGCAGCACACGGCAAAGTGAGCTCTACCGCCCCGCAATAAGGTCGCGACGGGGCCGCACTTATCAGTGACATGCAAGACACCCGTCCATGACACGGCAAAGTGGGCTCTACCGCCCCGCCATAAGGTCGCAACGGGGCCGCACTTATCAGTCACATGCCCCGCAAAGTAAGGTCGCGAACGGGGCCGCACTTATCAGTCACATGCAAGACACCCACGTCCACCGACACGGCAAAGTGGGCAAAGTGAGCTCTACCGCCCCCCGCAATAAGGTCGCGACGGGGCCGCACTTATCAGTCACATGCCCCCGCCATAAAAGGGCGCATAAGGGCGCAAAAGGGCCGCACCTCGGCCAGGATGCGCGCGTTGGCGTGCAGCCGCGCCGCCAGCCGTGCGTTGTCGTCGCGCAGCTCGAGCAGCCTCCGCGCGAACTCGTCGCGCTCGTGCTCGCGCTCGGCCGCCTGCTCCTCCACGAAGAGGCGCGTCGAGCGCAGCTGCCGGTTGGCCGCCTCCAGCTGCGACACGCCCGAAGGTCAGACCCGCCCCCGTCGACCCGACGATATATTTCTTTTCGTGTTAAATAGTTCTGCTATACGAAAACTACGGATACGAGAGATATATTCCAACAAGACGCAGAATAAGTGACCCCGTATATTAGATTTAAGACCATTATTTTGTATTACCTTATTCTAATAAACTAATTACAAATACATAAATAAAAAGACAGTGATAGCTCAATTTCCGGGCGCTCGGTCTTTATTCAATATACCCGAGCAACCCGAATTCAGGAAAGAAAATATTGCGAATAAACCTGATTTTCGAAATGTTAAAAATATAGTATTTAGAGGGTATTTATTTTTATTGGAATTTTGTTATTATTTCGAAAATTTTCATGCCATTTTTTCCTCACTTAAACTTAACAATTGCATTGGTGCCGGCACCGTGGACCACACTAATCCTACAGGGGGAGTATACAAACTAAACTTCTATTAACATTTCGCTAAGCTCAATTAATACCATCCAATCGACGGCTAATCTCCACTCTTCTCGTAAAGAGCGCGTGAAAAATCAGCTGAAATAAACGACATAAAATACATATACAACAATATCATAAAAAGCCATGCTAAAATTATATTCATAAATGTATTGCATATGGTTTATGAATTTATTGAAATCATTTGTTATTTTCTTTTTGTAAAACAAATGAACTTTTTCGTGATACTTAAAAATTGGTTATTTTCAACTACACATTTATCCTAACGAATGATAGTTGGAATATCATCATGCAGTTATAATATTGTACGTAATAATGATGATTTAACATCAAATTATTTTAATATGTAATGCGTGTAAACGTCTAGACAGAAGCGGTGTTGCTTTGTAGTGATTTTATTACCTTCTGGCAGCACATCTTATGAACGGGCGAGTCTGTCATCCGTCTAATCTTTGAGTGCGGTGTGCGCAGAGTGAAACAATAAAATTCATTTTTAATTACGGCAAAAGTGTAGACAAACATAAACAACAATAAGCTTGGAAATTACGGGATAGTGTATGTGCTGTTCACATTTTTCGGTATACTTAAAAATTTCAGAAAGTGAAAGGTCAGGATAAGCTTGTAGTCGTATACCGGGTACGAATACATAAATAAATTAAGCATAAATACAATCGTGGATGAGTGCAATATAATTGACATACGATTACGTATTCTCGAAACAGAATAAAGTAGTTCTGCATTCCAAATTTCATTCGAATACTTTGAGCGTTTACATCGGGTGACACACACACATTTACAAGAAAACTAATCCAATTACAATATCAAAGAGATCATGAGTAGTTCGATAGCACTAGTAGTTAGATTAGGAAACCAACCTTGCTGACGCCGGCATATCGTAACCGATAACAACAATCAGTCCGTTTAATTCAGGCACGCGAAATGTCAGTCTAGGGTATAACCATCTCTTTCATACTATCGTCGATGATGTCGGAGTACATTCGTTGTTATAAAGTTCCGTGTACATTTCATATTACTTATAAGACGGTTATATAAGGCGACGAATAAACTTGCACTCGACTGTACCGGTCGAGTACAGTCGAGTGGAGGAATGCATTCATCGCTCCAGGTCAGTCGTGCAGCGGCTACCTGCTGGTGCAGGTCGTCGCGCTCGCGCTGCAGCAGCTCCAGGTCCCGCGCCAGCGCGGCCAGCTGCGACCTGGGCGAGGCGTCGTCCAGCGAGCGGCTGGCGCCGGCCCGTCTGCCCTCCGCCGCCACGCACGTGCCGTACCTGCGGGGACACTGTGATAAATGCTTACCGCCTAGTAAACGTATTGCTGTGCATTCCGATTTCGTTATTATTTAGATAGATAGTCTTTAATTGTATAAGCATGCTATACATACATTGCATGCAAGATATTAAATATATAGTTTACTATCATGTCCGGGCCGTACCACACGGCATAAAAATTGGTTTCCTCGAGATTCGGGATTCGAACCCACGACCCGCGAAGAGGAGCCTACAGCGACTGCACCGCCGAGTCATTAGGAATGAAATAGGAGACAATTCTGACCCCTCGGCGATGACGTCCGAGCAGTTGGCCCTGTCGGTCATGAGCTGGGCGATCTTCACCATGGCCGCCTCCAGGTCCGAGCGCAGGAGGCTCTCGCGCTGCAGGCATTCCGACATCGCCTCCTCCATCGTCTGAAATCGTATATTAACAAAATTAATTGTAATTTTTTATGCTGATGAAGGATATTGATATGGATTATATATTTTTGTAATAATATAGAAAATATGAATATCCACGGTATGTGAAATCTGCCAAAGCGCGGTGGGGTCGCTTTCTCCTGCTTTTGCCCAACATTGGGACATATATAGGTCGTTACTTTACTTGGAATTTATTTTTAAACAGTTACGGTACGAGTGCTCCTTTTACTTACTATTTTGCACCCTTATGTATATTCTCGATATAAACATGTCATAAAGCCAGATGTAGGTTTATAAATTTCAATGAATACTTTTCTATTAAAACTTTTAGAAAATACTTTTGTACTTATGATTTATTTAATATGTCATCACGTTACCTTCTTGTGCAATTCGCAGTTGTCACAGGACTTGCGCCTCGCGTCCAGGTCCTCCACCAGCTCCGTGATTTCAACCTGACTAGACTCCAGCATCTTGTTTTGTGGGCTTCCTTCTGGGAAAGAAATAAATTCATAAACAACGTTATCTATCAATGAACTGCAATATTAATAATTATTGAAATAATCAAACAGATATGGAATTTTTATAAACGTTTACTTTTTGTAAGATGACGAGCGAGCTGGAGGTATACCTAATTGTTGAGGTACACCTGATCGATAACCGCTGCCCAAGGACATTTGCCCACTCATGCTCCTTCTACGGGCCCCAAAGGACTCACTGGCGGCCAGCCGCTCGGAGAGGTCGAGCAGCTCGTGCGCCTCGTGCCTGAGCCGCAGCAGCGAGAGCTCCAGCTCGCGCTTGATGTCGGCGCTGAGGTCCCGCTGGTGGCGCAGGAAGCCGGCGGCGCCCTCCTCGTCCAGCGCGGCCAGGATGCCGTCCAGCTCGGGCGCGAAGTGCACGCGCCGCTCCGGCGCCGCGCTACGGTTCGGAGACGACGCCCGCGACCCCTCCAGGATAGACCTGGTGATATATGGCTGATTCGTACTTTTTCTAACAAATTTTAAAGATGTTAAGAAAACATCAAAAATATTTATGAAACTTCTTCCTTTTTTCTATTCTGCATTAGATTTGTAAAGAACATAGTTGACTTTGATTCGTATTTATAGTATATGAGAAAATCAAATAGTATACATATGCAACTAACACAAACCGTAGTCGTAAGATAGAACGATCGACGAAAACAAGCTCGCAAAATACCCAAAAGGCAGAATTTGGCGCCTGTAGAGATATTAGTACGACAATCTACACACTGCCGATGCAACTATAAATAGACGCGCAGTAGGCAACGCACATGCAAATAAGATATATCTGACTTCACCCTCTGGGTCACACACATCGCGTTCTGCGGGAATTTAAAGACTTACTCTAATGCCAACACACAATTTATTTTATTTTTCGATTTCGAATCTTTATTTTAAGATAGACATAGACTTTATTAACTGAGAACATTAAAAACTAACTAATATTTGGCTAATATGTGAAATGACTTAGGGCCTAAATAGAAAACGCAATGGACCATAGCCTTGTTAGTCTCACGATTAACATTAAAATTGTGTAGAATGTTTATCGTAAGTCAATAATACACCTCTCATCAACCAGACATATAAACTAACTAATCGTTTATATAATAATGAAACAAGAATAATAACAATCATAAACAACTCATACTTAATATTAAAATTTGTAGAAAAAGTACGAAAAGATTTTCGCCGCTGTGGGAAGCGAACCCACGTCTTCGGCATTCGCAGCCTGACGCTCTAGCCACTGAGCTAAACGGGTGATTGCCACACCGACGAAAATCTTAACGTCTTTTATCTACATTGCTTTTTTTTTTAAATTTGAAGCAATGCTTTGCACATCCATTGTTGTATCCTTTCCAGCATACACACAATTTCGAATATCGTTTTACAACGATAATTCGAACGAGAGACGTCGCTATTGCTTCTTAGAATTTTTTTTATAGTGCTAACCTCTGCATCTTTCATACTTAATAGATTAAACGACAATTTATATATACAACCACTGTGCAATAAAAATTGGCCAACCGGTTGGCCATTGCCACTAAGGATTAAAATGTTACAATCCACTGGCAACACTACTTAATATACGAGCAATAACAATTATACTTAATAAATAACAATTACACTTAATAAACATTGAACCATATCTGGTATAATATTATATAATAAACCATGCTTAATAATAATATATAATTTAATAGGTCAATCTTATTAACTGTACTTGTAATTTAATAAGTGCATTGATTTGTAATGTAGTTGTGATGACTCATTATATTTTTGTATATAAGCGCATAATGTTTCAGTGATAGGGTAGAACACTCTTATCCTTTGTATAGGACGTTACTCTGTCCTAATAAGTAGGAAGAAGTCTAATTAATATATAAAGTTTTTAACGCTATCCTTACTATTTTATTTTGGCCGACCAACCTACAGTCTTTAATAAAAACCAAGCGAAGGGGACATAACCCCAAGATCCGAACCCTAGCTCAAATTAGGACGACCTTTTATCGATTTCATCACAAGCCAAATAAACTCAATGGTGGTAAGAATATGGCGACCAGTTCCTATCTTAGATTAGTCAATCTTATAACTTTTCTTAATAAAAGTAATTGTGATACATGAAATAATAATAAAATTTTATAAATGATAAAATCATTAGAAAATAACCCAACTCCAAACACGAAAAGTAAATAATTAATTTACCAAGCACAAAATATGTCGTATTTTGATTAAGTTAATCAGAAGTGATATAAGTATTTTATAATCATAATAATAATAATTTTAATATTTTATTTACATAACTATATCGCCTTTATTTTTAACTTTTCCTGTTTTAACGTTACGAACACTACAGCGTTTCAGTTTACATTGGGTAATTACAAGAAATTCCTATCAGGCACCGACTTAAAATCTTAGCACTTAAAGCGGTCCGCACAAGATTAAAAAGTTAACTCGAAGCTATCCTAATCGCACTCACTGCTCCTGCGGCAGCAAGGTGGCCAACAGCTGGCCCAGCACCGTGCGGTTGAGCTCGTCCTCCGCGCTGGCGCAGTACGCCACCAGCTGGCCGACCGCGCGCTGCAGAGACGATGCCACGCGCTGCAAGGCGTCCCTGCAACACGGACCTCATCAGATTGGCAATTTCTTTTTTATGCTAGAACTTTAAGCTATCATATTAATTTCTCTTAGTTTTTAAGTATAAGTAAGCCAAGTGTGGTAACTGTGGTAGGGCCAAGCAGCAGCCTCGGCTGTTGCACGAATGGGCAGGCTCGTCCGGATAAGTACCACGACCTCACAGAAGACCGGTGTAAAGTGAAAGTGTAACAAATACTTTCGCGTTTCATTTGGTGAGTGAGGTAGCCGGAGCCCAATCTTCAAAAGGTTATCAACACATCTGCAACCCTCGGTTGTAGCAGATGTCCATGGGCGGCGGTATTCACTTAACATCAGGTGAACCGTCTGCTCGCTTGGCAACTTTTCACATAAAAAAAAGTACTAGATTAATGAACTCGCGCTAAGAGGCGAATAATCAACATTGCTTTATTTAGCGTCGTACGATATGGAACAATTCAACCAAAGTCCATTTAGCACCCCTACATACATGCACCTAGTTCACATCTGGATTTAACGACAAAACGTGGAAAGAGTCACCTCTCCTTAGTTATCTCCTCCAGCTGTCGGTTCTGGTCGAAACTGTTGTTCCGCTTCTGCCGCCATTTGTCCGCCTCGCCCGCCGACACCTCGTCGCGCAGGCTCGGCAGCTGTCGACGAAATTTTGCTTTAACCTCTTTTTGTTGCTTATCTTCTTTAGGGTTCCGTGCCTCAAAAGGTAAAAAAGGAACCCTTGTAAGATCACTCTCTTGTCCGTCTCTCTGTCCTGTCAGGCCAATTTTGGTACCTACAAGTTTCGTGAAAATCTAAATTTGCCCAATCTTTTTATTGTGTTTACACAACACCTTGATATTTATACATCCAATATGAACTATAGACCTCAGTATCTGGTATAAATTTCAACTTGCCAGGTCCACCCGTTCCTGGTAAAATCGGTGGTTATTATTTATCAATTTTATTATTTAGGCGGTATAATAGACAGGTACGGTGTACCCTGAAAGGTACTTAGCGTACGAGTTCGAATCGCAATTGAACGGTTTTTTGTGTACGAAAGTGTCAAGCGAACTGGCGGTTCACCTAATGTTAAGTGTTAACCGCCGCCCATGGGCAATTGCAACACCCGTAGGTTTGCAGATGCGTTGCGACCTTTTAATAAAGTGGGCTCCGGTTATCTCACTCACCAGATGAAACGCACGACATGACACTTCCACTACACGCCGGTCTTCTTTCTGGACGGAATTGCCAATTCGTGCAACAGCGTAGGCTGTTGCGTGACCCTACCACGCCTTATAAGGTTTATTCGTTCTTATATTGTATTACTTTACTCTTATAGTTCGCGTTTTAGTGCTGTGTCCTGCAACGAGTAAAAGGTCGACCTTGTTCTATTCGAACATGTTATATCTGTAGACACGTCCCTTACAAATTGCATCAATACCTTTAAAAAAAAACTACAAATGATTTTGATGACCCGTGTAGCCAAGGAAAATTCCAAGCGTATTGACTCTGGTCAGTACATCTAACGAACATGTTTCGATTGACCTAATTTTTATCTTTCATAGCAAGCTCATAAAGCGAATGTAAACATTTATATTCATACAAATGCAGATACGGCACGAAGTATTCAAACTTACTAATAAAAACAAGTCTCGTCGGAAATGCGTATTGAATATCTTTCTTATAAGGACTCTCGATAATCGCAATTATTGTTATCATATATGAGAGGCATTACCCAGTGTGGGGGCGAGAACGAAATTAAACTGTAACTAGTATTCTTTACAATAAATTTATCCAAGTTAAGTTATATAGAGCTCGCAACCAGCGTCGTGGGTCGTGATTGAACATAATCTGTCCCTTCATTTGCATACTTAAAAAACCGTATATCATCCAAAAGACAAGTCTATAAAAAAGTGAAAAAGTGAACCCGCACTTGTAGTTAAAAATCTAATATACGTTTATATTTTACTAGCGGCCCGCCCCGGCTTCGCACGGGCAACAATAAGTTTAACAAAAAATTAAAAAATTAAATTTTATCATACACACACATAAAACTTTCCGAATGTTTCGTCTGTGGTGAATAATTTTATGAAATTCTTAATTTTTTAATGAAATACCCTTGAAATTACGTCATGAAGATCGAAAGATCGCTGACCAGATAATGGTTTCCGCTTTAATTACGGGACATTCGGGGTTACACGTAAAAGTGACAAATAAGTCTGGTCTCCCATAGCTTCAGACATAAATCATCACATCTTTGGTTTTTTAATGCAGATAATTCGGTGTCTGTAAATGAATATGACGTTGTAGATTACGCGTTGACCGATATTTGATGGGCCAATGTCTTGATTTAAAGCGTCTCTAAAGTGAAGGTTTCACCAGCCCTCAGTCTTTGGTGATTACGACATAATATGTAATTCAATCTTTCTGATATCTTTTTGCCATCGTATCGATAATGTATTGAATAAAAACCGGCCAAGTGCGAGTCGGACTCGCACACGAAGGGTTCCGTACCGACCTCACAGAAGACCGGGGTAAAATAGAAGTGTTATACTTCTATTTTTTCGTCTGGTGAGAGAGGTTGCCGGGGCCCACTTTATTTAAAGATGGCAACTCATTTGCAACCGTACAGGTGTTGCAAATGTCCATGGGCGGCGGTTATTACTTAACATCAGGTGAACCGCCAGATCGTTTGCCACTCTATCACATTAAAAAAAATCATGTTTTAATATCTTTATTCAATATAGAAGTATTACACTTACATATCGACAAAAACACTACTACTGTGAACATTATCTATAAAACCGGCAAAAAAATCATGTCTGTTTTATGGGAGTCCCTCTAATTTATAATGTTTTGTTTTTTAGTAATTGTTGTTATAGCGGCAACAAGTAATTGTTGTTATGACGACGAAATACATCGTTTGTGAAAATTTCAACTCTCTAACTATCACGGTTCATGAGATACGGCCTGGTGACATATGGACAGACATACGGACATACAGACGGACAGCGGAGTCGTAGTAATAGGGTGCCGTTTTACCCTTAGGGTATGGAACCCTAATAAGTCCCAGTAATAATGTAATGGATTAAAACAGGTAGCTCTAACCATCAACCTAAATGCATAAAATTGCATGCATGTCATAGTTTTGTTACACACAGTACCTTGCTGAGGAATAGTCAAATATTAACCGTCTTCCCCTATTACGACTATTAAAGAGATATTTTAGTGGATCATACAATCGGTGTAATCTCCGAGTTACACCGATTGTATGATCCACTAAGCTGTTTGGATAGTTAAATTCCAATATACTAACATTTTTAAACTTGTGATATTTCTCGAATGGAATGTCCGAATTTAATAATTCAAAAAGTTGTATAAAGATATTGAAACAGTCTTAAATATGAAGTAATTTATTTTTATAAGGATTAATACCAAGATACAAATTAAGAGCCTTTTTTAGCGGCGGCATTTCAACCAAATTTTAAAAATAAAAGAACACTTATTGTGGCATAACCATAATAGTTAGACATATGCTGTCGCGACACTTTTTGTAAATAATGATGTGTTCTGCAAAGTCGTAGTACATTATTTTATTCTATCATCAATAGATTTATAAAAATCGGTGACTCAGCTCGAGATAAGGGGTACTTATTATTGGAAACGTGATATCACTAAACAGGGCTGTTGTTAGCGGTTGTCAGCCGTCACAAAAGGCGGAGCGAGCTTCGCATAAGCGGTGAGTCTAGCCTCACGTGTGTGTTCCCGAGCCGCCAATGTGTACACCTAATTATTATTGTAACGTACATATTTAGTGACTAACAATCGAGTCTTCTAAAGATAGAATAGTTCAAAAATATGAATACGAAATTACATAAAATATTTTTCTACGTTCGACGAACATTTGATCTGACCATTCGATTGAAAGTGTTCTTGAATTCAAGAGAGTGGCTCTTGTTTATTTCCAAAGACAAGCTTTTAAATAAGCAACAATACCAATAATGCAATCTATAGCATAAATGTAACTGATATTCGATCCCGACCATGGATTGCGAATAGCTAGAAGACACATTTCTTTTTCGAGTTGCAAAAAATCTACTCTGTAAATTTCACTTCGGCGCCTTCATTTATTACACATTGTATAACGACATAACTTTAAATTCAATTTCTTCAAACAGATACTTTATACCTTAAATATTAAAAAATAAAAACAAATCTCTGTTCAAAGAAAAGCTAGGAGCAACTGAAACTTCAAAGATATCACATTAATGTATATCATCGACTACGAAATCCTATGGTGACACTGACCTTTTTATTTATACATATATAATTGTCGCATTTTTATTTCTTCATGCTTTATTGCAAAACCTTAAAAAAGGGATTACAAAAGACGGACTCAATGCCATTTGGGCATTCTCTCCCAGTCAACGCGGGGGATAGAGATTGTGTTAGGTGCGATAAGCTAAAAATGATCATAAGTACTAAATATTCTTTTCAAAATTCCAACTTAATAATTCGTCATAAAATTTAATATAGCGTATTGCAGAAATGCAAAATGGGAATTTTACAACTGATCGACTTACACCAAAGCCAACTTACCGGTAACCTTCTCAGCATCACCATTGCGTCCGGATCACATTTTAAACGACACTGGGCGTTATACGACACATGCACTTTGGTGGAAATCACAATGGCACTATCAATGGTCTATTGTTTCATTTAACAACACATTTATTAGCAGAAATTTTATAATTCTTACGTACGTATCACGGATCCATTTGGAGGCACTTAATACAAGGACGTTATAAATTAAAAAAGTGAAGAATGATGCGAATTTACACTTTCTTCGTTTATTGTTTTCGTTTTATTTATAATTGACAACGTATCGATGTGTATGTTGGCATTGAAAGCAAATCGGACAGTCTCGAGCAATTAACGCATGTCCGTACTGCGCGCGGCGTTTAAAAATTGTTCCGCTTTACATTATATGACATATTTAAGCAAATGTGACAGATGATATAGAACGTGTGATACGGAAAGAGATAGCAGTCTATAGAATTGCAGTTTAATTACACCGATTGGCGTAATTTAAGTGCCTCAGTTTCTGTACGCTAGTATCATATATATACCTCGTATTTTTTTATAATATAATTGGTCTCCACACTCGGCAGTTATACAACAGCTGACGTGTTACAAACAACGAACACCAACAAGCAAAGCGAACTAAAAAAAGATCCTGATGAACCAAAAATATACACTTTGTTTACACACCAAATATATAAACTATATTTTCATAAAATCTCATTCGACCTCACACTAAATATAGTTACCAATAAGAACATGACCCACATAGCCGGCCGGCTTACAGTAAAACATTCCCCGAATATACGACGGTCCTTACCGCTTTCGCCACTAAATATAAAACGTGTCTCGCCACTTCGATGGCGAATATCCAAACGGGGTCGGCCCTTTGTGTGATTTCGCTTCTGTGATAAATATCGGATGGGGCTGCGACGAGCCGAGCGCACAACTGAGGGTACCTTTCTGCAAGGGTACACACTTTGCGTCGGGTAATTGTTTGCAAATTCGAAACTACCCGCGATTACGCGATGCAAATGCTAAACGTAGATCGATGATGTGTCCACGCAATATTCATTTCATTTGTAGATTCGTCGAATGCCACACATGGCGGGAACACGCTTCATATTATATATATATTATATATCTATCAAATAAAAATACAACCTGTATTAAGAAATTGACTGTTTTCTAGAATCGCAAAAATAACGTTAAGAATAGAACCAGCTAGATATGATAGTTCTAAAGATGATAGATTAGCCACAAATTAATTCCTGGTGTCGATTTACGACTCAAAGCTACGTTTAACGGACATCTCTTTAATGATTATACGACAAGTATATAATCATGTATAATTATATTTGATGATTCCGTGGCCCAGTTGCCAAGGTGTTAGCTTCGTCGTCGGGGGCCGTGGGTACGATTCCCACACGAGACAACTATTTGTTATCCACAGATAGTTGTTTCGCATCTGGGTGTTCGTCCGCGTGAAATTTATGTTTGTAAAACGTCCTTACAACACAGAATAATGTTATCCTAAAGTAAGGGCAATGTTTAAAAAATATAAAAAAAAGGATTAAACCATGACAGAGAAGTGATATAGGATAAATAATTTTATTTTGCTTTTTAATTTCCGACCAATTGTTCGCTTTAGAGTATTCATACGGAATATGCTGTCTGTCTCAAACGAGATAAAATTCGAAAATATAAGAAGTCTTCATAGTTTAAAATGTACCTACAAATGAACGTAATATACGACGTATGCGTCTTTTTTTTCGTTATTTACTCAAAATTAAAAATTATTTTGGAGAATTATGTCCTAAATAAACATTATTGGTGCAGCCAGCGACAGCAGGATTGGTTTTTTCTCGCTCAAAGGTCATACATCAACCATTTTAGGCACCGTGCCTATTCAAGAGGTTTGTTAGGTAACGTGTAATTAAGATAGTGTTTATTTAAATATTCTGTTCAATAAATTACATTAGTACAGAATCACGCATGCCTCCCCACATTTTCCAAGCCATCTCAACTTCCGACGTGTGCTGTGAAATACGATCTTAAACACCATAATGATTTAAACGACGTCCCACACGGCCACGTGCACAGTTGGGAAACAAAGCCATCTGCTTACAGAAATAGTAAACGACAAAAAACCGATCCATGTGGGGTCCTGAACAGCCGCTTCATGACCGACAAATCATTTTGCAGAGTGCGCGCTCCAATGTAATCGCTAAAACAATGCAGCTAAAGTTAAAATCTAAGTGTAGTTTAATCTACGATAATATATATTCGTTGACTACCCTCAAAGTGGATGACAATTTTAAAATGACCATTCGAATAACGATATAAGACTGTTAAGTTAAATTTATTGTGCATTATACATTTCTTACTTTTAACGATGGATAGGCCGCATCAAATTTATGTGAGAAAAGTATCACTAATATAAAAATAAATGTTTTTTAAAAAAGAAATTATCTTTATTATTATTAAGGAAAACGTAACTTTAAGTGATTTCACAATAAATATCATTTGGATGAATTCATATCACTAATTTGTGTTTTCTTACAATGATTACGTCATAAAGAACTTATCCAAAAGACCTACGAAGAGGTTGTTCTTAGTTAATTACGACCGCCTTATTGATTTAGAACCGTGGGCTATTGTTGGGAGTACTAGTAATGTCATCGCCTAAAATAGATTATTAGAATTCAATAGCTGGATGGAGTTAGGTTCCTGCAAGGAACATATTTATATTAGGTAATTTATCCAGTTTAAATTTTTTAATGATAACGTTGTAAGTCGTTAGGGGCATTAAAAATAACTAAACCATTTATTAGCCGATTTAACGACATGAGACATTACGTTAGTCCATATAAACAATAACGCAACGTTATAATATATTCCGTATACTTTTTAAATTTTATTTTTTATTTAAGTAGTATACAACTAGTTGTGTTTATTCACTGTGTACCACCTAATAGTACCAAGAGCTAACAGAAGACCGGCGTGAAGTGCAAGTATTACTGCGTTTCGTTTGGTAAGTGAGCTAACCGGGGCCCAATTAATTGAAACGCGTCACTTAACATCAGGTGAACCGCCAGCTCCCTTGCCACCGCTTACATACAAAAAATAATGTTTCGGTTCGTTATAATTCATGAACTTAGAACTAGAACTAGATGTTAATTAGCTAGAACTAGATGTTAATTTAGCCTTGTCTATTTGAATACGGTAAGTTTTGTTTATTCACCAAGAAAAAGCTTTATCTCTCAATTTACGAAGCAACCATATCTAGAGGTCAATTTCGTCAGCCTTGTCCGAGCATGTTTTGTATACATAGCTTGTGAACGGATAATGTTATTGACATTCGGAATAGAAGATAGCGCTACTGCAGAAACACATACTGCAGAGACAGTGGGACGCCTAGATAGAAAGGGGGCAGGTACGGATTATCGAAGCTCTTCTGTATTTTGTCTGTATAGTGCTTACAGTAGCAGCTTACTCCAGACTTACCTAAATTAAAAGAGGTCAATACATTCGATCAACCTGATCTCAATTCCCGCTGCCGACACCAATGCAATTGTTAATACTTCATTTGTAACCGTATTTTTGTAACAATAAATAATAAAGAAAGAAGTTATAACACAACCTTACAGTTGTCGTACATCTCATCAGACGCTACGGAAAATATGGGCCATCGAACGCAACGGTATTCGACTAATCGAATTCATCATCTACGGGCATATAAATAGGGATCTATTTGCCGGGGCAGTGCACGTTCGGGAGCTGAGTGCGCGGTAAGTGACGACAACACCGCCACAGATGGTTAATGCTAGTGCTCTTGAGATGGAACACGCGGTTCACAGCGCGGGAACCGTCAACGTGACATTCTATTTGTAAATTTGTTACACGATCTTATAACTGACGCTTCATACTTATCACGTATACAATAGCTTATGTTTGTTTTACTTGAACTAGGGTTTCATGAAAAATTTTGTAAAAAATTTATAATTTAAAGTACCCCTTCGAAATAAAAAGTCTAAAACGTAAACAGCGCCGGAGCCTTGACAGATGCTTGCTTGCATGTTTACATGTACTCGTACTAAGTGGCCTCAATCATTATCTTCTCATTGAGACTATTCTTATCAGCCCAAACACACTGAAAAATGTATTGTAAGTTTCTGAGGAATTGCATCCCACAGTCTATTTGTTGCTACCGCATCAGCTCAAGGTTGGCATAACATCGAGACACCACCGATGTAACAGTGTAACAAATATCAAATCAATCGGATTTGTGTAAGATAGTAAGGCCCTTTAGGAATGGCCCGATAGGAAATGAGCTGATGATTATTCAAACGCCTCAATCAATAGATCTTCATATATTATAGCGACGAACAATCTCGATCGAATCAGCTTTCAAACAAAATACAAGTTTTCGCTAAAATCTAAATTTACCCATATCTTTTCATCGTGTTGACTCAGGACAGCAAATACACAGACAGAAACATCAAACTCATAATATTATTACGTAGCGGATTAAAACAATGTTCGTTAATGGGTCAAACATAAAATAAAGTCAATTACCTAATAGTTTCACGTATAATATATCTTTGAAACATTTTTTTTGTTTTTATTTTGCAAATATGCAGTCTTCATCACGACGGTTCGTTTCACCAATGAGCAAGTGATAAGTTAGCATTTAAAATTAGCAATACCATTGGTGCTGGGACCGGGATTTGAACCCAGGCTCAGAGCTACAGATCATACACTACCGCGTAATACGACAGGTGGTCTATGTTTATGAAAATAGTTTTCATTATTCAATATTTTATTTATTCTGGAAACTTCAACGGAAAGCGGAAGTTATGAATGTTGGCCCTTTAGGCGTAAAACCAAAAAGAGGTGAAATTTTAAGTAAGTTCAACGCTTCCTAGCTAGTTTGTTATGAATTCTTTGTTGATTTTATGACGCGCTAACATATATTTAACAAGTGCCTTTATTGCAGTTGCCCTTTAACGCGTCTAAAATTAATACTTTTAATTTAAAAATAAAAATATAAGAGGCAAATCTTTGAAGTATTCCGCTCCCCTAATTCCGTCCCACTTAAACAACACGGGTCTATTTTTAGGGGCGGCGCCTCGCACAGTTTCGGGAACAATGCATCACGTATTATAAATTATTGTTTGTACATTAATATAAACGCGATAATTTATATTACTTCGTCACGTGCTTTAATCGCTTTCCGATTTTCACGTTTCGTAAGAAAGCCATTACATTGATTTTACTATCCCTTTATAATTATCTCAAGTGAAAACTGATGGCCGGCTTCAAATTTTGATCTACAGATTGATTTGGTTACTAGAGATAGAATTTAGACCTAACTATTATGAAACTAATGTCAAATACCTATCGCTAGTAACAAAATCTATTAATAGATAGAATATTGAAACCAACGGTCCATCTGATTTGTGACCATAAATATATCCTCAACCACTTTTGTAATAATATATACTTTATATAAGTTATTCTTTGTCAGATTTTGTAATTGTTTATTATTCTTCTTAATTTCTAAAGGAGCTGGATTAATTAAAGACCATGGTAGACAAAAGAATAACGGTTAGGTGATACGACCTCACAGAAGATCAGCCTAAAGTGGAAGAAACAAATACTTTCGCGTTTCGTCTGGTGAGTGAGGTGGCCGGAGCCTAACTTTCCAAAGGTTGTCAACGCATCTGTAACCCTCGGGTGTAGCAGATGTCCATGGGCGGCTGTATTCATTTAACATCAGGTGAACCGCCTGCTCGCTTGGCAACTTATCACATAAAAAAACGTAATATTTTCTTTTACCGGAACACTATAGAAAGTTAAGTTAAACTATCAGACCGTCCGGTGAACATGAACGCTGTAAAATATTCTAAACTATGGGTCAGGAATTTCAAAATTAAATTAAATGGATGCAATCCCTAAAATAGTTTAAACACATTCGATTCGAAACAAAAATATGATACAGATTTTTTTTTTATTCATCATGGTGTATTTCCATCATGGCGATGGGCCGGCCATATAGCTCATAGAACCGATAACCGTTGGGGAAGAAAGGTTCGCGAGTGGCAGCCTCGTACTGGCCATCGCAGTGTGGGACGACCCCCCACTAGATGGAGTGACGACCTTGTGCAAATGTGCGGGAAGTCGATGGATGCAGGTAGCTCAGGATCGTACTTCGTGGCAGTCTATGGGGGAGGCCTATGTTTACCAGCTTTACATTTATTAAGTACTAGCTGCTGCCCGCGTCTACGTCTGCGTAGAATAGGCTGAAGGACTATAACATTCAGACAGAAAGACAGATACACATAAAATATGTATATAAATTATAGCCTATGTCTTATTCTGATGTATTATAAGCTATATTATTGTAAAGTTTCATTAAAATCCATTCAGTAGTATTTGCGTGAAAGAGTAACAAACCTCCATCTATACATACAAACTTTCGCGTAATATTAGTAAGGACTAGCGTTTCGCCCGCGGCTCCGCTCGCGTTTAAGCCCTTAAATAAATGCCTTATATTTTAAATATGTATGTTGATTTTAATAAAAAGAATCCTGTCCTTTTTAATACCTCTAAGAATATGTGTACAAAGTTTCATGATGATCGGTTGAGTCGACTTGGCGTGAAAGCGTAACAAACAAACTAACATTTATAATATATAATATCATACATTGATTTAATTTTCAAACTATATATATATAATTAACTCTGACAACGCTAAGTTAGAGTTTCACACAAGCCCCGGCTTAAATCAATGCCCATTGAATCTAACGAAGGGTTAGATCTTTATGGGCTTTATTGGACGGGGGAGGCTGACACGAGGGGATTATGAGATACAGGAATGATTTGTAATGTAAAAAATATATCATTTGGTTATTTTAGAAATACGAAAGAGATGCCGAGGTGCTAGGAGTATTTAATGCCAATCCAGTGCAAATTCCAGAGCAAATTATAAATTCGAGTACTCGCTTGTCTGTTTGTTTTGAGGTGGATTACAAAGTTGAAATTTTACAATAAGATCTTCTGCTTGTTTGCGGAAGAAACATCTTAAAATAAACCCTCTTATGTGTCGAATATTAAAATAGATTATTCGCGCCACGCGTGGTTCGCAAATTTTCACTAAGCGTGTGCCGTAAATGAAGATTCTTGTTTAAAAGTTCAAGTTATCGCCTCCGACAAATTAGCTAATCACACGCCTATGTGTCTGACGATACGTTCCCTGATAGGTTTCTGAATTCGATATGCTCAATGACACTTCAACAATGGGACCTATGTTAACTCGTGGATACTTTTGTTAATTACTATTTATAATAGTAACTAGCTGACCCGGCAAACGTTGTTTTGTCATATATATTATTTGTAGGGCAGAAAAAACTGTTTGGGGTGGACCACCCTTAAAATTTAAGGGGATGAAAAATAAATGTTGTCCGATTCTCCACCCAATGCACACAATATTTCACAAAAATCGGTCGAACCGTTTCGGAGTTCAATTACAAACACCGTGACACGAGAATTTTATTATAATAGATATGACAGCTACGTATCGCAGGAGCTTTTTAAAAAGTGTAGCCTCGACAAAACGGTCACTTATGAGGAGATTCTGTCGATGGTCCTCACAGCCCGGATACCACTTGAGATTGTAAGGGACATCCGGGAAACGACATTTAGATGTACCATTTTGCTTATAACTACGCGAATAAAAAGCACGATGTCTATATTATAGTAACGAAAGCTTTGGTAGCTATCTCTGACCACCTCGCACAGGCGTTTTACATCAATATTTCAAGGCGAAAGTGCATTAATAATGAAATATTATTTAACTTAAAGACAGAATAATGAACGTAAAAGTCATTGATTGTTTTTTTTTATATTGTTAAAAACAAAAATTGTAAATTTATATTGTTAAAAATATTGACTGGCTTTTTTACCATTTCCGTGGCACTGGACTGCCTTACGAATTTTGCTAGACCATATGACATGCAAAAAATTCAATCGTCCTAACACGTCCCTTGCGAAAATTATATTTATCACAAGAACTGAAATTGAAATGGTGTCGAAGTGAGATCTTATTCAAAATAAAAGTTATTACACAGCGTATAAAACGTAAGGACCCAACCATATTTCCAATATCGGCACTTTACAAGTATCACATAAAACATAAAACACACGCGTTTAAAGTTTTCGCTGAAACACACAGCATCCGTAAATCTCCTCGGATTTACGCAAGTCCCACTACACGTAAGACGTGCACATCACGGTCACCAGTATATTTAGACCCGTACAAATTAGACGAACTAATGAAAAACGGTCACCGTTCAAAACTTAACGGATAATTCACCACGCGCATTGCATTTCGTACTCTATCGTACGCACAATAGAGTTCTCGGTGTGATTTAAACTTTTCGGACACGGACACAAAGAGCGTGCGTCGCGAACGGTGGCCGGCGTTGTACTGCATCATCCTTGTTTACGACGGACTATGGAGTATGGAGTATGGAGCACAATGCAATGCATCTATGGTAAACTATGATTTAGGATCTATTTAAGACTGGGGATCTATTTAAGCGGTTCGCAGAGCTCGTTTCGTTTGTTCATTTTAGTATGTACCATTCGTTGATATCATGATTTTTTTATGTCAGCAGGTGGCAAGCCTTTCATGGGTATTTGCAACACCCGTAGAGATTTCAGATGCGTTGCCACCTTTTAAAATAGTGGGCCCCGGTTATCTCACTCGCCAGAGAAACGTAGACACTTACGCTGGTCTTCTGTGAGGCCGTGAACAGCGAAGACTGTAGCGTGGAAACAGATTGATAAATCACAACAAACTCTCACGGCTGTTACTTATTCAGTACCTTATTTTGACGAGTGATGTTTGTTCTTTCTGCAAGTACAACTATATAAAACTTCATCGGGTGTAGTGCTCGTGCAAAGGCAAGTTTCCACGAGATTTACCCTACATAATTAGAGTCATGCATTTGTGAAGACGTATATGAACAAAAAAACTAGGGGATAGTCAGCCCGCATGCTGGGTCTTGATCAGCCCGTAACCTTAACATTAACACGTTGACGGTATTATGTTAGATACGTAAATTAGCACTTCAAAAGCATCGAATTCAGTCCTCTTCGACAAGAGAATTCAATGCCAGATAGGCGCTAATTAATAACCGTTACAATAACCAATAGCCGTTACAACCATGGGCAAGTCTATTTTACAGCAATATAATGTTAACAAATGAGAGATTAGAGTTTAGAGTTGAAAACTGTAAAGAGCACACATATGAAAACGTTGGATGTTTAAGTTTTTATCTAAATCTAATCACTGAAAAGTTTATGTTGCTAAATAACAAAACAGCAACAATTATAACGTGAACAATTGACACAGATTGTCAGTATGTTTAATTCGAGAATATCTAGGCCACGATCTGTTATAATTGCGACAATCTTAAATACCAGATGCGAAGACAAGTGGACAGACTTTGAAAAAAGGAACGAAACCTATGAATGAAGTCTTTTAAATTTGGATACGACTCCATAACTGTACTTCACATATTCCTCAAAATATTTTGTTTTAATTTCTTAACAGACGGCAGCGGTTCGTATCACGATCATTTAAACACTTATTTTTTTTTTCGCTTTATATCAGCACTTGAACTGAAACAATATGATTTGCGCCGGTTTGGGATTTGAAGTCCGATTTCTCGTGACTTTAAAAAGGAATACCCATAATATTACACGCCTTCAATGGCGTACAAAAACGCTTCGAACAAAACAAACGTGTTTTATGCACAAAACAGAAGCGGCGTAACAACCACCCTCTTACAATAGCGAGTACTTGCCACAATGTAGGGAGACTCGTTGTCATCGCCCGTCTATATTCAACAGTAATATATCTAATGTAGTCTCGGTGGCGCAATTGCTAAGGCTTCGCCGGGAGTCGTGGGTTCGATTCTCACACTGGACAAGTATTTGTGTGACCCACGGATAATTGTTTCATATCTGGGTGTTTGTTCCCAAAGAGGGACACGCGTCAGACAGGCGGCCGGTCGTAAAAACCTAGCCAAAAACGCTTACAACATGATCCACGTGTTGTGCCGACCCCACCAAGGTGGAATAAGGGCAGGAGGATGGTGATGACGATATCTAATGTCGTCACAGTTTATTTTAAGAGGGAGGATGGCGTGAGCAGGTTCAGTTGATTCCAAGTGGTCACAGCTACCCATAAGCATCTACGACCCTCGTGAGGTCCCCGTCAAATAAACGCACCGCCGGTCACCTTACTCCCAGGCTAGGACGAACTGGTTGATTAATGAAAAAGCAGCTCCCGTGTGGGTTTACATAGTGGGTTTAAGGAGGGCCACAGCAGTACCATTAGGGCATCAAACTCGGAGCTTCTTCAAACGGCGTGTTTAAACCCTGATGGGGTAGACAGATGACTTATGCGAGCTTCTGCTGTTGCAAGAATAGGCGTGCTCGTACGGAGAGGTATCACGGCCTCGCAGAAGACTGAACTGAAGAGAAAATATTATGCTTCCGCGTTCCGTTTGCTGAGTGAAGTAAACGGAGGCCACTCTGGTAAACATCTTACGGTGTTGTAGGGTAACCGCAAACTAGCTTGCTACTTTCTTACATAAGAAACCAAATAAAAAAACCGGCCAAGTGCGAGTCGGACTCGCACACGAAGGGTTCCGTACGTTGTATGGGAGTCCGCATAATTTTTTTTTATTCTGTTTTATGGTATTTGTTGCGGCAACAGAAATACATCATCTGTGAAAATTTCAACCGTGTAATCACGGTTTATGAGACACAGTCTGTTCACAGACGGACAGACAGCGGAGTCTTAGTAATAGGGTCCTGTTTTACCCTTTGGGTACGGAACCCTAAAAATGGAAAAAGAATGTCCGAAGTCTTACTTAAGCCTTAACGGGGATAACATAATTTCTACGATGATCAGTGTTTCAGAAATCGGCGGTTGTCTTCTTCGCTTTATCAATGTAATAGTACCTGGAGGACCGAGCTTTGCTCGGTTTTTTTTTGGTAAATCATGTATTTTGGAAATAAAAAAATAAAAAATAAAGAAAATCATCTGGTATAGAAAAACAAGTAAAAAAATACGTGTGTAAATGATCGTGATACGAACCGCGGTCGTCTGTTTTGGGGCCGTCCTATTACCGACCGAGCTATTATAAAAATTTTATTGCGGCGAAATTTACTGTCATATTCGAATGAAGACAACAAGAATTGCTCGTCTAAAGGATAAGAATACTCAATCATTGGCACAATTAAAGAAAGACATATTCCATATTAGATTACTCATGGCGTTTGTTTTAGAAGCCAAGGGCATGAAAGTTCGTTTTAATCACCTAAGTCATTATTAATCAACGCCTGCGTTTAACCGAAGCCCTTAAGGGTACATTCACAATTATAACTTAATTGGACGACCACCAGACACCAGCTGCCAGACACTACACAGTTGCGAAAGGTAAAATATCTGTATAATTTTTGTTTTTCTTTATGTGAGAAAGTGGCAAACGAGCTGGCGGTTAACCTGATGTTAAGTGATAACCGCCGCCCATGAATATTTGCAACACTTGTATGTTGCAGATGCGTTGCCACCTTTTAATAAAGCGGGCTCCGGCTACCTCACTCACCAGGCGAAACGCGAAGTGTAACACTTCCATTTTACATCCGTCTTTTGTAAAGTCGTGGTACTCACCCGGACGGACCTGCCTATTCATGGCCCTAGCACAGTTAAGATGGTGATGCACTATTACTATTTTCATAGTTGTTGCGAATCCAGCAACAATTTGTGAATAAATAAATATTATATATACCCAGACAGTACAAAAACACTATGTTCATAACACAATATTTTTCCAGTACTGAGGATTGAACCCACACCCTCTGGCGCAAGAGACGTGGTTACTATCAATTACACCAATCGGGTCCTGCAATGATTATCTACCATTCTTTATAATACATCAAGAGGCTATGATGACCAATCGCGGCCCAGGTCCAGCACACACTTACAATTTACCTTTTTATAAGTGTCAAACGTAAAACCTCTTCACATACAACTTTTTCAAATTATATGCCGACCCTTCGCCGATCTTCAGGCCACCAACAGCCCATAAACAACGCGACGGCCAAAAATAACGAAACGGCATCCTGCCATGTGTAATCCACACTTTTGTGAAGACAAACGCCTGCGAAGGCACATCGTATGAAGACAATCACGCGAGCATTTGGGTTCCCTTCTCAAATAAGATACAACAGCTGCGTAGCCTTAGGTTCTAGTAATTTCTAGGTCAATGAACTCATGGGTTGTTTAACCTTTAGTTAACTATAAACCTTATGATGACCCCGTGGCGCAGTTGCCAAGTTATTGGCTTCAGCGCCGGGAGCCATGGGTTCGATCCCCACACGGGACAACTATTTGTGAGAGCCATAGATAGTTGTTGCGGATCTGGATATTTGTCCACGTGAAATTTATGTATGTGAAACGTTCTAACAACACGGGATAATGTTACTGTTATCATACAGTAAGGGCAATGTTTTTTAAAACAAAGAAGTATAGAATAGAACTATTGCTAGTGGTTAAAACTAAAGATAACCAGTGGTTAACATGTCAATGTTAATTTTTATAATGTCTTTAAACTATTTACATTAGACAAGACTTGTATCATACGAGCTGATTGCAGTGAAATTTGTGTAGTTTAAATATAAAATATGAAGAATATAATTTAAGGCAATAATTATCATAAGCACAGATAATGCACATCATCATCCTCATTTCAGCCTGTTTGAGTCCACTGCTGAACATAGGCCTCCCCCACAGACTGCCATGAAGTACGATCCTGAGCCACCTGCATCCATCGACTTCCCGCACATTTGCACAGGTCGTCACTCCATCTAGTGGGGGGTCGTCCTACACTGCGATGGCCAGTACGAAGCTGCCACTCGAGAACCTTTCTTCCCCAACGGTTATCGGTTCTACGAGCTATATGGCCGGCCCCGGCCCATCGCCACTTCAGCTTGCTAATCCTCTGAGCTATGTCGGTTACCTTGGTTCTACTGCAAATGTCTTCGTTACGAACTCTATCACGCAGAGAAATACCGAGCATAGCCCGCTCCGTAGCTCGCTGAGCGACTTTGAGCTTCCTCATACGGCCAGCAGTGAAGGACCACGTCTCGGTTCCGTAGGTCATCACTGGCAACACACATTGATTGAAGACTTTAGTCTTCAAACATTGAGGTATACTTTGTATATACGAAATGCAACAGGCCGATGATTCGGCACGTGTAGGCGTGTTCCACGAATTTGCAGCGCTCCACGAATTAAATATAACGCGGTAGTGTCGATTGGCCTTTTTAATGTGTAAACTTTACCCGTAAACAGGGCCGTGCGTTTTAGATAAGTCGATTAGTTTCGGAGCAACGGGCGTAGTTTGGCTAGCATGTTTGCAGCTAAATTTATGTTCTTAGTATGTTTTATAAGCAATAATTGTTTGCCTCGAACTTAATTTAAGGCGCTGTATGCAGTGAATTTTGAACTATTTGGGTGGTGAAGTATCAGGAAGCGGAGGAGGGGTAACGCCGCTTGGCGGCGCGCATCGCGCGAGTTTCGTCGACGCGCCGCTAGACCATTCATTACCTCGTGTGTAGTGATGGGCCGTAGGACACTATCGATAGTATCATGGAAGACTGTTGAAAATGTACACAGATGGTCCCTATAATATCTTTTATAGACCATGATTATATTTTACTCTTATATTATTATAGGAATAGTAATAAACAAACAAATATAAAGTGTGAGAAAGCAATCAACAATTTTAGAAAATCTACCTATTAATTATTTTAAATTATCAGGAAACGGATTAAAATTGATTAAAAATACATGTTAAGGTCAAATAAATTAATAAAGGCAAATGACATTTCTTACAACAAAACAATAAATAAACGAATAATTATTTATTTTGATTTAAAGTAAAATTTTCTCATAAAAATTTTAAGCAATTTCATAGTCTCCTCGGCAGAAATTACGAATACTTCTTTGTTACATATTTTCTTAAACTTTATATATTTAATTTATCCTTTAAATGTGAAAGACTTACTACGTTATATTAATTCTTCAATGAAATTATATTTAAAAAATTATCGATAAAATTCCTTATATCGATAAACGACAACAATTATAACTAGAATCGAAATATTGTCCCTTCCGCAGACATCGTGTAGCCTATTGGTCCGAGCGTCATGGTTGATACATCTTTTTCCAATTTTAATTTGTTAATCAATTAATTATTTTATTGTTATTTGATAAAATGTGGAAAATACAAAAATTATAAAACTATTATTTTTCGTGTTCGTAAAAGAATAGGTTTCGCTAAAAAAAAATTAAATATTTTAATAAAACAAATTAAAAACAACATACAATATAAGACTTTTCAAAAATTTTAAATAATGAAAACTTGGTTTATTATCTGATAGATTGTTCTCCAACTGTTGCGTTATGTGTAGTTTTTTTCGAAAATGTGAATAAAATTTAACTCCTAAAAAAATATTCCCATAAAAATTTACCTCCCAATAAACTTCCATTCCACATTTTTTATTCCTAAATTTCGGAAGAAAATTCCTAAGTTGGCATCCCTGCCTTTACACTGTTTGTATAGGACTGATAAACTTATCAATGACAAGATAAGATATTGAAATTACGCTTTAGTTGTTAAATAATTAAAAATACGAAATATGTGAATATATATTTTTTAGTTTCGTGTTTTCGAAAGATCTAATAAAATTATAACCCTCAATAATAAATAAATACGGAACATATTTCGTAACGGTGAGCGGAAGACGAGCGGCATAGGTCCATCTAGTAAGGCGCCTCAGCGCTCTCTGTTCAACTTGTGGAGTTGGAAGAGAGCCGAAACAACGCCGCGGTGGCGCGGTGTTTTGGCCATCGCGTTCGCATTAATTTTAATGAATTAAATTAATATTTAGAAATATCTTACATCAATCAAAAAATTAAAACAACAATCCTTTCTATTAATATATTATACACCACTGATATTAATTTCATTAAGATTTGTTCATGTATTACGTTCATTTTTGGTTTTGAATTTCTCTTTTAGAGGTAGCTTCATGATTTTTTTCTATCGAGAAAATATATCGAGAATATGTTTTGGAAACAATGTTCCCTTAGAATGTACGATCAAGATTAACATATATTTTTTTTGTTGCTATAAAATGTGTAGATTTTGCTAAAAAATCTTAAGAAAAACCTATTTTTACTGCATACAGCGCCTTAAAATAAAAGTGAAAATTAAAGAAATAGAAATATAAAATAAAAAAAATTGTATAAAGACGGAAAGTTTTTCGCCGCTGCGGTAATCCAACCGACGTCTTCCGGATTGGAGCCCAGACGCTTTAACCACTAAGCCTAACAATGAAAAGTTAAGGTCCAATGCAATATAATTGACGACGTTTTTATTAAATAACTTGGAACTATAGGTATAAACTCCACTATGGTAGAGACACGAAACAGTATTCACTGTTGCCCGAATGGGCAGTTTCGTCCAGATAAGTGCTAAAACCTCACAGAAGGCCGGCGTAAAGTGCGTGAGGTAGCCGGGGCCCACTTTATTTAAAGGTGGTAACGAATTTTCAGCTGAAAATAACTTCATGGGCGGCGGTTATCACTTAACATCAGGTGAAAGAAACGCCAGCTCGTTTGCCACTTTCTTTCATAAAAAAATATATTATTCTAAAGGCATATAATAATATTGAAAAAAATGTCAAAGTTGTTAGCGGTTGCTATGGTAACACTATCAAGTCGATGTGCCTTTTAGGTGACGCGCATCGTAAAAAACCACTATCATAATTTTTCCCAAACGCGGCAACAGAGGTATAACATCAAAAATAGTGTAGGCGCTATAACCACAACCGGTGGTCTCTGCCACTATCGTTTAATGATTAACTCGCTAACAGATCTCTTTGATGTGCCAACGTCCTTCCCCCGGGTGGCGTCGCCTGCGGTTTGTATACGATTAGGTCCCGCATTCGATTGTTCTGTACGAACAACGTGTTCGCTTTGAGGTTATGTTTACACAATATTTACGTCAGTGCAGACAATTAAGACTCGATATGGCAACGCGACTGATTCACAAAGGCATGTGCCTGTGTCTGCACAAAAACAAACTTTTGGTAGGCAAACGTAAACTGTAAACGCAGACTGCTATAATAGTAATAGTGTGAAAGAAAGCTCGTACACCTTTTGACTAAGAAAGATATTACTGTTCACATTCCAACGTCCTAATTTAGTTGCAGACATATTTTCACGAAACTAATTGGTGCAAGCTACTAGAATTCGAAATCGCGACCTTAAGATCGTAAGTGTGACTTCGAGCCATTGGCCTATCACGCATACGGCAAAAATGATAGAAAATAGAATGAAACAGAGTATTAATAGTAAGATAGTCATTCAAAGTAAGCTTGCGCAAGCACATGTAACAGCTGATCTAAGCCCAAGATTCCCGAAGGCCATACGACCACTGGGGGATCATGGGACGTTCTAGAATTAATAGTAAACTATTTTAGCGTTATTATATAAAATACTAGCTTTTCGCCCGCGGCATCGTGAAAGCGAGTTACAAGTTACTTTCGCATTTATAATATTAGTATGGATTAAAAAATAGAACGAATGTGAAGCAACAAAGCGGTCTGCAGGTGAGAACGCATTTCCTGCAACTATTAGTGCAAAGTGCAAGCTGTGCCAACGACGCAGACGCCCTTTCGATGTGCCATACGAAAAACTGTACCACTCGAGTCGTTTAGCAGGGCCGTATTCGCATAATACGCGTATTGGTACAGTCGGCAACATCTATTGGTAATTGATTGGAATTAAAATTGCATTTGCTCTTTCACTGTACTGTATGTTACTGTACACGCCGCTGGTGCTAATTAATGTTCGACCCCCTCTCAAAAAAGTACGCTCTTTTCTCATAAACATGGCCTCATTCCTTACGGTAGACAGGCCAAATTGGATTTCTTTGGTGGATAATTATGAAAGTTCCGGCATTTCAAAAACACATTTCAGTAATAATACATAGAGATTAAAATAGGTGTTAATTTAAATAATTGTATAAAAATTTTAAATATGCCTTAGAATACAATGTCCCAACGAAAGTGTGGACAACAAATTCCATATATTAATCCAATTATCATCGGAAACATAAATTTAAAATGTGATATTTAATAATTTATCTTTTCTCTCTTGTAACGGCCACAACTAAATCATAGCTAAACACGTGCGTATTTTTGTTACAGTTCCTTATATTTCTTAATGGTAGATTTCGTATTTTTAGTTCTTATTTTCTAAACATTTTATCTGGAAGGCTATTTATCACTACTTCTTATAACTTCAAGACAAAAAAGCACTAAATGACACAATTTAAGAGGCTAAATTTTAGAGGCTTGTTGCTCAATAAAAATAAAAATAGAAATAAAAAAATAAAATTTAATAAAGGTAATTACAACTTAAATTTACATTTTGCAGGAAAGACGTGTGACGTCGAATATTTGCAAACGAAAACGCCATCACCGCGTCACTAATTTAAAGCAGTCCAGATGAGAGTTTTATGTAGTAGTGCCACGCAACAGCTGTTGCACGAATGGGCAGGTTCGTCCGGGTGAGTACCACGACCTCACAGAAGACCGGCGTGAAGTGGAAGTATTAAATTTTCGCGTTTTGTCTGGTGAGTGTTGTCAACGCATCTGCAAGCTCTAAGGTGCTGTAGATGTTCATGGGCGACGGTATCCACTTAACATAGAGTGGACCACCAGATCGCTGGACAACTTTTCATATAAAACAAAGAACCGAAGAGAAACATAACGATCACATACATATATATTTCATTGCATCTAAAAGTATAAGATTAGAATAAAATTAACTGCAGCCCGGAAGTAAGGAAGTGCAGATTTTGATAGAGATTTACAGCGACACGACAAGGAAAGCAACATTATTCACTGCGTGTATGCATGATCGTTATGTTTGTCATAAATTACAAATATGCTGGAACGCCAGACTTCTTATGCTGACTGTACAGACCACTCGAAACGGCGGCTGCCCACTGTTGGCAGACGGTTGGCAACGTTCCTTAATGTGGTGCGTACGGCGTGCCGAAGCACATCTGGTAAGTTGTAAGCTCGTGTGCACTTAGGGCTTTTAGATCGGTTGGAAAGGATTGCGTCACGATTACTTGATTAGTAAATAGGGCTCGACCGGTTTTTATCGTGGATTGGCATATGACTACTAGGCCATTGGAGAGTGGCTATTTAGATATAAATGTTTAAAGATCATCTCCGTAATATTACCGGTTACCTCATTCACCAGACGAAACGCAGAAGAATAACACACCCACTTTACGCTGGTCTTCTGAGGTCTAGGTACTTCCCCGGATGGATCTGCCCATTCGTGCAACAGCGAAGACTGTTACAGACCTACCATGTATAAGGCCTGCCTAAACGGTTTCCAATGTCAGTGCAACCTCTGAGGTGTTTAATACGTCAATGGGAGATAACTATTTTCCAACAAGTACACTATATGCTCATTTGGCACCTTCAAACCTACACACTTCCCTTGAAGAATATCAAACAGGTTAACATGTCTTTCAGCTCATGGATAGTTTAGTAGCCTACTCAAAGTAGCCATGAGCTGAAAGACACGGAGTGAAAGCGAGAACGTCATTCAATCAAGTGTACGACCAAAAAAATTGGGCTTTGAGTCATTGTCTGGAGTTTATGTGGGACACCACACTATGCAGTGAGTCACCAGGTAATCCTAAGATTATAAATAGAACATACGCAAGAATCCACGACAGTAGTACGACATCTTAGTCGCCTAGTTCGGTCTTCGGCCACCGGCTTCCAGACAACTTGCAAAGGGTCCGAGAGATAATTTACATTAGAGGTACAAAACATCTAAAAGGCTAGTCAGTTGTGGGACCTACACACGCAGCTCCAATTTGAATCTTGCTCGGTCATCGCTAAATTCAATTTACGAAACGCCAGTGCACCGATACAGGATGAAACATTATAGGTGGAACTAGGGCCGGCGGAGTTTAATTAGCAGCGACTGTCCGTCGGGTTATAAACAAGTGCCGTGTAAAATTAGAATGGCGGTTCACTAACCCGGCTGTTGCATACGACGGCGAACGGCCCAAACTTCGCTGAACTTTCATACGATGCAGACATAACTTGGCGACTCCTTCACACGCTTATAAGAACTTACTTTACCCTACCGATCAATAGGGTGGCTATCAACATGTTGTGAGCCTCACCTACACAGGCCAAGGAATAAGAGGCAAAAGGAGCCTACTTCTACGACGGGAAGACGATATCAAGAGAACAGCCTATCCAAACTGGATCAAAATAATGCTAGACAGAGTCGAATAGGCATCTTTAGATGAAGCCTTCATAGAATCTGTGGGTACTGTATCAAATAAATCAGCCATCATCATCCCAATGCCGTCATTCCACTTAGGTGGGATCAGCAAAATTTCTTAATCTTGTTGTTAGTGGTATTTGCTGGATTTATCAAGACCAACCGCTTGTCTGCCTTTTTTACGAAGAAACACCCAGATCCAGACAATTATATGTGGCTCACACAAACACTTCTGCCGCGTTTGAATCGAACGGCTCTACGCCGAAGCCAATAACTTAGTAACTGCGCCACCGAATCCTCAAAAATAAAGCTTACAAAACCAAAGATTAATTTAAACCAACTAATATACCTACTAGTAACAACATAATCCTTTATTTGAAGAATAAAATAATTTTATTAATTAATATAACTGTTAAACAACATTTCATCATACTTCCTCTCGTTTTAAAAGCGGTGACAAAATAATATTTAACATCATCATATTTATCATTTCAGTCCGTTATAATCCACGGCTGAATCTGTGGTCTGCCACACCCACAGACTGCCACGAAACACGATCCTGAGCCACCTGAATCTAAAGTTTTTTCGCACACTTGGACAAGTCGTCACTCAATCTAGTGGGACACTGCGATGGCCAGTACGAGGCTGCCATTCGAGAACCTTTCTTCCCCCCGTTATCGATAAAAAAATAATATGAATAACATATGTATAGTTAAGAGGATATATGGATTAGTCCTTTATACAGAAGTAACGAGGAAGGTCATAACAGTGTAATATTATCTGTCATATGGTTAGCTAACATGTCAAAGCTAGCTTTTGATTCAGAAACGACTGCGAAACATCTTATAAAATCCTTGTCAGTCATTACAATAAAACTATTAAACAACTTAATATGGTCAAACTGTGTGAAGGATTGAATTGCTACTCCTCCAGATATATTATCGTTATTGCATTCTTTGCTAAGAAACAGCGAAAGTTCAACTGCACAGTAGTTTAATTGTTCGATGAAGTTTTATATAGTCATTAAGACGTCTATTCCCATCATGTTTTCTAATACGATTATTATAATGATGTACGGTTTGTATCAGAGACATCGTTAAGCGCATTTGACATTTCAAATCAATTCATTTATTGAGTTGTTGGGGATCTTTTTAATTTCACGCTGTACCCTAAAAGTAATGGAGCAACAAGAGTCATAATATCAGGTAATTTAAAGTGTGAGCTTTTGTAGACTGTTGTGTTAAAAAGACCCGTGCCAAATTCAACGGGTGAGGACGCGGCGCAGACCTAGTGCTGATCGGGGGATGGCAGACGAGCCTCGGCGATGAGTCCACGCCATGGCGCCGTGTCCGATTTGGCGCGGTGCAAAAGGAAACCGATGCACGGTGAAAAAGGCAATAAGGAGCGTTCGGATTCAAGCAGGAGGTTGGGCCGTATTTAGAGTTGGCCACTTTTTTTTAATGTGCGTTTTATTTTAACTCGAAAATGTCGGTGGCCCGTCGGATAGAGCAGTGAGCGAGCGGAAATTATGATGCTTATTTTGCAGAGTAAGTGACATGTATTACATTTCTTTGTAGCGTTGTGTTAACTGATGACGCGGTCGTCTTGGTTGAAGCTTGAGAGCATGGATCCCGGTTAAGTTACTCAAGTTAATTAATACATCTAATTTACATCGAGGATGAGATGAATTTAACAGTATTAGGAAGATTACTTTACTTTTTCCGTATGATAGAACAAGAATAAATAATATAAACAGCGAATATTTCAGAATTGCAATAATTAAGTATATCATGACAGCAAAAATCCTGATACATATGTGTACACGCCCAACACTCAGTACGTCGCAACGACACGGACGAACTAAAGACAAGTTTTGACCTTCTACTTCTTATTTCTTCTTCTTTTTTTTAAGACATTTCCCTTACTTTATGATTACATAATCCTGTGTTATAAGGACATTTTACAAACAAAAATTTCCCGCGGACAAACACCCAGATGCGAAACAACTATCTGTTCGACACACGAATAGTTGTCCCGTGTGGGAATCGAACGCGCGAGCGCCGTCGTCGAAGCCGATGGCTCGGCAACTGCGCCACGGAGTGATCCAAACCATCAGCGCACCATACTTCGCTGGTACGCACAAGACCACAGAGCGACAACCTACCCTCTTTGTCCAGATGGGGGCGGGCTGGGTCCGCGTGCATCTTGTCCCGCAACGCCGCCAACTCTAGCGGCCAGTTGGCCAGCTCGGCGTCGGGGTCCGACAGCAGTACCTGCACAGCGTACTGGTCCATTACAACGGCATAAAAGAAGAAGGGTTAAGTGTATATTATTAAAATCTTATATTTCCAAACTGTGCTATTTTAGATTTCTCAACGTCAGTATAAAAAAATAATTTAAATATTAAATAATATACTCTGTACCGAACACAGAGGGAAGTGCCATAACTGTTACGAGTTTCGGCCAATTAAGTAATTTTCAAGAATATTTTTTTTTTATTCTATTTATGTACATTTGAAGTATGAAATGTTTAATTTATTGCTCAAATTTGCTCATTAACAGTAAACACGGTCCATGGCATATTTTATTAATAACATTTCCAATAAAATAATTAAAACTGTATTTTAAATGTATAAAAGACGTATATTTAAACAGTTATCGATATAAAAAAAACCTAATTTCTACAATTCTGGGTGAACTATAAGGTAAATTTCGAGAAAAAATCTTGACGCTAGAACATTTCCTCGATACTAGGCCGGATCCAAATAAATTAGGCATATTGCTTCCAACTAAACACCCAATAATGCACCCAAGACGTAATTTCATTATATAATTCATGCGAAGAGTATTTATTTACACATAATCTTCACTTTGAATACACAGTAAAACCAACTCACAAATATATCTCCCATATTCCTGACCGCATACAAAAATCCACAAACACAAAGACTTCAATCCACAATAAAAATAAACAATTAATAAATAGTACAAGTACGAAATAGCACACTTAACAGTCGCAATTATACTCTTTACCATCTCACAGCACGATAAGTGAGGAACTGAAGGGAGTAATATTAAAAACAGATGACGCTTGACCCCGCTACCCTTATCAGAGTGACTACAGATTGTAAGCAAACAAGCAAGACAATCATAAATATGTTTCACACAAACGGTTAATTGGGACTATTGTCAGTTAATCACCCAATTTTATGTGCTGTGCATTTGTGGACACACATTAGATCCTTCACGAGTAATTTACTTATTGGTCTAATTAAATTTAGACGGTCAATGATCCGTTATTTGTTAAACCTTTCGTTAACTACGTTGTCATCTAATGTGGACATCCACTGTCTGTACAGACACACATAATAATTTAAACTAGTGATTGCCCAATGGTCGAAATTCGACCATAACTAATTATACACGGTAGTGTGCGTAGTGTTTCTTTTTTGTTTAATGTCTTCTTAATGCATAATTAAAAAAAAGTATTAGCATTCTGCACTCCTTCTCTACATGAATATGGGAAATTTCATACTCCCCCGTCCGCGCAATTTTCGTAAAAAGGGGCACAAAGTTTTTGCTTCACGTATTAATAATAATTTAAATAATAATGCGATATCACTGCGGTGTGACCACGTGATATTTCTGCAGTGGCACAAATGAGCAGAATTGTCCGTAGAAGTACCACGGCTTGAAACAAGACCGGTGAGAAATGTAAGTAACATACTTTTGCTTTTTATCTGGTAAGTAAATTGCTCAGGGCTAACTCTTAAAGATCGATTACGCATCTGCAACTGGTTTTAATAAATTATAGATGAATGTTTGATGACTAGTAAGAAAAAATAATTGGCTGCTATCTAAAAATTAAATATTTCGAGACATATTACACGATGTTATCTAACCCCAAACGGAGCTGTACTTGTATAATGGTTACGAGGTAACTGATAAACATACTTAATCATACTTCTTTTGTAAAAATAATAAAAAAATAAATGCATATCGTAGATATATAAACACCCAGAAACTAGAAAAGATTATGTTCATCATAAAATATTTTTTCAGTAGCGGGGATCGAACCCACACCCTCTGGCGCAAGAGACAGGTTCACAATCCACTACGTCAATCGGGTTGTCAGATTTTTATTTTTTTAAAGTGTGCGGTAAATTACTTGGTGCCAAAAGAAACTAAGGTATTTCTCACAAGTTTTAAATTAATATGCCAATAAACCTAGTCTTTGTTTTTATACAATTTTATGGGTTTTATAGGTTTTTAATGTCCCAATAAAGTTGGTCCAACGTTTCAGAGATTAGCCGGAGCGCAGACACAAAGCTAAAAAAAAAATTAAACTGATTTTTCGTCGCTATGACTGCTCTGTAAACATTCATAGGTATGCATTTAGCATAACACTGCTGTTATGACAAACAGAAAATTCAATTTAATTTGCTTTTATAGATAATGTATATGACTAATAAAGCGTTTAAATAAATCATTATAGTAAAGTGACAGCCTACACAAGTCTCAAGTGTTAGAAATTTCGCACACTAACCTGCTACTAACCGGCTGATATTTTTTAAATATATTTTGTTTCATAACCCTACAACATAAAATGTTTATTCATATATTTTTTCTTTGCGCCGCAAAAGCTTAACTTAGAAATGGACATAATTCAAACACTAGATTAAAACAGGACCCTTTTTACCCCGCAATTTATTTTTCAAAAATAAGAGAGAGCTATTCTAACACTCGTACTATGAATGTTACGGTAGGTATAACGAAATAAATAAAAACGACAACACATATACAACCTCTTCGCGAAATCCATTCATGAAATTCCCCGAACGCGTCACAGACAAAAAATAAATGGCGCGAGACCGCGCGCTCTAGAGCGGGGTCGATGGCGCGAAAAATGTCACCGGCTGGCGGCGAGCCAGGGCGGGACGCGAAATGCCGATGACCCGACGCAATGACTACACTCTAAGTGGATCATGATTTAGAGCCACAACCTTAGGAAATCCCATTATACTGCGACAACGCGAAATTAAATAGGAAAATGAATGACCACATTATCATTTCAGCCCGTTTAAGTCCACTGCTGAACATAGGCCTGCCTGCGGTCATCACTGGCAACACACGTTGATTGAAGACTTTTGCCTTCAAACTTTTCACATAAAAAAAATGTTTTTCAATCTCTTTTCACGAGATGCAAGTTCAAAAAGCAAGCAAGCGTTTTAAACAAATAGATGTAAAAGATCTTACACGCGGCGCACATAATGGTAGGTGGTTGCGATCCGGCATGCCTCCTCACGTATCCATAACTGTCCCAACAGTCATACACCAAAAAAATCTATAGTCTTTAAACGAGTTCACTACAGAACACTCACTAAACATTAATTCCCCAAATGTTATGACTAGAACGTCAATGTCCTAACATAAATGCGAGGCTTCCGCGAAGGGAATTTCAACTATACGCGAGTTCTTCACCAAGATCACCACTAGCACCGTCACAGCGTAATCAACGACAAACAACAGAGCTCCCTGTAACCACAGCACTACACAAATAACGACTATGAGAGAATCACTTGAATTAACACCACAGTCCGCATCGAACGGGGACTCGGTACGCGAGATAAAACGGTCACTATGTGGGACCTTGCTCCAATTGGGAGCTGAGCGTCTCTCACCAATGTGGTGGGAGCTGGCCGTCGGCCAACGCTGGAGGTGCCCACGTGCCTCTTCCCCAGACATTCCCCGCGCGCCCCGTTGGCACCACACGCGGTTCCGGGTTTGACGCACCCACCGAAGCGAGCCGAAGATAAGGTTTTGTTCGGGACAGTGCTACGCAGTTTGCTAATGCACTCGCTACTTGCAACACCACGATCGGAATCGTCGATATACAACAAGAAAGAGGTACGAAGAGAATTCAAGGTGCGCAACTAGTTTGAGGACGACTAGACGAACAGATATCGACTAGGATAAACACATATTGCGATAGGGTAACCGTAACTGACGTGCATGTATAGACGAATGCGTAAGATAGGGATGGTGAAAAATCGTGGTAACCCTGCCTACTTCAGAAGGCATAATTTTTATAAACAAATGTGCATAGAAAATACACCAAGAGTTAGAAAGTTGATACCAAGTCCTTTTGAATCGAATTCCCCAAATGATTATGATTCCCCTATATCCTCATATTATACATGTACATTTGTTTAGCTTTCTGGCCTAAGCTTGATCTGTTTGCTACATACAACTTTATGGTAAATTATGAGTAACAATTAATTGCAGGACAAACAGCTCAGTAAAAGTCAATCTTAAAGACCTTACCAAGATTGATCACGAATTCCTTTACATATAGCATTAAAGACATTATACTAAGTATAAATTATTTAAAAGTGAATCGCGAAAGCAGAACCAACTTTACCCACATCACATATGACACATGACAACTACCACCAACTCTCTAAGAATTTACGATTCCTAACGCATCAGCAACCTTACGAGTGATGGAAATGTCCATGGGCGGCTACGGTTATCACTTAACATGAAGTGAACCGCCAGCTCGCTTGCCATCGTCTCACATAAAAAAAACCGGCGATGAAGTTATTTGGCGACTTTCACGAGCTACGGACTTATGTGTAGACATAAGTCCGTAGCTCGTAGCTACGGTCTGATGATGATTTATTAAAACCTATTTATCGTCCTGGATCTTTGTGGTACAATCCTCTTAGTAAGATTACGCGGCACTAGTCGCAACGTCTCTAGATGAGGTAAAAGCCGAACTAAGAGCTAGTACGTCACTATTTTGGCTCGGTTCCCACTGTGGAAAGTACGTAGGCAACGGTGCTAATAAACTGTCTGGATTATTTACCTCCAAATTACGAATTGGTATTTATAGGAAATGATAAACGCTTTCGAGTTGGAATGGCTGAATGAATTTGCGATATGCATACTGAATATATCAATCCCATACAAATTCTGTGAAATACATATTGAAGATACAGAGAATGAAAGCCGTAGATTAACTTCGTAGCAATTAAATGAATCTAGTACCGATATTAAAGAAGTATTAAAATGAATAAGAGAAGAATCGGACGATGTTGAAAAACATTGTGTGGAAGCTGCAAATCTAAGAAATGTTTTATTAAGTAATAATAATAATGTAATTTATTGAGTTCCAAATATAAATTAAAATAACAAAATAATTTGGAGAACTAAAATCGCGTCTAGTCAGCACTAACTTTATAGAAATCAAATAAATTTAGATTTTATAGATATATACGTAGAAGTCTGTCACACCGTTAGTTTTCCGTAGAATTGCCTGATTCCCCACAGATCATTCAAACAGAACAATAAGTATGGCAACTAACTTTATTGACTGTACTAGTTAATGCCATGATAGCTTAGTCTCCGGGCGCTCGCTTTTAATTCAATTTTCTGGAGCAACCTGAGTTCAATCCCCGGTGCTGGCACCAATGAAATTTTAAATTGTAAGTGGAAACTTACGAGAAAAAACTTACAACCAAACGTGGTGGGCCACGCAGTGTTCACTGTTGCACGAATGGGCAGGTCCATCCGGGTAAGTACCACGACCTCACAGAAGACCGGCGTGAAGTAGAAGTGTTACACTACTGCGTTTTGTCTGGTGAGTGAGGACGCATTTGGGTTTCAAATGCGTTGCCAACTTTAAATAAAGTGTGTTTTTGTGTTGCAAATGTCCATGGGCGACGGTTATCACTTACCATCGGGTGAACCACCAGCTCGTTTGTCACTTTTTACATAAAAAAAAACGTGTCTGACGTGCCTCGAAGAGCCCTAATAAACGACAATGCGATCGAATGCATTTTTCCAAATTACTTTCTGCTCACCATAACAAGTTGCACAACAGCCAAAGTTCAACGACCCCGCGATAAAAAAATATTACGTACAACTGACGACCCCCCAGGAGCGTAGGACAATGAGCTAAATTTAGATGAGCACTCGTAAACTTTTATAGCGTATTTGGAGTCGTTTAGGAATTTGGAGCGATATACGGACAAAAATAAACACAGGTATTGACCATATTGTAGCTAACTCTAGCGCATTCCACCATTCTAATATCGAATCGTTCGTGCAAAACCTTAAAAACATACATAAAGGCATACAACATAATTAAATAAAGAAATAATAATTTCTTAACACCCAAGGTATAGTTTATTTATTACATTTCACCGTAACTTTACATACCATGGACGGAACCCAGAAAGCAGCTAATCACGGCACGGTGCGACAATTTGCGACCCAATGTAACATCAAACACCATAAAGCTACAAAGAGAACAGTGCGAAAGCGCCGTCACATCGAAATAGAAAGCAGTGCGACAAAAAGCATGTTTAGCCATGTTGAACATCTTAAAACATGAAACCACCGAAACCGCAATCACGCGTACAAATTAACACAAACGCATTGCATAAGCCGCAACGAACCAGCGCGGTTACAAAATAAAAATTAGAACATTAGCTCAATGATAAGCGACCAATACATATTACTAAACTCGCATTTCAATAACAAACGAGCCCAACATTAAATTTGAATATGTTATTTTAATAATGTATGTATTAACTAATACTTACTAATTTACTTATAAGAAAAAAGCAGACTAATATTTTTAGAGGACTTAATAGTTTTTAAAAATTATGCCAAGTTTCGATGTCTCTACATAAAATATTATACTGTGGTATATTGAAAATATGCTGTCTACGATTAGATTTAGTTTTGATTACTAGTATTACAGTGTGACAGAGGGTATTACAATGAAACACAATGTATTTAAATGTGACACAATGTGTATACAGTGAGAAATAGTATTACAGTGTGACACGGTTTATTACAGTGTGGCACGATGTATTACAATTTGACACAATGTATTAGAGTGACACATTGTATTAGAGTGAGACACCATGTATTACAGTGTGACATAATGTATTACAGTGTGACACGATGTATTACAGGGTGACACTATGAAGCACAAAACACACATTACGCCAAAAAGGATCACAGTGCGACAGAGTGTCATAGTGCGGAACCAAGTAACACAGTGTAGTACCGTGGTACGGACCACACGATGGCTCATTGCACAACACGCGACCCACCTGCAGCCGCGCGGTCTCGTCGGCCGCGCCGCGCCCTCCGCCCGCCGCGCCCTGCGCAGTTAGTGCCATTCCGGCATGCACGCCAAACACACCGACGCATTAGTACACAGCATTTCGGCCCTTATCGCCGCGCGCACAAAGGCTACAGTCGCCCAGACACGACCCCAGTCCGAGGAAGGTGCTAGCGAAAGAGCGTGGGGAAGTACCCGTGACACCTTATTGCACGATGTTATATCAGGTGTTGTTCTTAACATTCCATTACATAACAGTTTTATACAGGTCAATGGGACTGAAATTATCTTTTCTTTTTGCTATATAATAATAGCATGAGATATTAATTTAACCTACGCCAAATAAAACATCTGAAGCTCTCCTCGACCCCTGACAATGTTATTCGGTAGTTCAGTATTTACAAACCATTATGATATTTACAAATCCAATATATACAAATTTCAAAATAAATATTTTATTGTGTAAGTGACGTTGACCTTTTATAAAAAAATATTTCGTAATAAATTCATACAAGTTAGTTCCAGGGACAAAAACCGTGCATTTTAATATACAATAAAGTTCATTTCGAGTTAGAGGAAAGCTTTGAACATTAGTTATTGTGCAACACAAAATAATAAAATATAATAGAAATGGTGAAACCACCTTTACGGTTGCGTCTGGGATTGAACCAGTGTTTCTGAATTAGAAAGATAGAGCAAACACCAACTGACTTTCACAGTATTAACAACCGTATAGAGTTATATAGCTGTAACAACAGACTAACCTTCTCCAACTCTAAATCTATGTCCTGCTGGTACAATGACACGTTGCCTTCTGTGTTCTCGGCGGTCTGGATCTCGGCCTTTAGTTGGTTGAGCTGTAGACAACGAAACGTATTATACATATAACAATTTTATCATTCCCTCGCGGCTTCGTTGTGATTTTTAATCTAGTGGGAATAAAACTATTTTATGAATCATGGTCACGACGTTTCGAACACTTTGCAGCATCCATGGTTAGGGGGAGACTGGATAGTTTTACTTCTGTAACGTCATAGTTAACACGGGATACCTTAATTTTTTTTTATGATTTACTTTGCCCTGTTTCATATCTAAAATTATCATCAGGTCTTACAGTGCTTGCGTGCTAGGATTTAATGTTGTATATTAAAGGACAAGCCTCTGGTAATACGCAATTAATTCTCTATTGTAATTAATGTTTCTTTACTTCAATAGCTTCGCAAATCACCTTTGGGGGGAAACGGATCTATATACGAGTATTTGAAGTTTATTGAGCAACAAGTTAGAGAAAAAACACTCTTAGATTATCTCCTCCTGGGTATAATTTCCCTTGGCAGTGAGCGTATGTTGACAGTTTCATCACTCACTTGCTCCTCCAGAGAGGCGACAGCCTCCCTGTGCCTCACTTGCAGCTCGTTCACGTAGGCCAAGTGCTCGCCTTTCAGCTCCTCCAGCTGCTGCTCGTGCTTCCTGTGCACTTGTTTCAAGGCCTGCTCCATCGATGTGGACTGCGAGACACGATTCTATTTTAATGTTTCATTCATTAACACTGTTCTCTGTTGCACAAATGAACGGGTAAGTCCGGGTAAGTACCGCGACCTAGCAGAAGGCCGGCGTTTTTTTTTAATGTGAAAAGTTGCCATACAAGCGACGGTTCACCTGATGTTAAGTGAATACCGCCGCTGACGGACATCTGCTACACCCAAGGGTTGCAGATGCGTTGTCAACCTTTTGAAAATTGGGCTCCGGCCACCTCACTCACCGGACGAAACGCGAAACTGTTATACTTCCACTTTACGCCGGTCTTCTGTGAGGTCGTGGTACTTACCCGGACGAGCCTGCCCATTCGAGCAATAGCCGAGACTGCTGCGTGGCCCTACCACCGTAAGAAGTCTTAGTATTATACTTCTACGTTTCGTCTGGTGAGTGTAGGCTAGTTTCGGCTAGTGAGGTAGCGGCGGCCCATTTTATTAAAAGATGACAGTGAATTTTCAGTCGCCAATGGGCAGCAGTTATCAAATAACATCAGGTGAATCGGAAGGTCGTTTTTCACCTTCTCACAAAAAATGAGTCTGCACTTACGATCTAATTTAAAAATGTTTAGATAAAAGTATAGCAATATTTTTTGCCTCTACCAGAATTCGAACCTGCGTTTTCCGGACTACACGTCGGGACCAGGTTCGAAACCCTGTTTTTAATTGATTTGAATTTAACCGCCGAAAAAACTTTGCGACAGTTTTAGATACACATTTTTATGATTCAATTATTATTATGAGCCTGCCCAACTCCGCTGCTGGGCGCTGCCCTGCGACTGTTTCGTTGGCGTTACTCCGTCCATTGCTATAACTATATTATATAGACTTAATTTAACATTAAGTGTTGTATTACATGTAATATAACCTTAACCTTAGCTTTAACGAGGCGCAGTGAAAGTCCCATTGACCTAAAAGATTTAATGTGGTCTTCCCATCGAAAACATTGTCCCCTTACTGTAGGACAACATTATAATCAATGAATCAATCAATCAATCAAATATCTTTATTCAAATAGACACTTGCACGTTCTTAAGAATCGTCAACTTTTACATAAAAAATTATAATTATATATTGGTTCGTAAGGTACCACCGGTTCGGAAAGCAGTTTCTGCTGAGAAGAGACCGGCAAAAAACTCAACAGTTGCTCTTTTTCAAAAATATCACTTTACAATATAACATACATATAATAATATTATTTTAGCCTACGTGAGTATCAACAGTATTAACTTCAACACATTGGCGTCGTCGCGATATTCCGCAATGGTGTAATGTGCTTTAACCATAAGTTGACTTTTGATTTTACGTTTAAACGTGTTGTAAGGTCGTTTTGCGTACATAAATTTCACGTGGACAAACATCCAGATCCGAAACAATTTTCTGTTGGTCACACAAACACTTGTCCCGCGTGGGAATCGAAGCCACGAGCCGCGGCGCCTGCGCCACTGAGGCACCAGCCACTGGGTACCTCCGGTGCCAGCGAGGGCAGCTCGGCGCTCCTGGTCCTGCGGCGGCAGTCCCCCGCCCCCGCCGCGTCGCCCTCCCCCGCCGTCGCCCCCGTCGGCGAGGAGCACGCCCGCCCGCGCCACACATCCTCCGAGTAGCTGCAACACGTTCCACCAATCAACTTAAGTTCCTTCACTCTTTTCTTCTTTATTAAAACTCCTGCACGAGGAAACCACACTCTGCCGACTGCGGACACAAAAAACAGTACCACGAAACAATTGTTTAGTTCACATATATTTTTGTCTAGGGAATGAAAAACCCGATACAGAGAACAATAACAGATGCCATCATTGCAGTCTTCACTCAGACAAGAACTATACGGTAAAACACACAATAGTAGTAGTTCTGCATTAACTGGGCAACTTGACCGAAAGTGCATAATTTAAAAGAACAGCGTAAAGTAACTATCTCGACTGGTTAGTGAGGAAACCGGAGTTCTTCGCTATTTAAGATTAAATTCACATAAAGCAAAATTTTTTTTACAGCATACAATGCACCTAAAGCAATGTATCAATAACTATATTGGAAAATCTTACCTTCGTTCTAAAGGCCTTAGCAGCAAATAAAACAAATGTGTATTAATATAACACAGCCAAAAATCCTAAATATCAGCACTTGAAAATATGAAAGACAATCACCTCCGTTCCAAATCCGAGCATTTCTTTTCGAAGTACGTCCTGAGGTTCTCCATCTCTTTCTCATGCTTCAGGCTGAGCTCCTCCCTCAGAGTGTCGATGTCGGCGTCGCCCGCCTTCACGGACGAGAGGAGCTCCCTCAGGCGCCTGGTCTCTATTGTATAGGCTTGCTTGTCCTGTTGCAGTTGCGTTTCCAGGTCCTTAATATCCGTGTCGGCGTCGATCCTCATCTTGGCGATTTCGTCGCACAGCACCTGAATGATGCTCTCGCGCAACTTATTCCTCAAGTTCTCCTCTATGTACTCGTCGAACTTGTTCAGCAGCGCGACCACCTTTGCCTCGAAGCCGTTCAAGAAGTCCTCCGAATCGGACGATCTCAAATCCGACTTGGAATAGTTCACTGTGATCTCCTCCTGGTCGAGGTCCTTTTCGCCGTTCGAGCTCTGCAAGGAAGTCGTGCCACTCATCGCGGCCGAGTAGAGCTTGGCGCTGTCGCCTTTCACCATGCTCTGGTACTTTACATAGTCGGAGAGCTGCGCTTTCATCGTGTCCATCTCGGACTGCGGCCGCTCGGCGGCTGCATGCTGCAGGCTCTGCAGTTCCTGCGTTAGGTGGTTGTTGTCAGCCCTGAGCTGGTCGAGCTCGCGGACCGATCGCTGTAACGAGACGGTGAGTTCGTCGATTAGTTCGTCGCGCCGCGTGATCGCGTCCTCGAAGTGCACAAGCTGAAAGGATAAACGGCCGTTGAATACACAAGCATAGACGATAGCCGCCGACAGACACGTCTTTGGTGTTGCCACAGTACAAAATAAACGCGAGACTGGCACACTGACATTGAACAGACTACAAATAAGTGCCTTAAAATACTTTATTCAGTTTATACTCTATCTATTGAGACATCTATTCAAACTGTAGGGAGGATTGGATGCCATTTGCTCTTAAGGTTACAAGATAGCATTTAGCACATTTAAAGTACTGGATCAAATCCACCTGACTAAAATTAAAGAATGCTGTACATTTGTCCAACTTTAAAGTTGATCCATCACTTTACTCATTACAATATAATTAGTAATTACATAAATAACTCACTTTTTTCAAACTTTTCCTAAATCATATTCTAAGTATTTACAATTGTTAATGAAAGATCCTAATAAAATGTATTAAGAATTTTTAATTTCCTCAATTACAATAATTTAAATGGGAATATTTAATATTATTAATAAAAAAAAAAAAAACATAAGCTTCATGCATGAGTTAGTACATGACTACTTACATTTGCTGTTGTGAGGGTGATAATATACATAGTGTAATTTGCATGCAGCAAAACAATGTGTTAAAAATATAATAAATCTTTAATCAATATTTCTAATGTTATTATTTACTTTGCATACCATCCTTTATCTATCTGTTATCCATGCATCTTAAATCAACAGTTATAATTCAAAAGTCACTAAGACCAGAAGGAATAAATTAACCAATCAACACAGTAAAAGTCCAAGTTCCAATATTTATTTATTATAACAAGTCAATAAGATAATTGATTGAAACACACTTATTAATTATACACAATATAAATACAAAAATAGTATTTAAATGCAATATAGAATTAGAAAAATTGTAAGTATTTCTAAATAATAGGTGCTCTTATGTTACAAGGACAATACAAAAACATGCAAATGTTAAGATATGTGAATTAGCACAAATTCTTAGGTACTAGGTAAAATTAAGGATCATTTAAAAAATTACTTAACCTTCGATAAGTAATGAATGAATATCCACAGTCACCATCATGAAATGATGAGTGACATGTACACAGTGTCCATCATTAAATCACACAAAACATGCAGTGGGAGTGAGGGTCAAGCATGAATCATATAAAAACATAATATAACACCAAAGTGAAGCACACAACAGCAAAGCCAACTTATATACAGTACCTTTGCTTCATATTCTTCACAAATTGTCTTATAATCTGTAGTTAATGTATTGAATGAAATTGTATCTTCTGCTTGCAATGACTTAGGCTGTATCGGAGAGGACTCGAAATTATTTTCCTTCTCTTTTGTGTTATCAACAGTCATCTCTTCTATCAACAAGTCCTTCTCAGTTTTGTCGCTCGACAAACTTTCCACTGGAGACTTGTCTAGTGAAGACGGTACATTATTATGCACAATTTCTTCAAATATCTCTTCAACTTTAACACTATCACTAACACCAACAAGAAAAGGGGAAAGTAAATTTTGAAATGGAGGCATTGGTTCCATTTGAGCATCTACTACAGTACTACCTTCTGGAGGCGGTCCAAATATAATTTTGGCAGCTTGAATTGGAAATTTCGGTACACCATGACCTCTAATGTCGAGCTTTATGATCTCTTCAGAGTCTGAGTTGCTTTTATTCGGGCTATTTTCAATTTCATCATTTCGGTTTTTTGGGGAATCCATATTTTCATCATTGTTTAAAGAATCGAGGTATTCACTTCCAAGAGACTCTTTACTATCACAATCATTACTCTTTACTTCCTGTGTATGCAAAGACTGATTAGATACTACATCTTCATTATTTTGAAGCAACTCTTTTTCCTCCTCACTAGATTGTGAAGCTATTGACTTTGTATTATGAGTATCTTTAGAGTCTGAAGAAATGGCTAAATTTACTGGACTTTCTTTACTAAGGTGAATGTTGTGATCAACATCAAGATTCCAAGAATGCCTAGATGATTCTTGATCTAGATTACCTCTAACATTAGTTGTAGCAGGAATGTTCAAACTATTATCACTTGGTTTTTGCTTACTGACTTCAACATTCAAATGTTCTTGTGATGCATGCTCTTGAATAATATTATCGGAATCAGTCATGGAATACTCTATTTGGGAAGGAACTTGTTCAGAAATGGACTCCGTTTTACTAAAATCCTCGACATTTTCCAATTTCGGGCCTTCTATGGTCTGACCAGTATCGGGGACGGATTCCGTTTCATCGTCTGCTACCGTTTCCATAACAGGGATCTGTTGAAAATGTACGACATCCGGAAGGACATTCTAAAAATATACAAAAAATAAAAATAAACGAGCGATGAAAAAGTTCGTCTAATATAGCTTCCCGAAGGTAAAGAACTCTATAAGATCAATCAATTAAAATACTACAAAACAACAACATTTAAAAGTTACATGTCTCACATTAAAACCCGTTTGAAACGAAACAAGATGTTTATAAATATCTGCAATAACTGTTGCAATTCAATTCATAAACAGATTTGAATAAATCTCGCACTCACCTTGTGGCTCGCCGTTTGTGTAGTAAGTTTTTTCGTGTCATCCATAATTCAAAAAACTCATATTAAAATCGCATAAGTAGCACATATAAGATTTACAAAATTCGTCGTCAAGGCGACGTTTTTTTCAAACAGAATATCGTACAAACACAACTAGGCGCCATTTATTACTGACTGTTCCGTTCCGTTTCAATTTTTAAAATCCAATGAATTTTTTTGCTTTTAAAAATTTATCAAGTGCTAATTTTATCTTTCCTTTAACTTTTAAGTGTCTGAAACGATTGTACATAGTTATTTAGCTAAATAATATTTAATGCAACTTCCTGCAAGCTACACAAGACAATTAAAACTTTAGGTTGCAAACATGTAACATTTCACCATATTGAACACTTAACGGCGTACGTTTATAAAAGCTTCTACAAATATCATTTGCAATTTACACATCTCTATTTGCAATATCAGCGTTTATATGGAACCATTAATATGAGTAATATTTTTGATTCCATATAAGCCGTCATCAAAATAAAAACATGTAAGATATCCCTCTAATGATATTACATCTCGTCTAGTGTGTAACTGGAGTACATAGTAACTTTAAATTTACTAAATAGTAATTTTAGATTTAGTTTCATTATCTTCATCTATCTTTCTCATGCCCTTGTCTAAAGTCAACCTTTCTTTAGAATAAACACCCAGAACCGGAAAATTTACCTGTGGGTTGTACAGCGCTGAAGCCAATAGTTTAACAACTGCACACCACTTTTTGTGTAAGTAAAGCTCAGCAGCTTTGAAAGTTTCGTCGGTAAAGGTCCAGGAGTACATGACACACGGACTCAGGTGAAACATCTAGTTAATGCATGACGACGACATGATGACGCCGTCCGGTCCTTTTTTTGTGACATGTAGTTTGTTGTTAGCTTGGCGGCTTTAACAGCTTCGGCGGAAGAAGTCCGCGGGTAGACGACCCACGGACTCAGGAGAACAACGTAGCTGGTGCACGACGATGACACGAAAACGCCGTCCGCTTCGCTGCACTGCGCAAAACCCTGCTACCGAAAGATGGACAATCGATTCGATCGATCGGATCGATTTCCTAAAGGTTTAACACCGGACTTGATTCTCTGCAAGTGTCTTTTCGACGCTTCTTTCTTTTGGATCGCATGAAGAGGTTTAAGTGATAAGCAGGAAATGGCTTTAATGTAAATGAAGGAATGGGCTATACGAAATTAATGAACAGATGAATGTAATAATACCGCCCCCGGCTTCGCACGGGTGCAACGTATTATACATATTAGAAGTGGGCGATACAAATCGTAACAGATATGAAAACTATATATTAGTACAATATCCGAATATCGCTTACTGGCTCGTTCAATATCTATGTATTTTACAATATCTGATATTTCCGAAATCTGATGTAACGTGCTCGCTCGCTATACCGACAAGAATCGCGATATCATACGCGTTTGCCACAATATCTGATTTTTAAACAGATTTCGAGAGACAAAGCGCGTGAGATACAAATACTCACTAGTTAGAGCGCGACGGCAAGCAATGCACGTTATCAGATATCGAGCGACAAAGCGCGTGAGATACAAATATTACACTAGTTAGAGCAGTACGGCAAGCAAGGCACAATATCAGATTTTTAAACAGATATTATGACTAGGTTAAGTAATTTTGAATCTTAAAACCATGCAAATAAGATCCGTTTCAATTAAATACTAATCATGGTATCAACGATTACTACAACGATATTTTTAAGTATATTTTTATTGTTTTGTCTAGCCTTGAGCCGTAACGGGCGACAAAGCGCACAGTTAAGTAATTTTGAATCTTAACAGCATGGAAAAAAAAAAAAAACATTTTTAGTTGCATTTAAATACGAATTACGGTATTAACGATGTCTTTAAATTTTGTTTAACCTTGAGCTGGATTGCATTGGTACTTATCACGTAATAGCAAGGGATGCCAACTTACTACTTAAGAATTTTCTGCCTAAATTAAGGAAGAAAAATATAAATGGAAATTTTTTAGGAGGTAAATTTTTTTGTGAATATTTTTATTAGTTAAATTTTATTCATATTTTTAAAAAAAAATAAAACTACACAAAAAGAAAAATATAATTTAATAGTGCTGTGCTGCTTGGGTGGAAATCAGACCAAGGTTTATGTGCTTTGTGTGTATATTTTAAATTCTTCCGCCCTAAGTTATAACACTGAATGTATTATTTCTTACACAAATTATGAAAATATTGTCACTCATAATTGCGTGTTCTAAGAATATGTTAAAGTCAATTATTAAGCGATATATAAGATGTTAAAATAAATCATTTTTATATTACTTAAATTTCTATTGTTAATGAAATTTTTTATTTAATCAGGTAATGTTTTAATTTTATCTCAATAGTATAAAAAAATCGTGATTTTAAATTCAGTAAGTTTTTTGAATTTAGTCAATTGTAGTGGGTTTTCGAATTTATTTAGAAGTATTCTTTTTGAACAGTTGGTATCACTGGTAATAGCTTTAGTTATGTCTAGGTATAATGATCGTCGAACAAGACATTCGAGGAATAAAGTCAAAGAGCTTACGTTCCTAAACATGAATTTAAACCCGGAAGAATCTAAATAATTAATAATTATTAACCCACACATAATTGTAAATATATAATGTTAAGTTTTAAATATCAGGAAAATTATGTACTTTTTTTTTTTTTTTTAGAATTCAAGGTGGATACGGGACCGTAAAATATCTAGATATTAAAATACATAGTTTCGAAATCTGATATTTGAAATCGAAATCTGATTCAGATACGGTACTCAGAAAAAGCGATACGACCCATCTCTAATACATATGAACCTTCCTCTTGAATCACTCTATCTAGTAAAAAAAAAACCGCATCAAGATCCGTTGCGTAGTTTTAAAGATCTAAGCATACATAGGGATAGACAGACAGCGGGACGACTATGTAGTGATGCACAGCAAGGAGACGTTTACATTTCAAGTGACATTTTACCTCAGTCACTCACTTGTTTTGACTTCCCGGAACGCTTCCACTAACACTTAAACTTTATGCTATGGTATTAAAGTTCAAATTGACTTTTAAGTATTATTAGGAATCTTTTGTACGGGAATATAGAAAAGTGTTGTTTTAAGACTTTTTCAGGCAATTTTCTTCTCTCCGTAAGAACCATCCTTGTACTTCAATGAATATTATAAAAAAAGAATTAGTGAAATCGGTTTAGCTGTTCTCGAGATTTGCGCTTAGCAACATATTCAGCGATTCATTTTTATATATAGAGATAGGACTATATATAAAAATGAATAAGCACTCTAAGACACTCAAGCATCAAACTAATGCTCAAATGGGCATAGTCCAGGAAAGTACCACACGGCGTCACGGAAGCACGGTGTGTAAGTAAAATGGAATCATTATACATTTCGCCTGGTGAGTGAGGTATACGGGGATCATAGGTGTTGCAGATGTTCATGGAGGACGATAATCGCTTAACATCAGGTGAACAGCCTGCTAGATTGGCACATAAAAAAGTAAGCAAACAATTATTCAAACCCGAGGTGCGTAATTTTTTTTCTTTTTTTTATGTGAAAAGTTGCGAAGCGATCAGACGGTTTATCTGGTGTTAAGTGAATACCGCCGCTCATGGTCTTCTGTGAGGTCGTGGTACTTACCCGGACGAGACTGCCCATTCGTGCAACAGCCGAGGCGGCTGCGTGTTCTACCACCGTGAAATTAAATGTACTTACTACATTTAATTTACGCACCTCGGGTTCACTGAGAGTGAATGGCAAAAGGCATACAGCTCGCCCTTTACAATCTTTATTTAGGGTAATTGAAATAAATAAAAATGAAATAAAATATGGTACGTACCACGATTCTAGCGGAGATAGTATAATAAAATTTCTGTACATACTCCTATGCACGCCTTTTATCAATTCTTACTTACATAGATATAACGATTTTATAGCACTGCTATGTGGCAGTAATATGACAAAAGCCAGCGCTTTTGAACTACATTTTACATACCTACCTTAGTTCAGAGCCATAGATTTTCAGCTATGCGGGACAAGGTAATGTGATTTTTTTTACATTAAGTAATAATTATCTTTTTAATTGTTAATTGCTTAATATAAAATAATACGAACAGAATTGAAGATTCGGAAATATTCAGAGTAACACTAAGAATTACTATTACAGCATTACAATATGAATATTAACCATATGGATATAGTTTAAGACGTGAATTAATTGATTTCAATTCATGTCTTAACACTTGTTAAGCTTCTTTATTCGCTTCACAACATACGCATTTGGGAATTATTTATAGCGTACACTAAGATATGAAGATTTTTTCCATCTCATATTCTTCCTTTGACAGAGCGGTTATGTAAATTTTTACAACAAGAGTTGATACTCATTCTCAATCACTAAACTTGTGGGGCCGACGTAACTGATGGTTGGTGAAACGTACTCTATATCACTAACCATCAGTTATGCCGGCTTGTAATATAGGTACATACATAATATGTATGGTTAGTGATCATCGTCATGTTACGGATATTCGTAACACTAGAGCTGCACATCCTTTTAGGTAAGAAGACACACTTGAAGCAAATTATATTGCAATACCTCTGCGACTAGATGAAATTTTAATTACATTCTTAATAAAATATCATTTTGGTTGAAATCTTTTTATTTTCATATTTACACAATACATAATTAACAATTATGTTATTATTTTAAAAAATTTTGAATATAAAAATTTAATTTCGAATAAGGCCAGCGTATGATTCAAACAATTCTATGCATTCTACGTGTATTGCTTTTAAAATTGTTGCAAGTACATTATAAAAAATTTCATTACTCCGTTCAAGCAATTCATGTTACGAAATTTATACAGGGTTATAATAAAAGCAGATTAAAGTAAATAATAAATTCGAAATATACACACGGAAAACTCAATTATTGTGTTGTCATTAAATATTATATAAGAACGAGAACCAACTTTAGAATCAAATTAATAGTAACTAATACCATAAATTCATGTTTTCTACACAGGTTGGAAACAAATTACTAATTTTAAGCTTCACACATTTTCTCGATTCCCTGTTTTTCAAACCCTTCATAATGTTTCTTTTATCAAAAATAAAATATGCCACGATAAGTATCGATGCAGTCTAAGTGTGTCATTTCCCTAAGACTTAGGTACTATCAAATCTATTAAATTATGTACTACAAGCGTATAATCTTTAACGTATTGCTTGTAGTTAATGGCATTATTGCCCTATTTAAAAAATTAAGCTTTGCAAGATTCCCTACGTCCTACCTTACCTATGATTAGTGAACACTATCGAGGATTAAACAATTTCACATTGAAATGTCATATGAAGTCTAAATATTTTCAGCCATTGAACAATAATAGTAATAAAAAAAATTAGAGGTGTTGTGTATTGCTTAATCACAAAGTAACTTTTCAGTGACATGATTTCACCATGGCTATGCCTATGCCAACCGATACACGACTCAAAAAATATAAAAAAGGGTGCTTAGAGAATATTTATTGTTTTTTTTTTAAATAAACAAAATACTTAATAAAAAAACGAGTATTTATAAAATATTTTGTTTATATATTTTATAAATACTTGTTTTTTTTTATTTAATGTGATAATGAGTGTCAGAAATGGTTTTAATACTCTATATTACTGTATTCTCCAATTTTAGTTTAATGTAATATTAATTTTTTTCTAGGCAACCAGGTGAACTCTAGGTAAAATCTGTAACGTAAAGTAGATTTAATATGTATTTTATATATACTCTCATTATTACGACTACGTTAAACATTTTTGTAATTTTATTTTCTTCTATTGTCTTCAATAAAATATTATAGTATATACAACAATAACATGGAAACACTTATAACCTCAGAATATATAATTTATATTGAATATTTATTCATACTATATTGAGAAATGGAAACATGTAAATATACGCTTGGTAAAAATTATATTAAAAGGTATTTACTCTTAATGCGTATTATAAATGGGTTCTGTAAGTTTAATGTTTATAACAGTAATTTTAATTTCGTTGAAGTGGTTGAAAGTCAATAAAGACTTAATTGCACTGAAGTTTTTTAATGTCATACATACATACGCCTTATGACTTGTTTCTACTATTGCTTCAAAACTTTTGATGAGGCAACCGTTAGAGGCTGATTTTGTAATTGCTTAATGTGTTGGAATCAAAAAATATATTCTGGTACTATTAGACTAGCACTAGTGGTACTAATTTTTTTCTGCACAACATGTGTAGTATCATTAGTATAGGTGTTACTACGCTGGGTTACGACAAACCAAACCCTTGGGATACCCGGTGTGGAATAGATGAGCGCGTAGCTTTAATCCATTAAAGTTATTTATTCAATTCATAAACAACCTTCCACTCCATCGATATGAACGAAATAAACACAGAGTACATTACACGTTATAGGATTTGAAAATGTAAGTTAGGTACGTTGATGCATCCCTCGAACGCAGCGCCATCTAGATTTTCCTTCAATGGTGTAGTGAGTTCAGCCTACTGTTAGATTGTAAGACCGTATTCATGTGAACACATATTAAAACCTCTATGACCAATTTTCGCAAATGAACTAAATAAGTTCTATTTAAGTATAGCGATCACGTCTCTGAGTGCAATAAAGTAAAACCTCTTATAACGCAGTAGCTTATTGACGAATCTATTGTCATATGCAGATAATCAAAACGAAATTAAAAGAAGTGATTTAAATAAATAAAACAAAACGAAATGTGAAATATATGCAGTCTGTATTGAAACATCACCAAAAGCTGTTGGATTAGTTAAAAAAAACCATATGTAAACAATTAAACTCATCATGGGTTAAATTAAAATGTTAAAATGAAAACGATAATCCATTCGAGGCACATCCAGACATTCATAAACACTCTATACATATTTATATAGGCACATAATTCACAGACGCATAAATGCCTCACCCTATTACATGTTATTCGTAGGTAGTTTTTATTTCTAGTAGATAAAAGATGGTTAATACAAGCGTACACAAGAATTACAAAGAAGTACAAAGGCGCTCTATACCGAGATGAAACCAGTTTTTATATAATATAAATCATACTTTTATGGTGCATTAATACTTTTCATAACTTTAAAAGTCATTGAAAATTAACTAACCTTAAATTTATGTTTAGAATAGTTTGTGTCGTTTTATTTTCTGCCTGCACGCGATGTCTTTAATGGAAAGAACAATGTCTATTCCATCAAATGCGTATTGCAATAACATCCTCCTTTTGAAGTCGGTTAAAAAGAAATACGTTCTCAATACAAATTGCGCTGTCCATAGTGTTAGTGTTAATGTATTATCAGTCGAGTTTCATTCAAAGTTATGGCGCAGGACGCCAAAGGCCACACATCTTAGCTGCTAATTATTTCGAGGCCGATCACGTCACTGCATTGTAACTCAAAACCAGGCACGGGACACGACCATTCCGGTTGTAATGCAATTACAACATCGGTCCTAATCAATTCGAATCACATATAAACGACTAGTCGCAGCCGCCATTTCAATTGGGGCAAATGCGAAATAGACAAAAAATAAATAGGGATTTACATATTTTTTTTTTTATTAATTTGGAAGCACTAACGCCAAGCCTAGCGGCCAAGGATTAGAACGATTTTTAAAAAAAATATATCAAAGATCAATCTGCGTGCTTTTGATAAATTCGTCCTTTAAAAAAATATAGTTCCAATGACGCTCTGCAATTACCCGACGGAGGTCGTTGACCCCGCGCGCCAATTTTAACGAAGAGTTGCACACGTAACAAAAGAATGTGCTTGGTGCACAACATAATGATTGTATTGAATTTCCTAAATACCGCACAAAGGTGCCGTAGGAGCTCTAATCTCTGACATTTGCACACGCGACGCAATTACGCGCCATTTGCATTACGAAATAAAAATGCGTATTCCAAGTCGAGGTGAAAGGGCCCTTTCGGATATAATCTAAACTAAAACAACGCACATAGATTTTCTTACAGCTTAGTTCAGGAACAAATCCTATGGCTTTAAGTACCAACTCGTTATCGACGTATTGTCAGCGGAAGCTGGAACGAAGATTTCACGTAATCCTGAAATGAAAACAAAGAACACAGTCAGTGGGGTTGTTAAAATAAGGACATTTTGTTTTTTATAATACACAATTATATTTGAAAAATTATTCCATCATTTTATATGTAAATTGTTTCATATGCAAAATATTTTTTTATACTTTCTCTTTTACTCAGGGATTTCACTGTTGAAATTGAGACTGAACTTTGCACCTAGGCGAAGATGGATCTTTTAAAAAAAAACGAAAATGAGAGACGTATTTATAGCCCAAATTTTAGTTTTGTCTAAGGCAAAAAGCAAATGAATAAATAATAGAACAATGGAATAATTTGCAAATACGGAAATTTTACCGGACAACTTAGCTTATTTGGGTTGAGTAATTTATTTTAAATGTTATCAAAACTGATCTACGATTTTCACTACTTAACAGGATTACTTTATGCAGTAGAATTGAATTCGGAAAGCGCGTATTTTTATGAGCTTATAGTTTGCTCTTGCAGTAAGCGGTCCACTGATATGGCCACCGGCAACACCTCAGAGTTCGGCATCACCGTTACCTAGCCCACCAGACAAAACGAATAAGTCTTTGTTTGTTTCCGTTGAAAGGGACTAATTGTAAAATATTGAAAAATGTTGGATTTGTACAAATACATGGTATATTTATATAAAGTTACTGTACAATTTCATCTGAAGTCTGTAAGGGTGCATTACCAGTTAAAGTGAGCCCGTGTTATTTACAGTGAGGGTGCGCGGGATGGTGCGGCAGTCAGGTGGCTGACTCCTCTCCCTTTTCCTCCTCTTCCTCCTCCTCCTCCTCTTGAGCCAACAGCTTCCTCGCCAGCTGCAAGGCCTGCAATCGCACAATTGGACACTTAAATAAGGCACTCGATCCACTATTTTCACATAGTTGTAGCTTTTCAATGTGGTAGGGCCACATTCTTCTAATAAAACATTCGTCTCATGAATGGGCGAGGTCTGTCGGTTAGGTACCACAACCTCACAGAAGACCAGCGCAAAGTAAGAGTGTTATACTTCTACATTTCGCCTGGTGGATAAGGTAGCCAGGGCCCACTTACTTCAGATTTCTGCGTCACTGTTCCTTGATTAAAAGTCAATCCAGTTTTATCTATTTGCTGTGCTGACATTACAACTAATCTCTGACAAATTTAAACTCTTGCAAGATTATGTTACCTTGTCAATAAGTCATGACATAGATTAATTATGTTCTTGGAAAAATTAAAAAAGTCAATCTTGGATTATTTATTGGACTGACGATATATTATATAAGGTTTAATTAAATTAATTGCTTATACCAAAGTTATTAAATAGTCTATAAATCAATATAATAATGAAATAAGTGCAGACATAAAGATTGCATTGAATTTAATGATTACTAGATATTTTAGGAACACCCAATTCTCAGATAACAACAGTGTGGGCCGTCAGCCACTTGACTGATAATGTGTGACTCATAAATACATACAGGATTACAGTCATTACATATCCACTGATGTCACTAAATATTCCTCTAAAATGCTTTTTGGAAGTGGGAGTAGTCATTTTTATATATGTTACTTTAAGTGGGCTGCAAATTTATATTCTTACAGTTATTAAGAATTGTCATTCTCTGGAATGCTTGATTTGCACTTTCCACCAAGCTTTATAAGGTCCAAAAAAGCCTATTGGTAAACATAGGGAAATCCGGGAACAACTTTTACTGTAATAAAAGTAAATTAGTCCGAAAATTCCTCTTGTGCACTTTACAAAGATTCGGACATCCAATTTCAGATACAAGACTGTAATCCCAGTCAGAACTCTTATGTTTAAACCAAGATAAATAAAAAATTGGAGGACTGAACAATGATGTTTTTAGGTTTCAAAACAGCATGAAGTTTCCAGTGAGTTCAATAGTAAATAATAATAATTAAATTTTCATGACTAACATATTTTTACTACATAAATTAAGACACAATTATTGTATTGTAATTGTCAAAAACTTACAATAAATTGTCTGGTACTTATATGACCATAGACAGTTTTAATGACAGTATAGACAAGTTCAAGAGAAATCTGTCCACTTACAGTTTTTTATTTAATTAGAGTAAATTTCTTCTTTATCTCTACAGTCTTCTTTTTTTGTTATTTTGTTAAAAATTGTTATTTTTTGTTTTGATTATATGTTTATTTTAGTGTAAAGTCAGTCAGCTACTGTATTAATTCTTTGTTAGCATTTAGCATACTTCAATTATTATTTTTTTATTATTATTTTTTTAGCAGTTGTCAATATAATAACTTTTGAATGTTGTTTCACCTGTAATTGAGATACCATTTAGTTGAAGATACTATGTACTTATTTATGTTTTAAGCTTGTTTTGATGTGTATCTTGTTGGTGAAGTAAATAAATAAATAAATAAATAAATAAAAAGACCTAGTTTTTAAGAAACAAAATATGAAATACTAAAAGGTAACTTATTAAATATAAATTATTGGGTAAAATTTTGAATCGAGTCACCTTTGTAAGGGGTCGAGGGGGGAGTGAGGTGATGTGGTGAGGATCAAGGGGGGGGGGGGGGTGCCCCCTTGATCCCCGCCAGCCGCGGGAGACAGTTTTTTTATTATACAATTTTTAATTTTATTTATTTAATAGAATCTAATAAGAATGTCACAGGGGAGAAATCCCCTCCCACCTGTTGTCCTTAACCAGCCTTAGAAAACAACCACAAACGAAAAAAAAAATTAACCTTCTAACCTAATCTGTCCGAGTCGGATTGCTCCATGTCGGATCTGCAACTTATTATGTTTAAAACATATTTATCATGTTGGCAGTACTGTGTATTCAGTTTTATTAAAATTAATAAAATGTGCGTACTGTCTTAGTGAAATATCAAGTTTAATTTTTTTTTTCTCGTAAACTGAATGCGACCACAGAATAATGCTTGTTAATTAATTCATTAGTGATTTTTCTCTATAGTTTAATTTTTATTTTTATTCTTCGCATCTTCGAAAACACCGAAATTTTTCAAAATTACGTTCCACTTCACGTGTCGTAAGATTCTTAAATTAAAAAAAATAGCTAATTTAATTTTTACGAGTCTGGCAGCATTAGGGTGCTTGGTACGAACCTTATCCCCCCCCCCCCCCCCCCCCAAACTTACAGGAAATTAAATTCAAAACCCAACCCATACAATGTGTTAAATATAACCTGAAATTCATTGTAGTGCATTTTCCTCTTTCGTTCAAACTCGAGTCTTCGCTGGCGAACTTCTTCTGGTTCTTCCATCTCCTCATCACTATCGCACGGTTCCACACACTTAGGCGGTCTGTTCATACTAGCAGCAAGCTTTGCCGCCAAGATGTTTGCGTCCAGTTCATCGGATGGCTCCAATTCACCATCGATTGCTTCTGAATAAGGAGTTTTAGGCTCATCAACTTTCATATGGCCGTAATCTTTATCAGCCGGGTGAAATGTTTCAATAATATTCATTTCGTCAAACCTCTGTTCTTTCGGTCTTTTACTCGTAGAAGGCATTCCGTCTTGCCCATCGATGCTTCGGGATGTTTTTAAGATGCCCTTGGAGGGCTTTTTCTGTAAATTCTGTGCCATTTTGCCGGATTTAAAGTTGCATTTTACAGCTTGGGCGTGAAGTTGCAGTTCAAGATGGTTTATTTTATTTTTTTGCAGCGAATGACAAATACGGCGAAACTACCATTTTTGACATAAAACTGGATAGACCGACAGATCACAGCACGCACAGATTAAAATGTATCATTTACATTACACAACCTGTGTTGCTAGTAGTAAATAAAAAACACTAAATCAGTGCAACTTACGCCCGGTTTCTGAAACACTGATGCTGATCATCGTAGATGTCATCTAATGTCATTTGAGTTACCAAAAGGATGGTTAAACTCTTTGAACCGATCATTCTTATCATTACAAAGATCATTCTTCTTAATTCAGAAAGTCTTACCATCCTTTTGGCAATTAAATGAAATTTGAAAAGCCATTTGACAGTTGATAAGTTGATGTCTACGATGATCAGTGATTCAGAACCGGGCGTGAGTGTTTTTTATTTATAACTAGCGAATCCAACAGACGTTGTCCTGTAAACACGACTGAAATCCGAAAATACCTTATAAAAAAAAAAAAAAAGAGTTGTAGTGGACTGAATTATGAATCTAAACCATACTCGGATCGACCTGAAGACACACACATTAAAATCGGTGAAGCCGTTGAGGAGGATTTCAGTGAAACATACACTTACAGAAGAATTACATATATAAAAATAAAGCACGACGACGAAATCAATGATACAATGGGAAAATCGAGTAACAGGGAGTCACGACACGATAGAAATGCCTATTATAATGGACCTTTGAACCTCGGCTAGTTAGGACCGTAATCTGTTATATAGAGGAAGTAATCTGGTTGAAATTTTGATTTGAATGCCGCTTATGCAAGATTTAAGAAAGTAATCAAATTTAAAACTATTATCTTATGAAAACTAAAAGATCCGTATTATAATCAAACAACTAGCGATCCATTGTTGGTATATAAATGTATTGTAAAACTAGGTAGTTGCCCAGTCAGATAATAGCTACCGTTCGAGCCGAAGTCCGGCTCTCTAGGGCACCCTCGAATCGGAATGCTAAACGCGTATTGAGTGACAGCCAAAGCTGAGGTCCACTCTCGAGGACCCTTGAGCCTAGTCACTCCATGGAGCATCCACCAAAGCACTCTAAGAGCTCGGCGGCCTCCCAAACCGGTGATAATAATAGCGTGATGGCCCGAGCCGAGGTTACCTCGGGAACCATCAAGCTTAGTCACCATAACGCGTAATAATAATAACCCGAGGATCAGGCCACCTCAAGTCCGTCTGATCTGTAAAGGCCCCTAAGGCCAACAGTGGCTTATCAGGCCAAAAAAAAAGATATTTGATTATATGTTGGTAGGAAAATATTTTATATGTACAAACTACAAATACAAAAAGTGGAAGTCTGTAATAATTTACTCAAAATTCTTATACCATCTACCCATGTTATGTAAAAAGTAATTGGTGATCTGTTATATTGTATAACTAGCTGTGCCCGCGACTTCGTCCGCAATTAAAATAATTAAAATAAAAAAAAGATCTAAAATAAAAGTAACCTAAGTTACTCCTTATTACATCAGCTATCTCTCAGTGGAAGTCCCGTCCAAATCGGTCCAGCCGTTTTAGAGATTAGCCGGAACAAACAGACAGACCGACAAAAATTGTAAAAAATGTTATTTTGGTATATGTACCGTGTATACATCCATTCCATATTCATTTAGTATAAAGCGGTTATTTTAATATTATACAAACAGACACTCCGATTTTATTTATCTGTATAGATAATTAATAAAAAAATTGTCAATGTCATATTTTGTCGTTTGTCACTTTCAGTTTTCTCTTTTCTCCACAAAGTAGTTTTTTCTTCCCAAATTACTTCTGTTTTATTTACGATATAGAATTTTATCAATTATATATGTTAACAATTGAACAAGGTACGCAAAATGGTTGAAGACTCTGCTTTAAACTCTAATAAACCAAAGGTAATATTGATAAATATTTTGAGGATATTTAAATTTATTGTAATCAGTAAAGTTACGTAGGTAAATACGATGTTATGAGACAAATGAGGTGTGTAAGGATCAAGGAAAATTCGCAACATAATCTACTTCAAGCATTCATATTCCTATTACTATTTATTATCTTGTTGTTTAACAGTATAAGCTTTGTATTAATTTTCTAAATGTTAATTTGATTTTCATAAAGTTTTATTCTAGAATTTTACAAATTATTTGATTAAATTTCTTTTCGCACTGATTTTTTTCATTCAGACTAAAGCTACCCGGCCAAAAGCAGTATATTTATGGACAGAGGCAGATGTACAGAAATGGTTGAGGCGACATTGTAGTGACTATTATAATTTATACTGGGAAAGGTTTCACGAGGTATTGTACTAATTATGATATTGCATTCCTATTTCGTGTATTCTCATATAACTTTCTCTACTGAATGTAGTATAAAATGTTTTATGGTTTATGTTTCAGCACGATATAACAGGTCGGGCTCTCGTGCGGATCAATGACAATACACTTTTAAGAATGGGAATCACAAATAAGGAACACAGGGAAGCAATATGGAGAGAGATCCTTAAGTTAAGACTCAAGACGGACATTGTGGAAATACGAGATTTGGAGAGGGCAGACTTTAATTATGATTTGTGACACAGGGAGTCAATTTGCTGTGAGAATGTTGAAAGCCATCAATCAATTTTTGTGAAACATGCACTAAAAGTGTTAAATGTTCTTATGGCAATAAAGATCATGACTCAAAATACATTGGAATTGACAAAACCAGATGACTGAGCTTACAAAAATTTAAGTAAAGACATCTTCATTTTTCAAATAAAAATTTGTCTTAGTTTATTTACAAAGTTTTAAATAAATACTTATATTAGCATATTTTGCCATGTAAGGAGTATCATGTCTATACTCCTCCAAGTTATTGGTCCATGTTATATGTCCATAATCTTAGATCTGAATTATTTAGATTGATCCATCATTTAAACTTAGTCAAAAGTAATTTGCTTAAGGCTTTTATTGCCTCAAAGAGTGACTGTAGTACACACGGAAGTTCTTGGAAGATATTCAATTTCAGTTTATGCAAAGAAAACAGAAAACAGACCACAATAAGAAGTTATCGCAATTAACCTAAAATAATATGTGAAAAATTAAAAATGTAAATAAGCAAGAAGTATGTGCAATTCAAAATACTTTTTGCTTATTTACATTTTTAATTTTTCAACTGTCCATTCAAATTTATCTCTCTGTAATATGTATAAGTATGTGATATAAAGATAGACACTTTATTTAGCAATTGAATGCTCAATGTGGCCTAATTAACAAATATTTTTTATGCATTTACATTGTTTTACATTTTTACTAGGTATTTAATAGCCAATAATATGCAATGGCTTGCATATAATTTTTGTTTAAACAGATATAGTAATAGTAATGATTCCTATAATATTTACGTAAATACTATAGAAATAATGAATATATGTTTAAGCTTTTTGTGTTTAATTTAAATTTCTATTCAAAATTGTTTTAAGTAGGACTTGGCTTACTTATTGCAGATTTCAGGGGGGCAACCTTTCTGTAATCTTTCCTTTTGATTTACACAAGATGTGTCATACTTCCGCACTGACCCTGGAGTTCGGAAGTGCGCGAGCCATCACATGCACACGAGTGGTGTTAATTGTCGCGGCAGATCTGTTAAATTTCATTATTGACTTGTTTTTTTAGCGTTCCCTACAACCCTTGTAAGGTCTGTGTGTCGTCACCAATTTTCTCGGCAACGGGTGCTAATTGTTTTTGTTTAAAAAAAATCCTTTTACTTGCGCTGTAAGACCTTTTAATCAAAATTGACAAGTAACCGGAAGTAACCTATAGATTTTGGGTCGAAAACCTATATGGTAGTTCCCGTTCACCCAGATTCACGAAATTTTATATATATATATATATATATAGCACAAATAAAGGAAAAATTCGGAAATATAAAAAAGTTGAAAATTAAGGTAATTTTTTAAATAGAAGTTTTCGCGAAAATCTAAATTTGCGCATATCTTTGTATAGTGTTGACTCAGGACCTTGATTTTTATACACCTAATAGCGACTATAAACCTCAGTATTTATTAGTTTATTATCTGAATAAATTTCAACTTGCTAAGTACACCCGTTCCAGATAAAATCGGGTAGGTACGGAACCCTTGGCTTACGAGTTAGACTCGCACTTGACCCGTTCTTATTTACAAATACGGGACCGCCGCTGTGATTTTCATACAAAATGAATACCTTCGTTACGATTACTTTACCTTTTCTTTTTCTACTGAGGTAGAGCCACGCAACAGTCTTCGCTGTTACTCGAATAGGCTGGTTACAAATGAGATTTTTTTTATGTAAGAGGGTGGCAAGCGAGCTATCGGTTCACCTTATGCTTAGTGATAACCGCCATGGACATTTGCAATATCTACAAGTTGCAGATGCCACCTTTTAATAAAGTGCGCCCCGCCTACTTCTACTACGAATACGCCCCGCCTACCTACTACTACTACCACTACTCACCATACGAAACGCAGAAGTAGAACGCTTCCACTTCACGCCGGTCTTCTGGGAGGCCTTCTGGTACTTCCCCGGATGGACCTGCCCATTCATGCAACAGCGAACTGTTGCGTGGCCCTACCACATTTGCAAGAGTAATTTGAAAACTCGCAACACTTAGTACTCGCAATTCATTTCCGAAATGGCGGGAAGCTGCGGGTCTAAACTGGAATTTAGTTAATAAATCTCTTTATCTAGACCTTGCTAAACTCATACGCAAGGCGAATTCCTGCGAAAGCCGATGCGTCTTGTGCCAGTCATACCTTATTTAAGGTAAACATTTGCGCCTGCGTCAGAACTTACCGAGAACCGAAATCGGAAATATATAGCCAGTGAAAGACGATGCAGTGATCTGAATAAAATTTATATTGCCAAGAATAAAATAAAATTAAAACTACTCTCTGTAAGTACCTAATAACTTAATAATAAGAAATGTCCACAGAATATAGTATAAAAAACCTGTGGCACTCGGGGACTGCCGCGGTAAAGCTATTGCATAGCATTTTTATAAACTTATGCAATCATAATTTTTTTTTTATTTATGCAGTATTTTTTTTCTTTCAAGTTTTTTCTTTGATATTAATCCAAGTTACACTTTTTGAGCGTGGTCACTGATAAGAAAACAATTTTATTTCTTTTACTTAATAAATGAGAAGTTAATATCGTTTAAAATATTTTTATTATCTTACAATACATATAAGTTATTCAGGAATTTTTATCATTGAAACTATAGGTTTATAGTAACTGAAATAAGAAACATAAGTTTGAGACTTGATATCCTCAAATATCATATTATCATATAATAATATAATATCCATCCGTACGAGCTTCGTAGAGTCGTAAAAAATACATACACTTTAAGCAAACGCTCAGCCGAACTACTTGGTACAGTCACCGCGCTCAAAGCCCGCAATAAAAGCTATGCAAGAGCTTAAAAGGTAGTAAAAATATTTAAACAATTTTGCGACTTAATTAAAAATATATCGTATATTCAACGACAATGGTTACTTGCAAGTGCTTACGAAAAGTATTGAGACTAACACCATGAATATCAGATGATTTTCCATAATTATTCAGAAGTCTGCTCGCCCTGCGGTCAAACGAGGAGCCCAAAACTGTTGTGCGTAAAGATGGGACTAATGGTTGGATTTGGGTTCTTAATAACCTATGCGGTGCATTGAATCTAAATTTACTTAACATATTAGGAAAATCTATTTTATTGTTAAATATTTTAATTAAAAAGATAAGATCAAGTACTGTCCTACGATTTTCTAGGAAAGTATATTTAAAATATTTCAGTCTATCTTTGTACAAAAACCTTTTCCTACATTTTTTAGAAGAATGGGCTAGATGCCAGAGATATCTCTCCTGACTAGTTCTAACCTAAGAGACTGTAATATAATTCCAGTATGCTCAGGACAAAAGAGTTGAACACTGTGTTACATATACAAAATCTGCCATCGTAATTTGGATTAATGATCTAATAAAACTATTATTAATTAAATAAATATTTATTTATTTGTTCTTTATGGAAACACCTTAAAAAGGGAGTGATCAAAGGACGAACTTAAAGCCTATTGGCATTCTAATACAATAATAAATTATGTATTTATTGGTAAGCATATGGATTGTTTAATCCTGTTAAAATAACAACATATTACTTTTAAATGCGTTCTTATTACACGTTCTTATTGTTCAACATACCTATACTGAAACTACACTTTTAAAAGTAGTAAGTGACCATAAACTATATTAGGGCAAAGTGTCATAAGAATAAGACCGACCACGGCGGTTCACCTGACATAATTATGCTCCGAACATAAACATAACTATGAATCTTTATATGAATGCGTGAAGCAAAAACTTGTGGGGGTACACCCTATTTACCAAAATTTTGCGGATTATGAAATTTCCCATATTTGTATGATAAAATATTTACAGAAACGATTTACATTGTTTTTTTGTTTACCTTTTATTGTTTTCCTTGTATATAGGTAATATTGTATTAGTATGGCTCACACCTGAGGAGTGATTTTCGAAATTATTCCCTACAATCGGAGGTATGTAAGCTTGCAACGATAAATCATAAAGAGCAGTTTAGAGGGAATAAATAAAAAAAAATATACATACATACCGGCTAAAAATAACTTACAAAGTATGATACTAGAAATGTCACAAAATAAACGAACTCAACAATTCATTTATTTGTTTCTACTTGGTAATACAATAAAATATAATGGTCCAAAACAGATTTCTTTGAAGCAAACCCTAAAGAAAAAATAATTCGTTAAGTATGCAAACATGAAACTTTATGCCATTATTACTGTTAAATTATTTTATTAATTAATCTTAGGATACGGAGCTAAAAATATGAATTTAAGATTAAAAGGAAAATATAAACGTTGCTAGTAATACTAGTAATACTTCAATACTAATAAAAAATAGTTTATAACTGAATTCGAAATTCTAATAGCTTAACATAACAGAGTTCGTTTTTCCGACCACTCCGACGATTTTCAAGGGAAAAGAAAATAGATGTGGCATTCTGAAAATCATTGAGTCTATCCCGGGTTTAATTTATAATATCAATAAAAAACCGACATCGAGTCGGGACAGACTTTGAGGTAATAATAACATTTAAAATATAAATATCGACCGATATATGGACCGAAGGGAATGGGTAATATACAAAACCGCTATATCGTGCCTTTATTTGTAAAAAAACTACGGTAGTCGGGCCACGCAGCAGCCTCGGCTGTTGCACGAATGCGCAGGCTCGTCCGGGTAAGTACCAAGACCTCACAGAAGACCGGCGTTAAGTTGAAGTATGAAAAATACTTTCGCGTTTCGTTGGGTGAGTGAGGTAGCCGGAGCCCAATCTTCAAAAGGTTGTCAACGCATCTGGAACCTTCAGGTGTAGCCGATGTCAAAAAATACATAACATGTGTAAAAAAAAACGTAGTGATAAAGCACTTCCCATTCCAATTTATTCGAATTCAATCTTATTTTTATACTCTGTATAGCAAGAACCGTTTGCGGTTCCCACGTATTGGCACTATGCGCCAATTGTTGTACGCAAAATGCGCGTTATTACCACTAAATGTTTATAGACGAGAGATTTACGGCGCGAACAAACATGCGCCGCGGATCGGGCGTCGGTCAAAAGCTTAACGCCCGTTATCAAATACAAAAAATATGAGATCTCTCTCAATTTTACAGTTTGAGGGATTTATGTTATGGTTCGTCATCGAGAATATTTTTTTACTATTTAATTAAGTAAAGCACAGGCGTTAATTAATTACAAAAGGTTGCGAAATACTAATAAAATAAATTGGTTCTGTAGACACCACATATATACGTAAAAATAAGTACATTGCTTTTACATAAGTAAAGCTTATATCTTTAATATCTCACTATACTTTTCTATTCAATTTTGAGAAATTCCCTAGTTTATCACTGGAATCAAAGCTCCAATATCAATGAAATTATTGTGGGTCTACGAAGGAGCGAAACCGAAACAAATGCAAAAAGAATTTTTAAAATCGGTTCGTAAGTGCACAAAGATTGGTTCATAAGAGTTCTGAGGTTAGAAATATAAAAAAAACTTTTTCGAAGTCGGTTGATAAACATGATAATTATGTATGTGGCCACTTGCCATTAAGCGTTAATAATAGCATCAATTCATCATAGCATCCCCAAACTACTGAAAGAATATAACTACCTACTCTGAACAAAGAGAATATAACCACTACGTTTAAGAGTCGGAACTCCCGTACAAACTAAAATTTTTAGAAAATGCATGAATCCAGATCAATTCTTTAGCCAACGTCACAAAACTCTCTTAATTAAACCGTTGATGGCGATGAACCGTTCGAATTGATGGCTTAAGGAATTTATTTTTGGTGGAAATGTTGTTGTTGTTGTTGCCCCCAAAATAAATTTTCCCCACGTTCCGCCGCTTTCCGGGATAACTCTTATGAAGATATATGATGTGGTAATATGTTTACTGCATCAGTAGTAAATGATCCGAAGAAATATTGTCCTTTGTCCATCTGCATAGAAGATGAGAAGTATATTAAATAACTTATATATAGGAAATGTTATCTTCATCGATATGCTTTTTTCTTATTATAGTTAATTATTTATTAAATTAGTGGCAATGTCCTCACCGCGCTATAATCGCGGTCGTCTTGTTTACTGTGTTTCTATTGCATTTTTAGAAATGCTTGGGATTCCCTAATGTTCTTCCTGTAATAAAACGTTCACAACTGACTCACTTTATAAAATAACATTTTAACAATAAATATTTGAAAACTAGAGTCGACTTTGATGCTCAAATTATTGTTTTTAGAGTTCCGTAACCGAAGGGTAAAAGGGGACCTTATTACTAAGACTCCGCTGTCTGTCTGTCTGTCTGCCGTTCCATCTGTCATCAAGCTGGATTTCATAATCCTTAATAGTTAGACAGTTGAAATTTTCAAAGATGATGTATTTCGTTTTATCCCCTATAACAACAAATACAAAGAAAGAAAATTAAAAAATAATAAAGTTGTTTATAAATAGAGCGTTTAAAATGGAACGGAATCCTGCGTGCGCGTCCGACTCGCACCTGGCCAGTTTTCATTTTCTGCAATAAGGATGAAACTGAAAAATGTTTGCTTAAATATCGCAAAATTTTATGAACACTTTCTTAAATTTCTTCTTTCTAATAGACAAAATTGTTTGGTTAGCGATACAGCGTAATGTTATTGAATCAACCATATAAAAAATATTTTTAATCAAGGATATTCAATAAAATATAAATTAAATACTTTTCATTTGTTAAGCAGACGAGTTAAAGACGATATCTCTACGGGTCTTAAGCCCAGCTTCTGAAACGTATTCTGGTCATAAAGAAGATCTTTCTGACCAAATCAGAGAGTTTAACCAACCTTTTGGCAACTAAAATGACATTGGAAAAGCTATTTGGCAGCTGATTATTTCATTTCTACAATGATCAGTGTTTCAGAAACCGGGCGCTAGACTACTTTCTTAGTACCTACTGATGCTGATATTGTCAGAATACAACAAATTGGTTTATATTATGGTATTTGCACGTGAAATTTGTGAGGCGTATTGCGAACGAGGCTACAATGATTTCGACAATGTAAACATAATTGATTAATAAAGCGCCCGGAAACAATTTGTAACACTTATTTCGATTGGGCAACGGTATATTTTCTTTGATTTCGTTTAAATTCTAAATAGCTTTAAAGTATATTGAGTGGGCGTTCATTAATTCACGTTCGACTCCCTGGTGAGATATCGTGAGATTTGGCTCAACCACCTCTCCCCAAACGCCAATCTCTCGTGAAATTTAAATGGTTCAAAATGCACGTATCTCGTAAATGCATCGGATTTATTCTAAGAATAAAAAAATAGGTTATAAAAATAGCTTAATATTTTTATTAAAGACTAACCAAGACTACTATTTAGGATTTCTGAAAAGGTCGACTGAAATTACAGTGAAAAGTAAACAATAAAATACTGAAATTACTACTAAGATTTCTAAAAGAATATTCAAACAATTCAATAATTTTCAGTAAAATCATCTGCTCCTTCAATGCTAGTTAGTGTAGCCCAGGCTTTTCATTTGGTCGCTACCCTGCGGAGCTGTAAATGTACTCTGTTTCTTGCGAACACTTCTTGCGAAGCTCGTCACTGACTCCCTCAAAACGACAGGCACAACTTTCAGTAATACAGACCACGAATAAGAATAGATTTCATCCGCTACCGAAAAGTTTCCCGAATATATCAGAGCTAGCGCCGCGTGGTAATTTGCAATGAGGCTTTGCTCAGCGGTACCAGAACGGATGACCGCTCCAATAACCCGTTTCGCCGCGTGACAACAATAGAGTGGACGAGAGGGATTTGCACAGAGTACGCGCGTTTTCTTTTTGTAATAGAAATACCGACGTAGAGCGGATTGATCTCGCCGTCGTGCCAGGAATGCGCCGGTGTAAGTGACTAGCAAGTGACTAGTAAGGGAAACTGCTTCCGAACCGGTGGTACCTTACGAACCTATACATAATTTTTGATGTAAAATTTGACGATTCATAAGAATGTTTGAATATTTCAATAAACATATTTTTGATTTTGATTTTAGCAAACGCCGGGTTGTTTAGCGAACGCAGTAACTATAACTAACTAAAATTATAACTACTGCAAGGCGGATGCCATGTCCTATTGCAAATGACGTTAACTCCTTACGAATAAATTGACATTAGAGGATGCTCACAAACCGTAAGGACATTACCTCGGTTTTGGTAAAAATGGCAGATGTTGTGATTTCTATTAAATTTCAAATGTACATGTCTAAAGAGACACAGACAAAACTTTCTTTTTTCCTAACAACAAGGTCTGCTCCGCAGTCCATTGTTTCTCTAAATCCCAATGTCGATCACAAAAAAAAAAACAAGTAAATTCTCAATCCAAAAATAACTGGATTGCCAAAGCTCTGGAATATGTTTGATAAACCCTGGTGTAAAGAACAAATATAGTTGAAGATTTAATGTCGCTGGCCTAAAATCGGATTCGCGAAGTAATCTTAAAGCACGGGCGCTGGTTTAATGGCATGTTTTGGCAAACAACGATCCTGTGAAATGCAGTGCTTTAAGTGCAGTAACGTGTCGTTAGTAAACGTATTTAATGGGCGATAAAATTGACACTTGTTGCAGATTTTCAGCGATATCCCGAATTACTATGCCAAAACTCGTGTGGAATTTTGTACGTACTATTAAATTTATTAAAATGTGCGGGTAAACACAAGTTGGCACAGAGCTCTGGTTATGTCGCAAATGTCACATTCTCTATGAATAACAAACTGCAAATCTGGTCATTCGGATAGTGTTAAGTTTATGAATAAAGTGCACTCAACGACACAATAAGATGGCTGTTAGAAAAAAACTTCTGCTTTGAATGAAGTAAAAATAAAAAAAAATCCCAACGCACATCATAACTTGGCCGCCAGAAAAAAAAGGCCGCTTTAAGAGAATTAAAAAGTAAATAATTTACCAACGCTTCCGCTTGTGACACCGTGCTGAAGTTATGTAGTGCGGGGCAGACGTTCCGAAATAGCCATTTTAATGACCCTCCTTTGTTTATTATTCTTCCCGCTCGTCCGTCGATGGGGACGCTTATTATAGGTCAACCGGGACCTCGTCTGATCCGCCGGAGATTTCGTGCCAGTCTTGATATGCATCATCTAACCAACAATCATCGCGGTAAAGGCAGTGTAATTAAATTAGTTTACACACAAGCATATTTATGTAATGTCCCATATTGGAAAAACTGAATCAATGATACCAAATTCATCTATTGTGTATGGTTCATTCAGTGGAAGAAGAAAGCGGCTGCGTATCTCATGAGAATCAATTCAATGGTTTAACACGTTGTCTGTGGACAAACGACACGAGTTTAGTTCATTATACCCCTTTGAATAAACTTGTCGTTCCTGTCGCTGGAAATACCGAGGTTTAGACTGACTAATACAAAAAATAGTTTCTTGGTAAATGTAAATACATCTTAATAAATATTAATATATGTAATGAAATATGTGACATCCACAAACAGTTAAGTGTAAAAAGTTTCAAAACATTTTGTAAAAGCAAAAAATGTAATGACGAGGGCCCATTATAATGTCGAAGAATACACTGAGAACCAGGATGTGTGGTATTGTCTTTTGATCTGCATTTGCAAGTCCCCTGGCTGCTGATTATTTAACCGAAACCTACATAATATTGTGTACTTGTATCATTTAAAAAAATATAACAAGACCGCAGAGTTTCTTGTCGGTTCTTCTCTGGACAGGTTTAGATTATATATATATAAACCAGTGGCAGTTTTCTGAAGTTCGATAAGAGTTTAAAATAAACCTTTGACTTTGACTATATAGTCATTGAGTCGATTTATAATATTTTAAGGATTTTTCTAATTATAGACTAATAATAACATTGCCTTAAGCTTGCCTCTTTCAAACTTTAAAAACATCCACATGTGGTTTTCGTTTGGTTCGCGTTAAACATTCAAATATTTGGGAATTGTTTGATTTATCACCTAAACAAACATTCGGACCGAATTTAAATGGTTGGCAATTCTCGCGAGGAAACCACTTCAACGCGAAAAGCGAACGTTCAAAGCCGCGGCAAGGCCTGTGCCAGCTGTGTTACAAGATGTCTCGCAAATTTCAGGCCCGAGTGTAATATGGTTATTACGAAATTCCCGCGCGACTCGTTCAGCCTTTCGACGCTTAACTTTATTGTGTCAGGCCCAGTGCAGCGCGGTCACCCGATGAGCGCGGGAAACGCTCGCGTTCGCCATCATTAAAAATTTTCCCGCCTTTGATGTTCGCGGGGATTTCATGCAGCTTATAATAATCATCGTTAATTATAAAACGCGATATTATTTTCGGATTTGTGTTGAAAGTGCATTGTAGGGGTTTGATCACTGTGCAGGAGGACGCTGGTAGGTTTGTTTATGATATTGTTAATAGTTTTTTTTTTCTGTGCGAAATGGCCAAAATTTAACCTGTTTGTAAAAATCAATAAATTAAAATAAAATGTTTTAGGTATGCATTAATTACTTAATATCATAATTAATTATTAGAATAATTATTTTGTTATTTAAAAATTCAATGCTCTTTATCAGTTAATTCAAATTTAAAAGAGGGGAATAATTTTTTGTATTGTCTTAAGTTGTTTTTTTTTAGTTTGTAGTCCATTTTTAATTGTATCAGTTCCAGTCTTAACATGTAGTACAGTAACATTTCAAGTGTTACAGTAGGTATATGAAGTAAAAAAAATAATTTCTTTAACGGAAATTTAAAATGCTTAACAGAAAGCTTGTAAGTAGGAAAATGAGAATCGCAATTTGTATTTAGATTTGAGGCACTAATTTTAATTATTAATTTGCTTACTAAATTAGATAATGAAAAGAATGTTCTTTTCTTCGCTGCAATAACCCTTGTTGGTCCCTTCTTTTAGGTAGGTTCTTCTTCTTTCTTTCTTTATGGCTACTCATTAAATAATTCTGCCAATGTCAAGTCAGTCATGGGAGTGACAAGAGAATATTTTTTGTAGATAAGAGAAAAATAATATTTTTAGCAATTTTGTGCAATGCTGCACAATCTAAAACAAAAGATAACATTTAATGCACCACCACCCGCAGGGGCCATGCCATAATCTTCTGTGTATCGTTCCAATTGTAGTATATGAACTACCGAAGCAAGTACTTTTGGTACGTTGGGCAAAACCATACGTTAAAATATTTCTGTAAAAGTTATCTAAAATGTACATGATGAAATATTTCACGACTTCTATGGGATCATATATCAGTCACGAAGAGCATGTGAAACATTACCTGAATAATGCGTTTTCGATGGCGATTTTGCTCAATGTACACTTATTCAACTCTCACTAGGTTTCTCTAAAACCATTTAAGGCAACCTTAAACAAACCCATGCGTACCTAATGTAACCAGTGTTTAATGCAGTCTGGAGTGATGTATCTAAATGAGGTATTTTACTAGGTGTATGCTTAGTTCCGAGACTGTTGCCATGTCAATATATGTATTCGTGGTTAACTTTTGAACGGTCTTGCTTAGGCTTGTCGTCAACTGGTTGCCTTCACCACATAATTTGATTGATTCACGTCTCCTTGGAAGTAGCATCTAGTGCCAAGCTTAATTAACGAAATACAAATCGTCCGTACTCAGAGTCGATAATTAGGTAATGCGCAAAGAACTGGAGTAAATAGCTTCGTTAGTGTTAGGCTCGAAGTCATGGATAACAAGTCCATTTAATACCAACGAAAAACAAAACCGATTTCAAATATCTCGCTCTGTAATAATGTTATAACTAATTAGATTTCCGTAAGTATCTCCTGAGTCCAAGATCCAATACCAATGAAATGAATGTGGGACCACGTGGGAAGCACCAGCTTTCACATAAAAAAAGAATCTTCAATATCGGTTCACTCAAAAAGTTCTGAGGTAACAAACATTAAAAAAAATACAGTTGATTTAGAACCTCCTCATTTTTGAAGTCGGCAGCTCTTGTTGAAACTAGTTAAAGTCACGAGCTCGTGACTCTTTTTTACATAGGCCGATTCAGATATAGATTTTATCTAACCATCGTCAACGTCAAAGGAAAAGAAGAAACATTAACGAAAATACAATAAAAAATATTTTAAGATTTAATCAGGTTATTTGCTATTTCTATTACCATTGCTGCTGTTTACCGCTGTTTTCATTACTAAAAATTAATGCTTATCAAAATAAAATTGGAGACCACGTGACAGCAAGCGCAAAAATTATTTTTAAGTCTATTACTTATACTTTTATGTTCACCATTTGTGAAAACGGAGATAAGAAAGTAATTTGTTAATTAATGATTGTTTTCCAAAGGGACCTTATTGTTTTAAGTCTTCAGATAACAGCATACTTCATTCCGATTTAATTCCGGTAAAATTAATCGTTACCACTATAAGACAATTTGATGTGATATTCTGTCTCCAGGGTTGATACGTCCGTGGCGTAATGGGCGCGCGGAACCCTATTTTCGGCGTTAAATTAAATTTATAAATGATGGAAATAGAGTTCCGGGAAATGAGACTTTATTGGGTCTTTTTTTTATATATTTTTTTCATTTCTTATTGATTAACAGTTTTAGAGTTATTAACTAAGGAGATGCCTTTTTTTCATCTTAATGTTTTAAGAATGATTGCAATTTATAATGTGCTGTAAAATCTCTAAAATACATTTTTCTGCTCATCGTTCTGACTTCAATGAACTATCATTCTTATTTGTAGGACCTTTCTCACAATTTTTTACCAACTTCAACACATCAATTATTTCTATCGTTAACAATGATAGAAATAATATTGAATGGTCGAGGCCTGGGCGGAAGAGGGAGAAAGAGAGAGAGCGAACGAAAAGAACATAATATTTATTATGAATGATATAAAGGTGAAAGTTTGTATGTATGGATGGATGTTTGTTACTCTTTGACGTAAATACTACTGAATGGACTTTAATGAAACTTTACAATAATATAGCTTATACATCAGAATGACAGAATGACAGAATGAGCCGTGATAGCTCAGTGTCCGGGCGCTCGCCTTTAATCCAATATACTCGAGCAACCTGAGTTCGATCCCCGGTGCCGGCACCAATGAAGTTTTTAACTTTAAGTGCTTACTTATCACGTGCTCCGCGGTGAAGGAAAACATCGTGAGGAAACCTGCATATTTTCGAAATAATAACAAAAAAAAAAAAATATTTCGAAGATATGTGAAGTCCGCCAATCCGCAGTGGGGCCGCGTGGTGGACTATGCCCTGATACCCTCTATATAGAGGAGGCCTTTGCCCAGCAGTGGGACATGTATATTCCAGTGGGCTAGACGTCAGACGCAAGATGAACTTTTAGAGTCTGAAAAGTCGAACTGGTATTCGGTACGAGCATTCCACGAGCCGTTGGGGCGACGCTCACTTGCCAAGTACTGGCTGCAACGAAGTTTACGATTGATTATTGATTGATGACACGTCAACGTAGTTGCTATTAGACGGTGTCCATTAGTTGATGATTGTCTTTTTTTTATAAAAAATATTGTTAATAATTGCGAATAAAAATATCGTATGTACGGGTTTTGTAGCGTTATCATTATTTTTAAATATGGAAAACTTTACAGCTTCCACGATAATTTAAAACTTTCGCTTTTGACCAACATATCGTTTCAATAACAAAAAAAAACTCCACGACCACGTAAGAAAAACTGTTTCTCTCTCACAGCCGGTTTCAATATTATATCTAGATAGAAAGAATATTGAAAACTTGGTTACTAGCCATTGATATTTGTCATTAGCTCCATAATACTTATGTCAGAATGCTATCTCTAGTAACCAAATCTACAAATAGATAAAATATTGAAACCGACCGTTAATCGTTACGAATGCGTCGAATGGTCACTGTACGTCACTAATGAAAACATGGCCGACAATTTTTCCTAAACGCCACGTTGCCAGTGATTTAGTATTAATTGGACGCGCGGGAGACTTGCCAGCGACGCAACGGAAAGGGACGTTTTTTTTTGTGACGTGGTGGCTGATAACTAATTATCGAACGCCAAATGGATATATGTCTCTACTTGTAATTGAGATCAATAATTAATCGCTTAAGTCGGTTTAATAGAACACAAATTTTACTTGTGTTCTAGTAAAACGGCCCAAGCCTTTACTACATGACTTGTTAATAATTTAAATGTGGATTCCATCCATTCATGACAGAACTAATGTCTAGTCGACGTCACAACCAAACAGAATCAATTATTTGTATTCTGTCCTTGGTATTCTATCTATGGTTTTCGATATTTTCTTTGTGGGAGACTATTCTTGGCTTTATGCAAATTTTCGGCAGCATCTCTCTTATTATCTGACCACATGTACTATAATAGATATAATCAAGATAACGTACTAAGGTACTCACTTATCGAATTATCAATGGAAACCATTCTCGAATCCAATTGAACAAACAAAAAATTTTATCAAAATCGGTCCGGGAATTCAGTCACAAACACACGAACAGAAGAATTATTTTAAACTTACAAAAATGTTGTGCTCACGAAACAGCTGACAGGAATATCTAACGGGATTGGATGTGGAATTTGCTATCGAGTAACGATTTTTTTGTCTCTCAGAGAAAAGATCTGTAGGACTGTTTACCATCGCTTGGCCGTTTGGCTCCCTTAGTGCATATCGGGACGGGAGGCAGACGGCGTTCAGATGCCAAGTTGGAGCTCAGCGCCCGAGGAAGTGCCAAACGAATGTCACGAGCTCCCTGTTGTGATTTACGCCACGTCTGCCACGCTCCTGGTTACAAAGCTTGTTTACACTAGACGTGAAGTGACAAAAAATTAAAGTAATGCTAGATCGTGAGCATTTATTATTTTGCTACTAGATGCACCCCAAATCTCTTAAGCATCTGATTAATAATGAAAATGAACAAAAAATAAGCTTTGACCGCATTGAAATTGTATATTGAAGTATGTTTATATTTTATAAGAATAATATTTTGAATTAATTTTATGTCATGATTATTTTAAAATTACGTTTGAAATAATAATTAATTGAATTTTAAGTTGCTCTTGAAATCGTGTCGCGGTGAAACATTCAAACAGCCGCCATCTTGACGTTGTCAAAACATCTTCTGGGTCTTGTACTTTTTAATGGTCGCCATTAATCGAGAAATGAATTATTTTGGGCTCCGAGGCGATCATATTACTTTAACATATCGACTATATGTTGATTATTTCGCCGACTGAGCGCGCGTCGCTTGCATTAGTGTGAGTAGATTCAATCTTTTTGTTTTAAATGGGTTTGATTCCTTTATTGCAATAAAACACCGCTGTAAACACCTCAATTTTAGTAGTTTTTTAATTATAGTTTACCAACAGGGAATTAAACTGATCTGTTGTGAAACATGATTGAGGCTTTCTAGCATTGTGCCAAGTTTTTTTTTTTATATGAAAAGTTACCAAGCGAGCAGGTGGTTCACCTGATGTTAAGTGAATACCACTCCACTTTACGCCGGTCTTCTGTGAGATCGTGGTACTTAACCGGACCAGCCTGCCCATTCGTGCAACACCCGAGGCTGCTGCGTGGCACCACCACCGTATCTTCCGTTATGCCGAGTTCTTGCATCGTCTCAGCCATGACCGCAATGTCGTCAGCAAATCGACGATGAGATGGACTGACGAACTGTCTAAGGTGGCGGGACTTCGCTGGATGCAGGCCGCTTCTGATCGGTTGAAGTGGAATTTCATAGAGAAGGCCTATATTCAGCAGTGGACGCTTACAGGCTAAAATGATGACGATGAATAATCCATTTACAGCAAATAAAACAATTGTTGGTCACGTTTGACTGTGATTTTATGCGTTAAGAAATTTGTGATGAAATAATTATGCTTTCACACAAGACATCGAAAAACATGATGTCTCTAGGAGAAGCCAACGTCCAACAGTGGATAACCAAAAGCTGATGATGATGACAAAACATCGGGTAGTCACGTTGGGGTTCAAATCAATCAGAAATAAATTTAGAAAATGGAATAAAAGAGTGAAGTTATTACAAGCATCGATTACAGTTTGAAATTTGGACTATTCAAAATAGGAACAAACAATTCCTTTGCTCGACTCAGCTTTATGTACCGCATCAGATAGTTTAATGATTTGTCATTTTAGGTTGAAAGTCATATTAAATTTGTCATCTTAACTTTATTCTCGCTGTAGTTTTAGATATGTTGAAGCATGAATGATCACAAGGGGGCTGTAGCTTGTAACACAATTAACTATTTTATAAAGGTTCGATCTAATATTTTTCAGTCTTGGTCAATCCGTCAGCCTGTAATGGTTTAACACTAGACGGATACGCATTCTAAATTCTATTGTTAAATGCAAGCACTGAAATACATGCGGGAGACAGAGCGCTTACAAGCCAAGTGTACGTCGCTCAGTTGTGATTTACTCCCGACGGCCGGTCCCAATTGGGTCACACTAATTGTGTTGCTGATAATGATAAAGCAATATTCAAGCTCATATATATTACACTTTTTAATGAGCAGGTGGCGAATGAACAAGCATTTATCCTGATAGCTTGTCACTACGAATAGACATCCACAACAGAGAAGCGTTTAATTAACGCACACAGAGGACGAAAACTTACAATAAATACTTCCAAATAACTCCGGTATTCCGTGTAGCCGTGACATATATCTATCTAGGTCAAGATGGTTTAATCACGAACAAAAGCATAAATTCCTTCTTAGTAACAGTAGTCTAAAATCTGCAGGAAACTTATGGTGAGTTACTATATTACTATTACGGAGGGAGATGCCTTTATCAATGTCGACATGACTCATGCTCCAGCATATAGTTATGAGTACTATTTTTGAATATAAAAATTTTGAAGAAGAAATGCATTAGCGTCCGAAATCGTCACACCGTAAATATTTCTTAAGAATATCTTTTCTAAAACGTCCATTAGAAATTTGCATCCAACGACGTGGTATCGAATCGTAACGGACAAGTTTTAAGCGAACAGTAAATTAATGTAATTTTACTTAGTTAGAACAAGCGGAGTTGTGGGGATTAAACAGAACTTCCGAACTGAGATGGGTTGCCCCTTACACAGAATGTTACGGCTTTGGCAATAGTTAAAGAATATATAAATGGATATCAGTGATATTTCAAATGGCGGACAATCTTGTGCAAACGCATGTTTGCATCAAATCGTCCTCTCTTTGGTTACCTCTGTCACTTGTTATCGCTGTCTATCACATAATACGTTCGCACGCGTCCTTCGTTCAAATGATCGCTTTGTTTTTACGTTTAAAATAGACACGACCCACATCTGCAAAGCTGGCAGAAGCCATACGTAATGTGCACGGTCGAGCAGCGTCAAGATTTCATAACAGTCGCATGGCTTCTTTAATAACCACATTTCGATGCTTACCTACTAATAACCCTATTAGTCAGTATTGACAAAGGTAATATAAGTCAAGGGGAACAACGTAACTCTTTATTGTAATAACGATTGACTTCGGCGCCGTGTAAAGTAAAGTAAAGTAACAGCCTATACATGTCCCACTGCTGGGCAAAGGCCTCCTCTATACAGAGGGTATCAGGGCATAGTCCACCACGCGGCCCCACTGCGGATTGGCGGACTTCACATATCTTCGAAATATTTTTTTGTTATTATTTCGAAAATATGCAGGTTTCCTCACGATGTTTTTCCTTCACCGCGGAGCACGTGATAAGTCAGCACTTAAAGTTAAAAACTTCATTGGTGCCGGCACCGGGGATCGAACTCAGGTTGCTCGAGTATATTGAATTAAAGGCGAGCGCCCGGACACTGAGCTATCACGGCTCAGTGTCCGGGCCGTGAGTTGCAGGGTTTTTGGATTTTGGATTCGCACCAGGGACAAGTATTTGTATGACCAATAAATAGTTCTTCTAGGTCTAGTTGGTTATAACAAGGTTTACTTTATGTTTGTGAATCTTATCGAACAGTAGGATTAGTATTGTTTTAACCCTAAAAGCTCATACAAAATAAAAGTACCTGAGATGATTAAAGTCAAAGAAAAAATCTGAATCTCTTCTTATACTTTGATATGTATGTAACGAATCCTACCTATCCGATATCCTATTGAATTCTTTTTTTCGTTTTCTTACGCACTTATTTTTGATTGTGAATTTACCGGGGAAAACCCATGACTTCTTCCTTGAACGACCATTCATTAATTCAAAGTTGAAAGTAAAAACACGCTGCGCTTCTTGTAAAGGAGACCTCAATTAAAGAAGGTAGGGTCATTCAAGTGAAACTGAACTCCACAAATTACATCAATTGGTGTAATTAGATCGCAACTATGTAGACTTTCTTTCCGTATCATACTTTCTATATCATCTGTCACATTCAGTTATGTCATTTAATGTAAAGCGGAGCAATTTTCGCAACTTCTAATGTGATTAATGATTCTATTGTGATTATGAATTAAAAGTAAAATTCTCGTCCTGTATTTGTAAAGTTTACACACGTCACGCTTTGAAGCATGCACTTTAGTGTTGCTTGTCTTGCATCATATGGATTGAAATAGGTTTGAAAAGTTCAAAAAGTATCTGTTAATTCCTTGCTTCGGCGAAATAGCCAAGAGTTCGAAAAAATATTGAATAAATACTTTTGTATGTAACACTTATTTCGAATTTGATGTTAGTTGCTTTGTAATACTTTTGGCAATGAATTAATATACTAGTATGTGGTATTTTAGGTCTAGTTTCACTCGAAGCTCTTGTCATTGCGGTACTTTACTGTGGGTGGTAGGGCAGGTTCCGTCCGGGTCAGTACCACAGCCTCAGATTTCAGAGAACCGGCGTGAAGTAGAATTGTTACATTTCTGCGTTTCATCTGGTGATTGAGGTAGCCGGGGCCCACTTTATTTAAAGGTGGCAACGCATCTGCAATCCTACGGGCGGCGGTTATCACTTACGAACAGATGAACAGCCCGCTCGCCACGTTCTCACAGCAACGTCGACCTGCACAGCCATTGGAGACGCCCGACGATTCGCGAATTTTTCAAAGACCTGACCAAACGGTTCTTCGATAGAGCCAAACATCATCCCAACACTCTGGTGGTCAGTGCAGCAAATTACCAACCCGATCCAAACGCGAACGTCAACAAACGTCGCCCGCGAAACGTCCTCATCGACCCGGTTGAAGAAGGGGACTTAGGTACGTCGGACCCACCGTCAGGGGTCCCGTCGGATAACACTACACACACAGTTAGTATAGCAACAAACACATTAGTTCGCCCTCACCTCCGAGCACGGCGAGACCAACACAACAAGGTACACCTGCGATCCAGGGCGGTTCTCACCACCCCAAGCCACCGATTAGCTAAAAACACAGTCGCGGCCATCGGGGTCGCAGGCCGCATCGCAACCTCGATGCCCCTTAGATGACATACCGTAGTTGAACGCACGCATGAGCACATGCGCGGCCCTACCCCCAGCGGAGGGCCCAAACCCGTGGGTTCTGGCTAATCCAACGGTTCTGCGTCAGATAAAGCTTTAATAGTCAAAGGACTGAAAGCACAAACAAAAAAAACTTTCTCACATAAAAGAAATCTTGATATTGAAATGTTTAAATCGTCCTTATCGCTTAACCTGCACCGCATAAAATACAAATAAATGCAGGTACAAATATGACAGATTAATGTAAAATTGGAACTGTATGAAAATCGGACCCGACACCACGACGCGATTGTTATGTGTTGAATAGAAAATGGTCTCTGAAAATTCGTAGAGATAAAATAAAAAAGAACTGTGTGGGGAAAGCGTCAATGTTTTTTCTAATAAAGGCAATTAATTTTCACCAACAAAATGGAAGCGAGATAAAAGCTTTTAGAAATAGCTCTAAAACCATCAAATTTTCGCGGTGTTCGGACGATCCAATTAAAATTATGACGGTATCAAAGAGAGAAGAGAACGAACACGCGTACGGAACATCTGTGGACAGGCGCTGCTCGTTTCACGGATACTTTGAAGTCGCACATTAAAAGTGGTCGTTTTTTTTTTCAGAAACGTTACCGAAGGCCATGAATAAGAAGTCCCATAAGAAAAAGGTTAGTGTGATATTTATGATTTGCTTTTAGTGCTATTTGTTATCTAGTATCTTTTTAGAGGTTTTCCAAAAACGCACATACACGCAATAAATTAGGTAATCTTCCTATAAATAAAAAGTAATATTTGTACGTTTGTCTCATTCGCGTTCAGTTACAGAAAATAAATGTTATAAACTTTTTCTCTACCTAGCAAAGCAACGCAGGTTACGAATTTTTTTAAGCCTTTAGAACTAAAAAGTGTTGCACTCTCAAGTGGCGTACACTAAATATTAGTTCTTCTCTTATAATGAGGAGCCTTCTATCAATTTTATAATTTTTATTTGAGGTTCAGGTCTTAAGACTACACAAACAACTTTTTATTATTTATCTTATCGTTTTTCATTTTACTTTCCGGATTCTATGCCGTGATGGAATTTAATGTTACATTCATATTTCTTGAGCAACCTGAGTTCATATCTCGGTGCCGACACCAATGAAATTGTTACTTGCAATTTCAAGTGCTGACTTATTATGATTTAGCGTTGAAGGAAAACATCGTAAGTTACCCCCATATGTTCAATATAGTAGTAATGAAAAAATAAAGACATTTGAAGTCCGCCCATTGCGCGATGGCCGCGCGGTTGACCATGCGCTAATACTGTCCGTACAGACGGGGGCTTTGCCCAGCGCTGGATGGGTTTTCAAGCCATTTTCGAGGAGCTTTATTTGAGTGCCATATGCGTGCAGAAACTTCTTTCGAGGTTTAAATAATCTTTTTTCAATTTTTATATTTTTAGAGTTGTTACTCCACAAGTATAAAATTCTGTCAAAATCCAAATCAAAATCATTTATTAATCGATATAAGAAAATACAACCAAGTGCTCTTGGAATATATATTCCACTAGTATTGTACAACCTTCCGCAGTAGGTAGGGCAGGGCTGTCGACCTCACAAAAGACGGGGATGTATTAAAAGTATTAACACTTTATCAAGTAAAAGGGGTAGAAGCTCAACTCCTCAGCAGTAAATAATGGTGGTCGTCATTAAACCGCATGTTGCCACCGTAGACAAAAAAAAATGTTTCGACGGCGAAATTGTCTTTGACGGCGGCAATGAAACCGAGCACAGATAAACAACTGACTGGACGCACATTCGCAACGAGCCAACTGTAATACGTTAGTAACAGTCATCTCAACGTCAAACAGTGGCGTGCGCGCGGCCCCTAGCGATCCATCACGAAGACATGTTCATTCGAATACAGGGTCCCGCAGGGCGTGTCATAGTGCCAGTTTTGTTTCCATCACACGATAGTGTTGCCTTTATGACCAGTCGATGACATTGATAAGTCCGTTAAATTTTTCATAATTTACATACAAGAAACGAGCAAAATTAATGTTAGAAAAAATAATTACCGTAAGAACCACGTGATAGATATAATGGAAGTTTTTTTTTGTTTCAGAAAAAAGTATCGTATACTGATAATTAAATAAATGATTTTCGGAAAACAAAGTAAGTTTCCATCTTCGAAGTTTCGATATTACATAAACTCAGGTGATGTTCATCACTGCTAAAGTTGTTTAAAAATAAAATGAAAATCTACCCATATGTGATTGTGACTCGGTGTCGCCGTTGCTAATCTATTGGGTTCGGCGTCGGGGGTCGTTGGTTCGTTTCCTACACGGGTCAAGTATTTGTGTGACTCACAGATTAGTAGATTCCGGATCTGAGTGTTTGTTTCCCAAGGAGGGTTGACTTTATGCAGACGGCCGGAAATAAAAAAAACATAGCCAAAACCGCTTACAAAATAATTCACGTGTATTGCTGACCCCGAATAGGTGGAATAAAGGCAGGAGGATAATGACGATGGTGCTTGTGTATATTATTCGCAATGAAACAACAAAAACGTTGCTCAAATGTTTCATATTACAAATCATCTGAAAATTGTACACACAATTATATTTATTTATAATCGCGGTATTTCAGAACAAATGGGCTATTACTCTATTTAAACGGCAAAACAACGGAGTTTCATAGCGTAATTCGCGTTTAACGACATTGAACGCGTTAATAAAAGTAAACGACTGGAAAACATTGGTCCCGCAACTGACTGCCTAGTAATTCCCATGCACACGCTATAAATATATGCGAATGAATTTATTACACGAGACGGGATCAATTCTCTAAACGTTTACTATACAAAATATTTATCTGATGCGTGTACCGATCGTCGGTAATTACCGGTCGATTTTCGTAACAATAATTTTTTTAATTGAAATATGAATGACACAAACGATTCGCGAACAGCTGAAAGTTCATTAAGGCGGACCATTAATGCCCTCGAGCTGTGCTCATCGATTTTTGTGCGGGCCTTCATTAATAACAAGTTGATTCATTTGCTTGTATCATTGATTTGTAATTAAATTGTGAAGCATTTGTAGTTAGAATAAGTTATAATATCTGTTGTTTAGTATTTATTGTTATAGCGGCAAAAGAAATACATCTGTGAAATTTTCAACTGTCTAACTATCAAGGTTCATGGGATACAGCCTGGTGACAGACGGACAGAGAGACAGACCGCGGAGTCTTGGTAATAGGGTCCCATTTTGCCCCTTGGGTACGGATACATAAAAAATTACGTTGAAAATTGGAAACTGACACGTTTCCCGCACCAAATGTTTAAAAGCCGGGTGACGTATGAAAGAGTTTCGCTGTCGGTGACGGCCTGTCGCCATCCGTCAGCTGTCACCAGAACCCGTCCACCCGACGGCTTCATTTCACGGTACATTAACGATATCCAATAAATTATTTTTAACTTTCCCAAGTCGCGCGTTTCAAATCGTCTTGGCACATAACAGGGGCTACTTGCTAAAGCGCCCGCTGCAAATGCGATAAGTCACGTTAATAAATATTGGATTCGACACGGTTGTTAATAACGCAATAGTACAAACTGTGCTAATGATAATTTATTGGTACTGTGGAGCAATGTTGGATGGTCAGAGAACTAAGTATCGTATCCAATTTGATTGTTCTACCTTTGTTTATATTAGTTCTGCCGTTGATCGTTCTTGTTTGTAAGACTGACACATTTTTTCTAAATTAATGCAAATTCTTCAACAATCGTTAGTTTTGATAAATTCGTTATACTTTATAGGTCATCCATCTAGAAGCAGATTTTTGAAAATAGTAACTCGCTAAGGAATACCGATTCCTCCCGAGAATAAACCGCGAGGCGATTGAAATAAAGAAACTGCTTAATTTCAATAACGAAGGTGGTTGGTGTTATCATCAGATCGAGATCCTATAATTTAATAATTGAAATCGAAGCACAATAACAACTTTTTATGCATTTAAGAAGATGGCAAGTGAGCTACAGTATCACCTGATGTTAGATGAGTGGGCCCCGGTTGCCTCATTGATCTGTAAAGGCCCCTAAGGCCAACAGTGGCTCATCCAGCCCAAAAAAAAATTACCTCATTCTCCAGACGAAACGGAGAAGTGTAATTCTTCTACACGCCGATCTTCAATGCGGTCGTGGTACTTCCCTGGATGGACCTTCCCATTCGTGCAACAGAGAAGACTGTTGCGCGGCTCTACCACCGATACAGGTACAATTGAACAACAACTTGAATTTGAATACTTGCAATTCTTTAAACTCTCAATTCTGTTCCGAAATACCCTGTTAAAAAATAAATAAATAAAATAACTGACGATACCCCGGATTAACTCTGACATTAGAAATTAAAATAACTCAGTCTATCCCGTGATCATGAAAGCTGTAAAGTGTTCAAAACTTCGGGTATTTTTAATCAAAATAAGGCACTATAACATTCATAAAATACTTATATTACACCACTTGCAGTATTCGTGTAAATAAAAGATCAATAAATAAATGCGAACCAAGTTGACGCTCCAATATCGGCTTATTATCGTCACGATACAAGTTGTAATTTTATTGTGGTTCTCATTAAATTCTATATTATCAAAAACGAAATAATTGAATCACTAAAATGTATAACTCACTAATGAGACATTATTCACAGAGGCAGCAGTAAAGTGTAAAACGGCACTAACGGGCAGTTAGCGGCGCAAATCCAGAATATAGTGCCTCCTTGAGCCATATTGGCTAATAACGGATCGTTTCGATACCAAAACGTGATTGCAACGGACGCGATTTATTTAGTCCGACCAATGGTAATAGTAGCTCTAAATTAGACATTTTATACTCCTAAAAGATTTAAAACGTTTAATAACTACATTTCACTAGGTGGGGGAGGAGCAATGCATTCATACTCACAGGACAAAGTTTTAAGAAATTGTATACATTTATGTGAGGAAAGTGGCAAAAATGTTAGTGGGAAGAACAAAATAAACTATACGTCAGTGAAAAGGTCTTACAGCTTAGTCCAAAGAATATCAAGCTCGAACCGCTCCTATTTTTACACGAATGGCAACTGTTCAGCAAGTGGTGATTTCAAGCATCCATGGATTATTATTCTTGCTATCCACTGTGAGTCTAGACCATTGATCTCATTCGTCGGTCAAAATGCATGAGATTCTGTTAAGATAAAAGAAAATCCTTGTCCGTGCCGAAACCAATATAAATTTGAGCATGTTCCAATATATTTAAGAACAATATACCGTCTTGAAAACTCAAGGCGCCTGACTGCCAAGAGACGAATTCTTCGTATTAATAGCGGCTTGGCCGTTGTCGATATTCATTATTCGCGAAGAAAGAAGAGCGAATTATTGGCGAACGTGTTGCTAAGCTTTAACGCCTGATGTACACTCTCATTAAAATTTGTTGGTATTTTAACCAATAAAATTTTAGCTCAATTCAGGGGCCAACTCCAGATTCTGATAATTGGCGTAGCAATATATCAAATATTTTTTCTTTCTTTGTATGTGAATAGCAAAGGTACCTCATCAGCAACATATTAATTGAAAAAAAAAAGGGAAGTTTTTGATAGAATAGATAGAAGAATTGGACATCGGAAATGGAAAGAAAAAACGCTTTTTTAGTTTTATAAGTGAGTTGATAGATATTTGATTAATATACAATTTTCCTTATTTCTGTTATATCTATGATACATGTTTATGTAAACCTAATTGCGATACATGTCTCTAGTTAGACATATGGTGAACGGCTGTCGTTTGTACACTAGTCAGTAAATATTTATTTTGTGGGTGCCGGACTGAGGTTTGGGTTGGCCTCTCTACGTAGTCGCATTCCAACCGTTAGGCGTCAATGACTTTGCGAGATGATTTAAAAAACGTCTAACATTTAACGCGCACTACATCGCTGACAATAGTAACCGCTTGCTCTGGTCGTTCGCGTGGATAATATCGAAACATTTCAAACATGAACGAGAGATATCGCAGACTGATTGCGGTCATAAATCAAGTGGTGGGAGCTCCAGCTAATGGTACCGAGTGCCAGAAAAACCAATGGCAATGGCTTCCGCCGGGCGACTGTCAACTGATTTAGCATGATTTACTATCGGCTGTGTTTTGACAGTTCGCACTCGCCAAGGTTAATGCTCGACGTCGCCTGATGTCATCTCGGATAAGAATGTCTGTCTCGCGACATCTTTGTTTTTAAGAGCTTTACATTCATTCATTCGGCTCTTTCGTCATTCATTCAAGTCGGAATGACTCGTTCTCCGAATTCGAGCTGAGGATTGTCGAATAGTTAGTTCCTAAATTATTTAGTTATTCTTGTTAGCTTCTTCGCGATTACAAAAGACATTCTTCGTGATAAGTTAATAATATGCATATGTATCTGAGCAGTTACATAAAGTACGATATTAAAGCCAGCATTACTTGAAGATGTTTTTGATACTGTAAAATTAAAAAAAAATAAACAAGTTATTGAAATGGACTGACTGGGTTAACTTATTTTCATTTATTTTGAATACAACTCGAAATTATATGCAATGGTCTAAATTATATAATAGGTCTTAGGACTATTTTTCAAACGGATGTTTTGTAGGCATGAAAGGTTGAAAAAGGTCTCTCGGGATCAATCTCCATTTGTAATCACAATCTCTTCAATCACGATTTCGAAAATGTGCTGGTTTACTCACGGTTATTTCTTTCACCGCCAAGTACGTGATAATTTAACTCTTAAAATTGCAATTAACAACTTCAATGGTTCCGCTCCGGTTTTTTTTATGTGAGAAAGTGGCAAACGAGCTGGCGGTTCACCTGATGTTAAGTGATAATCGCCTGCCCATGGACATTTGCAACACCAGTAGGGTTGCAGTTGCCTTGCCACCCCTTAATAATGTGGGCCCCGGCTAACTCACTCACCAGACGAAACGCGGAAGTGCAACACTTCTACTTTACGTCGGTCTTCTGTGAGGTCGTGGTACTAACCCGGACGGACCTGCCCATTCGTGCAACAGCGAACGCTGTTGCGTGGCCCTACCACCGTAAAACGTTTGAACTCAGGTTGCACGAATATATTTAAAATTAAAACACAATGAGCTATCACGTCTCAGTCGTAGAGATTGTGTAAAACGAATTTTTAATTAAGTCACTGTGCGATTTACGATTATTGTTTAAGAGTCACTTCATAGTGGAATCCGCCTGTATACATGTGATATTTATTTAGGAATATATTATTTATCTAGGAATGAACCCAACACTTATTTCTAAGGTGTTAAGTACATTAATCACTAGACTATTTATATTTATTTGCTATTTATAGCAGTATCTACACGGCGATTGAAAGCGGTGCAAGATTTACATTACTTTGTATTGATCGACTATCAGTTTTCGAGTTTATAGTTACGAGTTAATGTTAAGGGGAATGCACATCGTACAATACTGTACGTCTTAAACTTTTTATTTTTCTTCCTCACTTTTACCTTTATCTTGATTCTGATCTATTGTTTTATATTCATTAATAGTACCTAATTACGAATTAAGTGCCTAATTCTGTTTCTGTTCTCTTCAGTTTGCTATCTTAACAATATTTTCCAAAATGACGTTGGTCTAACTAGGTATTATGGAATTTCAAAACCTTTTTAAAAATATTAATTTTAAATTTTTAACTTTAAAATGTCGGTAACAGAATTTGGTTGTGACCATCTGAGGTCGTATATTAAAATTCCTATCTGTTGCACCAACGATATTTCTGTTGAACGTAGTTTTCAAGTAAATTTTTTGACATATTGCTTTATGCATATTTAGATTTGCCATTTAATTATGATATTTAAATATGATATTTAAATATGACCTAAATATAATAATAATAACTAAATATCTTTCCTGGTAGTGTATTTGTTTCTGCGCTTCTACCCACTCCAATACACTCCATACTGAATTCAAAGTGGGTTTAAGGGTTCAACTTCTACGGCTGCGCCGCTTACTATCTACTTTGTACGTACGAATGCAACCGAGACATGTTTGCTAAAGATTCTAATAATCCGAGCTAAGAACAATCCCAAGTTCTTGAGTAGAAACTGACTCAGGATTGTATCATCCGGCTAAGTTAGGGGCTTTCCGGTTCGTGATAAAGGAAGCCGTTGTTTAAAGTGCAGCCCATTCGAGCAACGGCCTTCACTGTTGCACGAATGGGCAGATCCATCCGGGAAAGTGCCACAATCTCTCAGAGAACTTTCGTGAGGTGTCAGTTTTATAATTCTGCGTTTCGTCTGCGAGTGAGATAACCGGGGCCTAATTTTATAATAAGTCAGCAACATGCCTGCAAACCGTCGGGTGTTGCAGATGTCCATGGGCGGCGGCAATAGTTTAACATCATGTGAAACGCCTGCTCGCTTGCTGCTTAGTACACAAAAGAAAGATCGGCGAAGCATGCGCCCACGCCTTAAGCGATCGCGGCTGCCGGCGCGTCCGCGGGGCCGTGAAACGAGCTTTTATACCGTGCCATTGGCACGGGGATTCAAGTGGCGTACGGAAATACAACTAGACCACGCGTACCGGCCGAAAACGCTCATTCATCAACCCCATACGTCACTGTAGACACGTCGCGGCGGCAGCGATACGGGAATAAATAAGACACCGCACCCACCGCCGGATAAACCACTCCGCCCAAATGCTAGGATGCATATCCTGCGTGAGTTAACTCAGGGTGCTACTCGGTGTGGGTCCGAGGCCGTTGCCGTTGGCGAGTCGACTCACGAACTGACCTGTTCCAGCAAAAGAAACGCGGGAAGGCTGAAGGCAAGAATAAGGAGAACGTTCAAGATGTGAAGGTGGCGGAGCAGGAGGGCTCGCAGCCCCCTTTGCAGACAGGCGACAAGCCGTGCTACGACGTAAGACATTCTGACGTCATGGGCAGGTGAGTTCTGTTTTGACTTTGAGCTGCAGACTACTTGGTAAACAGTTGACATATTCGTTTCACAAATTTTACTAGTTTGTCAAACAATATGTACCTTTGACAGCGGCTTGAATATTTTTGACAGGATTTGCGTGGAAATTCTCGTCAGCACTAATAGCAGCAACATGCGGAAAAGCTTGTTTGTCAAACATGTTACTCCAAACGATGTTTAATGAGCGCTCTCCCACAAAGTATATAACTTAACGCAATTATTTGAACGTTTACAACGTCTTTGTCAACTACTTAATATTTGACAAACTTTACGAATTACACTAATTTGCAATAAAAATTACAGATTGACATTACGAATAACTTATACTAACCTATACTACAGCTACAGAAGTCGTAGCCAACATGTCGTTATTTCGTTTACGCATTATTAAATTTTTTATTGACAATGGTTGTTATTACTTACCAACAAGGTTGATGACGATGCTCTGATGTCATTGAAAAAAACGTATTCAAAAAATACGGACGTATAAATGCATGGATACTTTTTAAGTTCTCAATGTGATTTTTATCTATTAGCAAAGTACCTTGCATTTCCAATTACATACATATTTGGACAAGGCAAATCAAATAAAATTCACAAATGACCGACGTGAAGTGGAAGTGTTAAATTTCTGCGTTTCGTGTGGTTAGTGAGGTAGCTGGGGTGCACTTTACTAAAAGGTGGCAACGCATCGACAACTCTATAGGTGTTGCAAATGTCAATGGGTGGCGGTTATCACTTAACATCAGGTGAACCGCAGCTCGCTTGCCACCTTGAGATTATTAATATATATTATAATTTAATGATCTCAAAAAATATATTATGTGAGATTATTAAATTGGCAATAAGTACATATTTCCAACTATGTACCATCGTCCTACATAACCTTACCCTCAGCAAAACCTATTAGTGACACTATGATTTAGTTTTGCTTGTCAATCAAGAAAGGATTTGTTATAAATTCCATATGTTCGTTAAGAACATTACCACTTGATTTTGGAAATAGGAGTAACTTTAGTCGTCCGTTATTACTCTGACAAACCCCTACGGGATCTGCGAAGATCAAGTGGTTTGTACGGCCTCCGCACTCTTATATTCTATAATCTTTGCCAATGAATATAAATCTAGCAAGTTTATTGCTCCTCATTCCGTCATAAACGTCCGGTTGCTAAGAATCAATGAAATTGTTAAAAATATTATCAACAAGTCGACGCCGCGCGATTGATCTTGTTGGATGGTTCATTTGAGCGATTAACGACACATATCTCAAGGCTTTATATTACCCGTTCTTTGTTCGATTTATAGCCCTAATGTAAGCAAACGCTTCGAAGTTTCCCATTTCTTGCTATACTTCTGGTTTCATTTAAAAATTTGGCAAAACAAACATTGTTGCTATGTGTTGTATTTGGGTAAATACGTTACGTAATTGTCTCTCTGATTTCGTATTATTAATATTGTTTTTAATAAAGGGGATCCTTTAGCGTTACTCTCTACGCCCGCATCTGACGAGGTGGTATCTCCGTTCCAATCTAGCTTCTTTCCCTATTGTGTTCGGCGACATCTTTCTGGACTATAACCATAAAGGGTTTCTCCAAAATGCAAGTAAGTAGACGATTCACACGATGATTACCTTTACAACACTCAGGGGCAACAGATACGCTGTCAACGTTTAAAAGTTATCCAAGGTTATCTCAATCCCCAGAAGACCCGCAAATCCACGATTATTCCTCTTCACCCCAGTGCTCTGTGAGGCCGCAGTACTACCCTGGATGAGCCTGTACGAATATGGCAGATGAAGTTTCGGTGGTATTGTCTACAGCAGAAGCTGCTGCGTGGCCCCACAAAAAAGAGAACACGGTTTCGTTGTATCCGTGCTGTACAACTTAGTTTCTGCGCTAATTAAGCTATCAAAAGTAAATTTATAGTTCACATATAGACGACTCCGTGGTGCAGTTGCCAAAGCATTGGCCTCGGCGTCGGGGTTCATGGGTTCCATTCCCACACTGGACAAGTATATGTGCGGTCCACAGATAACTGCTCCAAATTTGGGTGTTAGTTTCCACGAAGAGTTGAGGTCGGGCAAGCCGGTCGTAAATATTGTGCCAATTTGTGGTGTCCAATGTTACGATGTAATAGTTAGTGCCACTTCAAATGTTACAAGAAAACGGTGGCATAGACAAAAAGTTCAATTTTATTTCATGTCCAGCACGAGGATATCGTTTGAATTTCGAAATGAAAATATTTCTATGGCGACCTCGGGTCTGGCAAGCGTCCGTCCGATCCGCGTGTTTCGTGTTTTTCACGGTTTGGTGGTTTTGCTTTTAACGTGTTTGATTGTTTGAAATAATATTAATGGAGTGCCTGTTATTGCTTCAACATAAATGGGTTGTTGACCCACATACTGGGATTACGTTTTTACCTTATTTATGTTTTATGTCATTTTATTTAAAGTCTGTAACACAAACTGATATAGCATTCAGATTGCAATCGACTATTCTTTGCTATTACTAAGTTTCGAGTCCATGCGAAAAAGTCGCATAAAGGACCATTAAAAGCCGAAATTAAAGCCCGGTACTTCATCTAATAATAATTAGAGTTTAGTGTGGAGATTTTTGTAATGTAGTCCTTTTAACTATGCTTATATTTAACGTTTAATGTTCCCGAGTCAACGTCGTGTCTCGTGAAGACATTGCGTTATTCTATACATGGAATGATAACTTTATCGTTACACGCATAAAAATATGAACATCTGATGAAACACAATGACATGGTGATCATTTAAGAGGTGGTGTACGAAACTCAAAGCAGACGATCATAGTTTGACACCTTTTCGGCTTAGAATCTCACTAGGCCAAGTTTGTTAAGATTAGAAGTGAAGTAAGGGGCGATAGAGAGGCAGATGCGGTGGACGGGAGCCAAGCGTGCGACGGGTGTGTCCCGCAAGGGATTAAGCGCGTCATGTCCAATAATATTGAGCACAACTCGGTGGAGAACACACAAAGCGTGACAGCTGACAGCCAGCCTGTTACATGCGTCTTGTCAACAACGCACATGTTCGATTGTGGACGTACTCGTTATCACTACGCGCGGCAGCTTTTCGGTTTGAACACCTGGCTATAAAACTTAGTTACAGTTTTCACATAAGTTCCTTTGCAGGACATGCCGCCCAGCTGTTAGGGTCAAAAACATCATTATCATCATCACTAAATTCGTTTTTGAGATAATTAATTGGTAAAAATGTAATTTAGTTATTTAGGATTTAGTACTTAGTACATATACGTTAGAATTATAACTTAAGAGAACTTGGCAATGAATAAACATTGACTGGCTCCAGATTTTGTTAAAGCTCTGTTAGTTAACATTAATATAATAATATTTACGTAGCCACCGTTAGTTAGTCAACCCTAAAAGATAGCCTAAAAGATAGCCTAGCCTAAAAGATATAAAAGATATTTCAGGGCTGACTAACTAACGGTGTCATGTTCTTCTCTCAGGTACGTCGTGGCGAATCGAGATATACGCGCTGGCGAGGTGATTATCGAAGAGCCGGCGCTGGTGGTGGGGCCCTGCAGCGGCTGCGGGCTCATCTGCCTCGGCTGCTACCGAGAGCTGGAAGAAGGAGCCGTTGTCAAGTGAGTGACGTAAGCACTCGCGTCTTCCGCTCCTACTATGCAAAGAAACCTTACGATTATGTTGGCGGGTGAAATTTAAGGTTTATCATATTTTAGCGAATGCCACATATTATACACGACAACAATTTGAGGGATTTGCTATCTTTTAACTGAGTTCCGACTCTTTGAACGCTGCACTGCAGATTGGCGGAACTTTACTTATCTTCGAAATATTTTTTTTGTTATTTCGAATATATGCCACTTTCTTTGCGATGTTTTCTATCACCTGAGCGTGTGTGACGTCAGCACTTAGAATTAATAATTTTACTGGCACCCCTATTTTAACTTAGATTACTCGAGTATATTGAATTAGTGAAGTGAGCGCCCGGACACTGAGCTATCACGGTTCCACATGCTTTTACCTAAAAACCAAAATAATACCAAATATCAGGGCAACATTGCAATTCCAGTACAGATTTAGTTCGTTCTAGTCTAAATTGGAAATAGCGAATGACGCAAATATTGCAGATGTGATCTACTGATATTCGGATCTGTCCGAATCGCACGCAACTTTAAACGCACATGCTTTAATTAAATTAAATCACAGTGGTAATAAATCTGACCACGGCTCTTTAAACTCAGTCTTTCTTTCATAACAATATTTTTTTCACTTTTAGTTCATACTTCATTTTCAACTGATTTTTTACTTTTAGTTCATAGAGTATTAAAACTTCGTCGAACATTTTTTACGGTGGTAGGGCCACGCAGCCACCTCGGCTGTTGCACGAAAGGGCAGGCCCGTCCGGGTAAGTACCACGACCTCACAGAAGACCAGCGTGAAGTGAGTGATGTAGCCGGAGCCCAATTTTCAAAAGGTTCTCAACGCATCTGTAACCCACGGGTAGCAGATGTCCATGAGCGGCGGTATTCACTTAACATCAGGTGAACCGTCTGCTCGTTTGGCAGCTTTTCACATAAAAAAAATATTCATCGGAATAAATAGTCATCGCACTGATCGAGCAATAGCTGTTGGCCTGGTTGGGTGGTTAGCTGGGTTTTGAAATGCCGATAACTATATTTCACCATCGTACAACTCGTCAAACCGCTAATTACCACCAACACTACCTTGATGGTTGGCGGTCCGCCACTGTGCGTTTTTCGGTGTCGCCAGCGGTATTTCCGTACCGATAGGGCCTTTAAGAAGAGAACCTACTCCTACCTTAAAAAGCCCAACGAAACGAGAGTTTATGTAAAATGCTCTCAGGTGCAAAGGTTGCAAATGGCCGACGTGCAGCGAATCCTGTCCAGGTCAAGGCAAATACACGGGGCATGCCACGTACGAATGCGATCTGTTGAAGACCGTCCCACCAGACTACAGCAAGCTGGAAGACCTCAAGGATTGCTATCAAGCTATTACGCCCTTGCGGTGAGTAATACTATATAAGTAGTTTTTAGCTCATTTAACGTAGTGGAGTTTTGAAGTTGTAATTAATTGTTCCTCTCTTGTTCCTCTCTTGAATAAATAAGACCGTGGTAGAACGTCAAAATTACTTATTATCTTAACTAACGTTGTTCCCAGATGTTTACTACTAAAAAAGGAGGACCCGTCAAAGTGGAAAGCCATATCGACGATGGAAGCACACAACGAGCTGCGACTAGCGAGGGGTGACATATGGCCTACAAACGAGAAACACGTGGTTCAGAGGTTGAAGAGCTGGGGCCTGAAGTTTGAGAACGAAGAAATACATACGGTGTGCGGTATACTCGAGGTATGTGAGCTGTAGATTAAAATAAAAAAGGAAACAATGAAGCAACTACCTTCAAAGTCGCTAGGCGCAGTGAAAAGTGCAGAATATATTTAGAAAGTTCGTGTCCATGAATATAAAGACGCCAGTCAACGATATTCTCTTACCTTTATGTATTTGTCAGGTGTTTGCTCGAAAAAAAACCTTCAGGAACTAAAGAAGGGACTTGTATTTTTCTAATGCATAACATATGTAAATATCTCTGTTTAAAGTCGGTGTGCTGTGAGGGCATGTTACTTTAAAGGTTAAGTTACGAACAAGTCGTGCGTGGCCTACCGCACTATGCATACTCGCCGGGGGTCCCGCCGGATAACATTACACCCTGAATTAGTGCAACAACAAACATACTAGTTCGCCCTCGCCTCCGAGCACGGCGAGACCAACACAACGCGTACACAAGGTACACCCGCGTTCCGGGGCGGTTCTCTCCCAGCCACCGATTAGGTAATTCCACAGTCGACGGCCATCGGGGTTTCGGTCTGAACCGCGACCTTGGTGGCCCTTAGATGACACACCATAGTTAAATGCACGCATGAGCACATGCGTGGCCCAACCCACAGCGGAGGGCCCAAACCCGTGGGTTCTGGCTTGCCCACCGGTTCTGCGTCAGATGAAGCTTTAATAGTCTCGGGACTGAGAGCACAAACATCAGTTAATACAAGATACAAGATACTATGCATACTTGACATAGACTGACTTTGATTGCCCTTATTGCAGGTGAACGCCTTCGAAGTGGGGGGCAGCGGGGCGAACGCGCGCGCCCTCTACGACAAGGCGTACCTCCTGGCCCACGATTGCACCCCAACGACAACGCACACGGACTCCGAGAGGAGGGCGGGCCGACCGATCACCGTCCGCGCCTCCGTGCCCCACAAGGCCGGCGAACTCATCACCCTGTGCTACGCTTACACGCTGCAGGTGAGGGGATCAACGACAGAGAAACTAACGAAAACGAGCCCAGTTACCATACTGTCAACAGCGGTGGTAGTTTACGGTGGGAGGGCCACGCAGCAGCCTCGGCTGTTGCACGAATGAGCACGCTCGTCCGGGTAAGTACCACGACCTCATAGAAGGCCGGCGTAAAGTGGAAGTATAATACTTTCGCGTTTCGTCCGGTGAGTGAGGTGGCCGGAGCCCAATTTTCAAAAGGTTGTAAACGCATCTGGAACCCTCCGGTGTAGCAGATGTCCATGGGCGGCGGTATTCACATAACATCAGGTGAATCATCTGCTCACTTGGCAACTTTTCACATAAAAAGATTTTTCATAGAAGTTTTCCATTTACGGATGTTATTTGAGCTGCGTATGGAAACATAATATATTTTAACATAATATAACGAATTTATAACAGCTAGTTAACACGTTTAACAGTTATAAAGAAACTGTTACTTAACAAGTTAAAATTAAATTTTATTAATTGAAAACAATCGAAATTGGCTTCTATCGATGATGTAATATAGTTTTATATTTCCTCAATCGATTTCGATATCTTAATCAAACCCGTAAATCAGTATTTTAGTTGCCGATAAATCGTCGTTATAGTTACTGGATGTAAAACTTTACGACCAAATAAAACCCAATCGTGAACGCTAACGTACGATCTATTTGATGAAATCTTGTCTATTACCTACTAAACAATAAAACTAAATATTGATTGGTACCTAGATAACGAAATTTGTTCGTTCGACTTTACTGAACGTCCAAGATTGCCTCTTATTAAGAAGAAGTATCTACCTGGTGGACCGAGCTTTGCTCGGTTTGTTTTTTTTTTTGGTAAATCGTGTATTTTGGAAATTACATTTAGATACAAATAACTGAGTAATGAAATATGCATAACATTTTTCGATCTTACCGACGTAATATAATAAGTAAATATGAACTGGTGTTTTTCACAAAAGAAAGAACTTTAAAAAAAAGGGAAAATATAACGAAATAACAAATCAACAAAAAATTAAAAATAAATAAAGCAATGATCTGGAATCGAAAAAAAAGTAAAAAAACAAGTGTGTAAATGATCGTGACACGAACCAAGGCTTTCTGTTTCGGGGCCGCCCGATTACCGACCGAGCTGTTATAACACTTTTTTTTTTCGGTAAAATGTACCGTCGTATTCAAATGATATTTTTCATTCCCTGAAAACTGGGATAAAACGATATTTTCTAAAAAAGAAACCTAGCTGGATCGATTTTCTAGATAGATTAAGATTCCTTCTCCAATGATTTCAAAATGTACTTATACTGGGATAAGAAAATAGATTGAAATTAAAAGTTTCAATAGTCGCTCCGATTTGTTTGGACGTCAAAACTCAGAGACTTTGCGGTGCTATTTTTATATTGTTTATAATTTATTATTTATCTTCATTTAGATCAAACATTAAATAAAAATTTTCTTATAATATTTACACGTTAGTTATAATTTCACATATATAAAAAAAATATCTAACGAACCATATCTACGTGGCATGGTGCCAAGAACACTGGCTGAATTAATCAACTTTCTGTAAACTGTTTTATTAAATCTTTTGTGTAATGTGTTCAACATTAATGTCACTAAAAATTATTATCGTACCTCCAGTTCCCTCAGATGCATTTAAGGGTTTAATTTTTTATGTATGTATTTATAGATATGGGAATCGGATGTGGTATTTTATATATTGCTTATTTGAGTTAGAAATTTTTTTTGCGGGTGTTGGGGCATGGCCCACCACGGAGCCAAACTGGAGATTGGCAGACTTCACATATCTTCGAAATATTTTTTGTTATTATTTGGAAAACATGCAGGTTTCCTAACAATATTTTCCCTGCTCAGTGGGAGCACATGATGAGTCAGCAATTAAAATCATCGGTGCCGACACCAGGGTTGAACTCAGGTTGCTCGAGTATATTGAATTAAAAGCGAGCGCTCGGACAAAAACACTTGGGTATAAAAAGGAAAAACTGGCGCCCTTGCGCGCAACGCTTTGAACCTATGCACCTGCTACATTTAGTCCGCCCCTTGTAATATGTATACGAAATAAATCACGCCACAGACCTTGGCATCGACGCCTATATCTTGGCAACTGCGCTATCATGACTACATTTGTTCCCAGGGCACGTTAAAACGCCGGGAGCACATAAAACTGAGCAAGTTCTTCGACTGCGCGTGCAAGCGTTGCTCCGACCCGACCGAGTTGGGAACCTATTGCAGCGCGTTCCGTTGCCCCAAGTGCGGCGGCAGGGTGCTCTCCGCTGCGCCACTGGAGCCCCACGCCTCGTGGCAGTGCACGGAGGCCGGCTGCAGCTATGCCATGCCGGCTGTGGCAGTCCAAATGCTGCTCAAGAGGTGAAGTTGCAATTTTCAGGAAGCCTCATCAATGTCTGTATGGGCAGCCATTTTAGAAACAGTATTGTCTAAGATTCCCTAACGCACTTACATCGTCAGTAATTTGTGGTTAGGCTGATTCCGGGTAGGTCAGTGGTGGGGTGCTCTCAAACCTGACCCAGGACCCTGACCTTTATTGTGGTAGGGCAGCAGGCTTTGCTTTTGCACGAATGGGCAGGCTTGCCGGGGATGTACCACGTCCTCACAGTGTGAAGTGTTAGTGTGTGCACAAGAACTTTCTGCGATACCACCAAAAGCATCGCAGCCAGTGCAAACCGAAAGTTATCACTTAAAATTAGGTGAACCGCAAGCTTGCTTGCCACCTTCTCGCATAAAACTTCGTTTCACTTACCTTGCAACTTCTTTTTTGCTTTCTTTTTCCTGACGATCTTATATATTTATATCTCTTCTGTTTAAGACCATTCAATTCATGTCTATGTCAGGTTGACAGATGAGTTCGAGCAAATAGACGCGAATGACGTCGCTGGCTTCGAGGGCTTCCTGCACAAGTACAGGAACGTTCTGCACGACACGCATTACCTCTGCCTATCGGCCCTGCATTCGCTGAGTCAGCTCTACGGCAAAGTCAGTGACTACATGATCCACGAGATGCCCGACCAGCAGTTGAGCAGGAAGATCGAGGTGTGCAGGGAGCTGATGAAAACGTTCGACCACATCGAGCCCGGGTACTCCAGACTCAGAGGTAAGGAGAAGGTTTATTATATTAACGATGGTAGGACCACGCAGCAGCCTCGGCTGTTGCACGAATGGGCAGGCTCGTCCGGGTAAGTACCACGACCTCACAGAAGACCGGCGTCAAGTGGAAGTATAATACTTTCGCGTTTCTTCTGGTCAGTGAGGTAGCCGGAGCCCAATTTCCAAAAAGGTTGTCAACGTAACTGCATACTCTCGGCTGTAGCAGATGTCCATGGGCGGCAGTATTCACTTAACATCAGATGAACCGTCTGCTCGTTTGGCAACTTTTCACATTAAAAAAAGGTTTACTTGGAGATATTGCGTTTGAGTATAATAAAAATGTTAGAACACGTTTGTAAAAGAAATTGATTGAATTCTGCTCCGTGCCTTTGTTGGATCATATTTTTGTTTTTAGTCTTAAAAACTATATTAACTGTCTTTATGGACAGGGTTTTTACCGCTTTTAATTAGATCTCAGTTATAAATTGTGTGATATTAGAAGATATTTCATTCGTATACTTAGTATCGCATTTGATGAAGTAATTATTTCTTGAGTTTACGCTAATACTACAAATATACAGTTTTAGTTAACAATATGATGAAGTATTATATCGTATTTAGTAGAGGTCTGCTGTTCGTTCTCTGGTTCTCATATTACAAGCGAAAAAATCGTTTGATTGTTTAGACTGGGATAAAAATTTAAATAGAATATCTGAATGGATAATTTACGAAAAGGATCATTTAAGCATTACTGAAAATTGTATTCATTGGAATCGTGCTGACATGTAATTTGAATATTATATAACTGGGTTAGGATATTCTAATTTATGCAAATCACGGTATTAATTATATACTGCAAACGTCGTAAAAGACATTGTTTATCCACCACGTTACGAAGCCCTTAAGCAATACTTATTTCTATCAATTCTTTAGGCTTTGAATTTCAGAGTAGAAATAGGTAGGCCTTTTTGGCTGTATATTGAAAACTTCTCTATAGAATATGAATAAGTATAGTATGATACTATGCTCAGTTCATAGATGTTTTCTTAAAATCAGTGGTAAATGAGCACGAGAATGATTGCTTAATAAACTTTATATTTATGACGATAAACAATGTGTTTGTTTAAATTTATGCGAATAAATGTGTAAGTTAAACGTTTTTATAACATTAATGTAAAAAATTCATTCTAGGAATAACGCTGTATGAACTGCACGCTCCACTCATGGTATTGACTACGAGGGATTTCGAGAAAAAAGCCATTTCTAAAGACAATTTACGGGAACGTTTAAAAGAGGTGAGTGGTACTATACTTTTTCAATTTTGTAAACTAGATCTATCTTCGTCTACATCGTTAGATTTAGTTTAGCTGGATTTAGGATAAATAAACTACGGTTTTTAGTTTATGGATGCACGACAGCCAACCTCCAAAGGTGGTTTTATTTGGAAACTGCAGTTTCCTTTCAATTTGACTTGACCTTTTTTAAGAATGTTTTTGCGTTTCACTAACAATGAACTTTTGGGAATACGAATGATAGATATTACAAGAATATGACTCAATTTCACATAATACATTTTAAATAGAAAGAAACAAGCACTTGCTTTCACTACTCTTGTCTCAATTTAGTAAACAGTACCCGGAGGACCGAGCTTTGCTCGGTTTGTTTTTTTTTGGTAAATCGTGTATTTTGGAAATTACATTTAGATACAAATTACTGAGTAATGAAATATGCATAATATTTTTCGATCTTACCGACGTAATAATAAGAAAATATGAACTGATGTTTTTCACAAAAGAAAGAACTTTAAAAAAAAAGGGGGAAAAATAACAAAATAACAAATCGACAAAAAATTAAAAATAAAGAAAGCAATGATCTGGAATCGAAAAAAAAGTAAAAAAATAAATGTGTAAATGATCGTGACGCAAACCACGGCCGTCTGTTTTCCGCCCGATTACCGACCTAGCTATTATGACATTTTGTCTTGCGGCGAAATTTACCGTCATATTCGAATTATATTTTTCATTCCCGGAAAACAGGGATAAAAGGACATTTTCTAAAAATGAAACCTAGCTAGATCGATTTTTCGCCCCCGAATCAATGCACATACTAAATTTCATGAAAATCGCTGGAGCCGTTTCCGAGATTCCGATTATATATATATATATATATATATATATATATATATATATATATATATATATATATATATATATATATATATATATATATATATATATACAAGAATTGCTCGTTTAAAGGATAAGATATGTGAGAAAATGGCAACAATGCTATTAGATTTTGTTGTGTAAAACATATTTACTAACTAGCTGTGCCCGCGCTTTCGTCTGCGTGACATTTTAAAAAAAATTCTAAAATAAAAGTAGCCAAGTTACTCCTTATTACATCAGCTATCTATTAGTGAAAGTTCCGTCAATAGCCGGAAGAAACAGAAAGACAGACAAAAATTGTAAAAAATGTTATTTTGGTCATGTATGGATGTGCCATATGCATTTACTGACTTAGATACGCCGGACCCACCGCCGGGGGTCCCGCCGGATAACACTACACCCACAGTTAGTGCAACAACAAACACACTAGTTCGCCCTCGCCTCCAAGCACGGCAAGACCAACACAACGCGTACACAAGGTACACCCGCGTTCCGGGGCGGTTCTCACCGCCCCCAGCCACCGATTAGCTAAAAACACAGTCGACGGCCATCGGGGTCTCGGTCCGCACCGCAACTTCGATGGCCCTTAGATGACATGTCGTAGTTAAACGCACGCATGAGCACATGCGCGGCCCTACCCATAGCGGAGGGCCCAAACCCGTGGGTTCTGGCCCACCGGTTCTGCGTCAGATGAAGCTTTAATAGTCTCGGGACTGAAAGCAAAAACATCAGTTAATACAAGATACAAGATATGCATTTAGTAAAAAAAAATATGTGGACGTTATTTAATTTACGAGTTCGGTCAGTGTATGATTACTATTTAAATGTTCATAATGTTTTTACCTTTGACGATTTTACAGATAGTAAGGTACCTGACGGAATCCGCGTTGATACTGGGCTTTGAGCCCTCGCAGTCTTCAGAAGGCCTGATGGCTTCTGCCGCCAGAGATGCTCTCAAGAAGATCAAGACCTGGGAACAAATCATCGGGAAAATCTCGTGATAATAAATAGAACGAAAAGCAAATGAATTTTACGTGTTCAACTAATTAAAAAATGTACGGTATACGAGTTGAAAATGTTTTCAAAAAAGTACGGGTATAAATACTTATCACTCTCCAACTTATATTTATTATTATTAAGTCTGTGTTATATTTTTAAAATGAAATTTCTATGCCCCATTTAGAGTTGTGTTGTTAAACGTGTTCAGATATTTATATTTCTTGTTGCTATTTGAATTTTGAATATTAATTATTACTAAAACATTTAAACTAATCTTTCAAATGGTTTCGTATTAATTTAGATCTGCTGATCATATTGTTTTTTGCAATAATCATATAACAGTCAATCATTGTGTAAAACCCAGCTGCCTGATCAGGGCAAAGGAGGCAAAGGTTTTTTCTGTTTTATTTATGTTAATATTCATAAAATTTACTCTTGTTTTAAGATACAATGAGCTAGTTTGTTTTTATATTTCCTGATACAAGTCCCTTTAATATTCTTCTTTCTCATCGATCATTCCTTTTACTAAAAGACAATTGATTCGTAACAGTTGCTCGCGTTATTTTTTGACGATTGTTTTAACTTTTTACAAATTAATAACATTACATAAAGGTTTGTTTTGAATATTTTATGCGTACAACATATTAAATATTTAATCGACATATTATTGATTAATAAAAAATTCAATAAACAAGTCAATTTTATTTATGTTTTCCTGAATAGCCTAGTATGTAAAAACTATAGAATACAGAACTTATTTCTGTACTCTGAGCTAAGAACATTACCTTTGTTCTTCAGAAATAAGCATGCTTCAAATAATGTCCTTGCTTTAAGTAATGAGCGCTGTGTCTTTAATTTGTAGTTCTGGGCGGTGGAGACCCAGCAAGCGTTTTTATCTTTTTTTCATTTTTATTTTCATTTTTTTTTATTCGGAAACTTTACAGCATACAATAATCACATTACAAAATACATTAATTTTGGTGGTCATTCGAGACCAACGCAACTTAATTCTATAAATTAACTCATATGCGATACTTCGTCAAAGTGTTTTGGTTTATAACGGGGGATTCTAAGGATCAAAATCTTCCCTGCGTTTCTCGATGTCTGCAATTTGTTAGGCGTTGGTCCCTTTTGATCCAGTTAAACCAGAACCTGGGGCTTCGTTTCTGGCTCTGAATATACGAGTATATGCGCTATCACCTGTTTGGCGCAATGTATAGTGAACCTATCATTTGCTGTGTGCGTTTGATCCCCATTACTAGAACATAATGTTATTCTATTAATCTGTGATGTTGAACATGTTGAACTGTGATAATGAACACTTTAAAGGGTTCGAAATGTCGGAAATTGAAACAAACATAAATCGGTAAACATATTTTCGTTTAGTAATGTGCGATCGCGTAAATACAAGAAATTAATAATTGAAATTAAGGAACTTGTGATGATCAAAGTACTGCATTTAGCAATAATGAACAAAAATACATTCAAAATAATTATAATCCCGCCTAGATATTAGAAACTCAGTGTTGAGGAATAGTACTATATAGTACTAGTGTGCTAGTGCTATACTACTGCGGCCCTAGTAGTATAATGTTAAGGGTCAATTTTTACGTATGGAGTTATGCTTCTCCGAGTATAAGTTTCGTGCAGGTATGCCGTTTTGATTTATAAACATCAACTAATTTATAATTTATTTATACAGTAATAATTATTAATACGTAGATATTACATCATGAAACGATATTTTAAATTTTAATTAATTTTCACAAATATAAGAACGTTATTAACTCACGGCCTCTTCAAGGGCCACTTAATCAAGTGAATATTGTTAAGCTTTTTTCCCTGTTTGAAATCTCTGTACACGCACTTAATTAATAAGGTAGCCGGGGCCCACTTTGTGAAAAGAATGCAACGCAACTGCAACCACACGGGTGTTACAAATGTCAATGGGCGGCGTTTATCACTTAACATCAGGTGAACCAGCAGCTTCCAGAAACTATGTATAAAATTCATTTGTAACAAATGTAATAAAGATAACACGGTGGGGCAGTTTCTAAATTATTGGCTTCGGCGCTCGTTGGTTCCCAAGTATTTGTGTGACCCACAGAGAGTTGTCTAGAGGATAGCATGCGTTTTAATATAATATCCTTAATTTAGGTATACTGCCGATTGAGATCTAAGTGTGTATTTTTAAGTGTGTATTCTCCTGAGACCGACATGCTTTTTAACTCGAAACAACGACTGAAAATGTACTATACTACGTTTGATAGATTTGAAGACTAAGATGCACGCAGAATACGTCGTACACAACACTAACGTATTAGTGACGTTCCTTCGCTGTCTATTTTTACCTTGGCCAACGCCATTTCAGTGGCGACCGGCCGGGATGTCGGATAGCTTCTCTCTGAATTAAACGCGTTACTGTTTAAAATAAACATTGCCGAATATAGGTTATCGGAACGGTGAGTATCGATTTTCTTATCAAGTTAAACCATTAATGTATAGAACAATTCAAAATTTAAGTTTGTAATTTAAGTTAACATACGTATCCACACTTGATGAATATAGATTTGAAAAAACCGCACTAAATTTCATTAAATTACAAATTAAAGTAAGTACTCAGTATACAACTTGGAATAGATAGGTGCATTCATTCAACAATAACAAAAGATTTATACATATGATTTTAAAATTTTTTGCTCTTTTTTAGATACTTTTATTATTAGATCCGAATCAAAAATATTAAGCCAAGACGTGTAGAGTCTTACTCAATAAAAAGTCGTAGACAATTTAAATACCTTATTGGAAGTGAGAGACTATCATTTGGTTACGTATTTATCTTTATTATTTATGCTGATGGTCTGCATAGTCCACTGTTTGACTCTGGGCATAGCTTGGAAATATTGCTACATTCAAACGAAAAATCACAATATTGTCTTCAAAAGCTTATTACACGCATGGCCTGTATTTGAATCATAAGCTGGACCAGCAAAACAGTTTTGAATAAACTACAAACGATATTAATACCTTCATAAACACATTAGGTTATGTGCATGTTTCTTAGACTTCAAGCTAGTATTACGATGATTTTATAGACCATGGTTGAGCAAAGCGAGTGCGTTGTCTGTTCGGGCCCGGCAATACAGAAGTGCTCCGGCTGCCAGAGCGTGCATTATTGCTCGAGGGAACATCAGAAGAAGGACTGGAAGCTGCACAAGTTCCAATGTTCCCCGGCCAGGGTAAAGCGAGATGCGAACGTCGGGAGATATCTCGAGGCCACGAGAGACATCAAGGCTGGCGATGTTATTATGAAGGAATCTCCGCTTATAACCGGACCGGCGCAGGTAAAATTAAGTATTTCATTTATCACATTCATAGGAATGATGTGAGAAATTAAAGTAAATTATAAGTTATTTTCCCTTTCATTTCATTTTCAAAAACAAAAGTCATTATAGATATTTAATTGTAAGTCAATAATATGACTTTACTAACTGCTGCCCGCGACTACCTCTGCGTAGAATAGGCTGAAGGCATAACATTCGGACAAAAAGACAGATAGATATATACATAAAAATATGTATATTAATTATTTAATTTTTTATATCTATCTTTTTTTATGTATAAAAATTATTATTATAGCCTATGTGTTAATCTGATGTATAAGCTATATTATTGTAAAGTTTCATTAGAACCTATTCAGAAGTATTTGCGTGAAAGAGTAACAAACATCCATCCATACGTACAAACTTTCGCCTTAATAATATTAGTATGGATTAGATTATGCAAAGCGTTTATGTGAGGTTCAAAATCTGTTTTCAATGTAACATGCATAAGATAAAGGATAGCATAAATCTACGTTAAAAGAAAGCTTATTTTAGAAAAAATAAATTTCTTCTTAGTCGGACACTCTTGGCAGAGGGGCCGTGGCTGTCGATGGACAGGGTTGCGTGTTCAAGACAGCCGCACCCGTGCATTTAGCGATGTTCCTCCTTAGGAACTTAGGGCTTAGGAAAAATATACAAAAAATTATTTTTTTGTATATTTTTCCTAAGCCCTAAGTTATTAACTTCTTATCATAAGATGATAAGAAGTTAATTTGGTTATTGGTTCGCATGCTCAATAATTTAAATAATTAAATAAATATAAATCGTCTATTACATATGAATGAAATAGCAACTGGCAAAGTAGTCTCACCATAGCTTTAACTTTTTATTGTACTGCAAAAGAAATTGCACGATCTACGAATTGTGATTTCCCTCAAGGTTACTCCACCGGTATGCCTAGGCTGCTACCAGCTGCTAGAACAGGGCTCCGCAGTGCCCTGCGCAGATTGCGGCTGGCCCTTTTGCTCGGAGGCCTGCACCAAGAAGGAGGTGCACAAACCTGAGTGTCATTACACTCAGAACAGAGGCGAGAAGGTATGATCTGCACTGATGTTTATACTACCAACCAATTTGAATTACTACCTACTTTCCTTGCCTCCGTGCTTAACAAGATCAGAACAATTGTTTTGGCTCTCTATTTCAATCTTTAGACAGTGATTTCGAGCGTGCCCGTTTTTAGGGTCCTCATCTAATGAATCCAGTTATTCTTTCACGCTTGACCAACAAGTAACCTGGGCAAATTGCTAAACGAAGTATAGCTTAAATCGTCTAGTAATAAGCACGTATTGCTGTAGGATTTCGTCAAGGTCTTCGACTGTCACCCACACCAAAGTCCTTGTGGTGTCAATGTAGATAAATATGGTCTCCATGGGCTTTCAAAAAAGCGCTGGTCGCTTGTTCCGCTACGATTCCCTGAATGACAGCATCCATCAACGTTCCGTCTTTTTTAGAGCCTTGTGGCATTTTCTCTCACGACAGCGAGATATCCAACAGCTTGACTTTGAGCCCTGTGTAAATACTTTGGATGCCTCTCATGTAAAGGGTACTTTAGCCACGGCCAACGCGGCATTAGAGGCAGCTGAATTAAATAAGTGGAATATATAAATCTGTAATTCATGATATATTCCACTTTAGGTCATATATTTGTTCCATTTGTTCCGAAACCTTAGATCCGTGAGTCTCTCGGAAATAGAAATGTTTGAAAGATTTTCATCCAAGAATTATAACCGCAGTTGGTAACAAGAGGGCTCCTTCTTTCCTCCTAAAATGTTAAGCATAACTATTCATCGTGGAAATGCAGCTTGGCACCTTGCCCTGAGTTAATTTTATTAGATTTATCATTTTGTTATACTTTTATATTTACCTCTTTTTGAATTAAATATGGATTAAAAAAAAGAGGAATTGACTGGAAGTGAACGGGAAGTAAGTTATTTTAGACCAATCGGGAACACGCTAGGACACTTAAACCTGGAATCCTGCGTATACCTTTCACACCGTAAGGCGAAGGCCTCAGAGAGTATTAGGTCAGAGTACACCACACAGTCCCGCTGCGGATTAGCAGACTTCACATATCTTCGAAATAATTTTGTCCATTATTTTGAAAATATGCAGATTTCCGATGATTACGATGATTCCCCTAAACGCTGAGAACTGAGAACTTAAAATTAATAAAATCTTTGCCGGTGTCGGCAACCGGAATTTGAAATCAGGTTGCTCGAATATATTGAATTAAAAGTGTGCGTCCAGATACTGAATTATCACAGCTAAAGTTTACAATAATTCATAAAATTTATTATGCATTTGCTCCTTAGGGCATCACCACCACCACTCGTTCCGGACCTTTTCGAACTCCTTAAACTTTGATAGCACTGATCCTATCAATCTTGTCTGTTTATCGCAGTATTTCAGTTCGGTCTGCATCACATCACAAGGATTTGTATTCATTCATGATTTCAGGTGACAGTTTCCACTTTCGGCGTTCCACACCCGAACTACCAATGCATCACAGTTCTCCGTTGCCTGTACCAGCGGGACCACGACGAGAAATTGTGGTGCAAGCTGCAAGCACTAGAGTCCCACTGTGAGCAACGCAAGGGCACCGAAAAATGGAACAACGACAAGAAGATGATCGCAGACTTCATCCCCAAGTTCTTCAAGCTAGAAGGGAAATTTACCGAGCAAGAGATTATGAAATGCTGCGGTATCATCCAGGTATTTTTTTTCTTCTTTTCCCTTTCTATTTCTTCCTTCTTTTAAATCCTATTTCTCTTTATAATAATTTTTAACGAATTCAATTAGTTTATACACTATTCTACTCTACTGTACCATATATTATATTCCACTACACTCCGCTCTGCTGGGAGACTGTGGTACTTCCCCGGATGAAACTTTTTTTACGTAGTCGACGGTGACTTTATGTGGGTAGCCACGGCGATGTAACGTTTCTTGCACAAGCTCCATAATCAGCAGTGAACTGATGTGGGCTGATTATAACAATTGCAAAGCTGCGAGAAGTAGTGTTAACTATCCTTTGGTCTCACCAAATCACTTTTTTCTTCTACAAATAAACGACTGCTCTTTCTGTGTGAGTTCGTCAGACCAGAACTGGAGTTAGAAAATTACGCGTTCGCAGATCAATGGACACGAAGTACCGCTATTGGAGCCCGAGTACGTGGCCGTGTTCGACAAAGTGTCGATGGCGGAGCACGACTGCAGCGCCAACTGTAACAAGAGCTTCACTTCCGCCGGGGAGATTGTGAGAATGTTCATTGTCGTGTTTGATCCCTTTTTCGATACATTCCTTTTGTTTTCTTGGTAATTATCTGGTTCTTGGTATGATTAGCAAGATACAGACAACAAAAAGACTATAAAATAAAGACGTTTTACTTATGACATGGTTTACAATACTCTATTGCTGTAAACCAGTGATTCAATCCAACAATTATTTCAAAACTGTATATAATCTGTACAGAAAATTATCGCAAGAAAAAAGTTAAGAAAATGTTCTCAGCTTTAAAAATACACTACAAACAATTTTCAACATTACAAAAGCTCGAATCGGTCGCACTTGATATCACTTAAAGAGATCCCTTAAAAAATTATTCTTTTGTTGTTTTCACGATCATTACAGTAGCTCTGTCTGTACACGTATGACCTCGTATGGTCTAATGATCACTGCATACTGTTCCTCAGATACTCTGCGCTGGCGTGAACATACACGCCGGTGCGCATATCTCCGTCTGCTACACGGACCCCCTGTGGGGCACCGAGGCGCGGCGCCACCACCTCGCCGACTCCAAGTTCTTCGAGTGCGCCTGTCGGCGGTGCAGTGACGTCACCGAATTCGGCACTATGTACAGCGCAGTCAAGTGCAAGAAGAAGTAGGTATCGCTGACGCTATGCAGTGTTTTATTATCAGGTAGATCGAAAGCTATAGTTTAGGTTAAGTGGAAAAAGGTCCCCTTTAACTTTTGCACTCATCATACTTCATAGGATTTCAATTGCACTTTGGACATTTATTAATGTCTTATACTCGTAATTACCTGGTTACCCAAGCATGTATCCGGAAATCACCTAATCTATCAATTTCATCATCATCATCATCATGAACATAGGCCTCCTTAAGCACTAGCCTTGAGCGCAGGCGCAGAGTAGCCAGCCTCTCGGTCTTCTACAGGAAGCATTTTGGAGATGTTGGAGTAGTATGATTTGATTCCTCCCGCCCCTTTCCATCATCGGACAACTAGGCTTTCGGCGAGGCTCCACCCTTATGCTGTCGACGTTACCAGAACAAGAACAAAGCGATTTGCTTCGTCATTTACCACCCGTACATCTCAGGATTGGAACAACCTGCCGGCATCCGTCTTTCCGTCCGATTACAGCGTAGGCGTCTTCAAGGGAAGAGTGCATAGGTTTTTACTGAGCTAGCGCGCTTACCATCTAAGGCTGCATCGCCACTTACCAAGTGCTGGCCAGTTCAAAATAAAAAAAAATCCATCTTAGAACTCCCAACGAACGACACTTTGCCATTTGAATCTACCGGTTGCCCGCGACTCTTATGATGTCCAACGCACCGTCTTTCGGTTCGTGGTCGCCATTCGAGAACTTTTACAATTTACCGCATTGTAATTGCAAAAAATGTAATTATTTCTGTATTTATTTCTAACTTAAACTGTGAATGAAATTAAAACCAGACTGAAATTTCTTATAACTCTTACGTTTATCCGCTTTCATTGCATTTTTCAGCAAATTTACAAGATATTACATCTAATAATATTAATAACACGAGTCTTCATAAACTGTTTAAAGATTGTACCAACGGTTCGCGACGGAGCAACTACTTTGTAAACGCGTCTGTTTACTCTGACTGTTATCGTTAAATTTCGTAGAATTCCGTCAATTTCGATGTTATGGTGCGTTGTTAATTTGCGGAGAACAAGCATAAAGTTTTCCAAAACGTAGATATACTAAATTAAATAACAGTTTACGACATTTAGAAAGAAACATGTTAGATAAAACATGCACTATATGAGCTACAATAATTACCAATAAGCTATTAAATTACCAATTTCTCACTCCCGCCAGAGACTGCAAGGGGTACTTGCTGCCAGACACTTTCATCCTGCCGATTCTACACAAGACCACATCGCCAGTTCCCGAGAGTAGGGGCTTGGATCACAAGTTCTGGAATTGCAACAGCTGTGGGGACGCCGTCTCTGATGCGATCATACAGCAGCTTCTGCAGGACATCGGCAGAGAACTGAGCGTGATGCCTAAGGGCGACGTTGACGCCTGTGAGAGGTAGGTTTGGGTTATCAATCCTGATGTAGTGGCTAGGGCGATTTAAAGTGTGCTCATAGACTTCACAAAAATGCAAACTGTAACTATTGGCAAGTAATACTCTCAATCCTGGCGAGTTCTGGCTAAGGAAACCTCAATTAACATTATGCTTACCACCGAGTGATAACGTAAAGGGTTTCACGTTACTCGTTGACAACTGGGGGGAATAAAGTTTCTTTTGAAATTAAAGTTCTTTGAAATTATTTTCGAGTACTATTAATATTTGCTTATATGGAGGCTACTTTAGCCTTCTTATTTAGAGTTCCAAAACATGGAAAAGTATTGCTTAAGTGATACCATATGTGAGAATTGAACAATTAAAGCGTTGTGTTGTGCAAACCACCAGAACCAACCAGCTTTACATTACATACTGAATGTATATCATAGATAACCCGTTTGATAACTTGTCTAGCTTCAACAACGGGAGCTTATTCTATCCCCATGGAGAGTGTTTGTCACCGGCGTTTGTTACCAAAGAGGATTGATGTTAGGCATGCAGCCAATCGTAAAATACATAGCCGAATCCATTAACAACAGGATTCACATGTTCTCCCAACCCCACCTACGTGGGAAAGCATAAGAAAGGAGAAAGAAGAAGAACTACTAATTATTAACTTTGGTATGGAACCTATATAAGGAGGATATTTCATGAATAAAGATATTTTGATGTTCATTCGATTAGTGTACTGACTGTTTATGCCTTACATAATATGCCTCAACCATATGATAATCCACAGTAAATATATTTTGATGATAATATTCCGCTCATGTTATTGTGACTGGTTGTGTTTTTCAGGTAACATTGTTGCCTGAGGTCGTTCAATTGAAGACTCTTATAAAATAATATGATCAAGCAAATGAAATTCTGATCCATTGCGAAGGTATTTTTGAGGGATCGTGGTCCTCTGGATATCTGAGCGTTAGCGCTCTAATAGGCCTAGTTATTGAACTTCCATTTTTGCAAGTGTGTTTGACAATTATTTGGTTCGGATTTTTTACGCATGATTACTCTTTAATAAATAGAATATCCCAGTAGGCAGCAATACATATCTTCTAATAAAAAGAGCATTGTTAGCACTGAAAACTTTATTAGAGCGATGCTTTTCTAAATAAGAGATTTTGTTGAGTTTTTTTAATTGTTGTAACACCGTCCTGAAAATACAGATTGTGATGATGGTTTCCAGAAAATTTGAGAAAGATAATCGTGTAAGGTACGCTTCTCCGATTCCTTCTCCATGGAAGACAGTCTCCAAATTATATAGTTTGAATCTAGATTTGTTTATTATTATTTTTATATTAGTAACCTTGCGGTAGATTTGGCATGAATAATACGAGCCTAATCGATCATTAATTCGCTTAGGTTCGTGAGCCACTGCTCCAGCTACTTGCACGCGTCGCATCATTATATGACCGACGTCAGCCTGGCAATGGCCCAGATGATTGGACAAGAGCACAACCTGGGCTTAGCTGCGGTTAGTGACGACCGGCTGCTGCTCAAAACACAGCTGTGCAAGAAGCTCGCGGACTTACTGGAGACCCTGGCCCCAGGTAAGATATGAGTCCAACAACGTATGCTATTATTATATAAAAGTAAAGTGTTAGTCTATACATGTCCCGCTGCTGGGTAAAAGCCACAGAGGGTATCAGGGCATAGTCCATCACGCGACCCCACTGCATTTTTTGTTATTATTTCGTAAATATGAAGTTTTCCTCACAATGTTTTCCTTCACCGCTGAGCACGTGATAATATTATATAAAAATGGATGAATAATCATAAATAGCAATTATCACTGTCACGGAGCATTTGGAACTTATAGAAGCATTAAATAAAATTATTAAAACATTTGAATTTTTGATAACGTATATCGTTCTCGGCTGGTTAAACATTTCGTGTCAAATGATTATTTCTCCTATAATGTATGCATCTAGCCAACTGCCCAAAGATCTTAAAAGGATCGTGAGTCTCTTTTTGGTCTTAATTTGCTCACACGGCATTAGGATGCGCATCAAATAAAATATGGTTGTGATGCTACTAAGACTGCTCTTGGTAGCCTTGTCACCATTGAGGATCATTTCAAGGCCACTAATGTTTGTTGCCCCTAAGAAGATTGAGGACGCTAAAGACATCATATATCACAACTGTTAAGGATATGTAAAGGTTGTCCGATTAATAAAGCGATCCCATTTGATCGTAGATCTGTCTAAACTCTAACGTTACCTTATTTGGCTCGTGTTTAGCGGAGACACGCGTGCGGGGCTCTCTACTGTTCGAGCTGCACGCCGCGGTGGCGGAGACTGGCAGGAGGAAGTCTCTCACCGAAGGCCCTAATGTAATGCTAGGATACGTCTCCGTGAGTTATTATTTTACTAGTAAGAGTTTAGTGTCATCATGAAAAAATTTAAATCCTTCCCCGTTTCTGGAATGTTGCTCTGTGTCCGTCTTGCGTTACGCCTGATATACGGTAACAGGTTGTCTGTACCTCATGTTAACAACAGTTGGTGACAATAGTGAAATAATATCTACTCCCCATCAAAAACTAAAATTTTGAAAAGTGAGTGGTAAATTATCTATAACTGTATCGGTGATATAATAAGGGATAATAAGTATCCGTTACTGATGCAGATCGATAAAAGCATATAGCTTGATAGTGGCGGAACAGAGGTGAAAGGATCGTGAAACGTGGAAAGTGTATCCGTGATATCAGCCAACCCAAGATGTTCAGAGACACCTATCGTGTATTATTTATCTGATATTAAAGCGCTATGAGTTGTACAAGTTTTGTACAACCTAACAACGCGTACATCATACTTTAGGAGTCACGGAAGATACTGCAGGAGTCGGCTGCCCTGCTGCGACACGAGCCCCTGGAACTGCCCGAGGGCCAGTTACGTCGCCAGGCCGCCCTCAACCTGGTGCAGATGGACGAGCTCATCAGCCGCCTGTCCTTAGCATTGCCCTCTCCTATTTAAACTGAAGTAATTTCAAGAGTAGCACACGTTTCTACAATATATGAATTATAGATATAAAGTAACTGCATTTAATAATCATTTTAATCTTTGATTTTTGTTTTTAATTTTTAAAAACATTGGAGTTACGTTAGGATAACATTATCCTGTGTTTTAAGGACGTTATTATGATGGTACAAGCTAATGCCCGCGACTTCGTCTGCGCAGGATTAGTACTTCGAATACCTTATTTTCTCGTCCTAGATCCTATCATCATACCAAATCATCAAAATTGGTCCTGCGGTTTATTCATGCAGGCGTAACCGACGAACAGAGTTACTTTGAGAGAAGCTTGTATCTTTACAAATTGTAGGCGACGTGTTATTCTGATGTATAAGCTATACTATTGTATAGTTTCATCAAAATCCATTCAGTTGTTTTTACGTGAAAGAGTAACAAACATCCATACATTCATACATACAAACTTTCAAGTTTATAATATTAGTAGGGAAGTAAGGATAAGGATAGTTCTCGGCGATAAATATTCCACTTCGACGTTTATTATATGTATTAGAGACAATCGGCTAATTTCGGTTGGCTTCGTCGCGTACCTATATGACGTTTGGCGCTTGCTCTTATTATATACAAGCTGCTGCCCGCGACTACGTCTGCGTAGAATAGGCTGAAGGCGTAACATTCAGACAGAAAGACAGATGTACACTAAATATGTATATAAATTATACCCTATGTCTTATTCTGGTGTATAAGCTAAATTATTGTAAAGTTTCATTAAGATCTATTCAGTATTTTTTGCGTGAAAGAGTAACAAACATCCATACGGACAAACTTTCGCCTTTATAATATTAGTAGGGATACGTCGGACTGCTAGCGCTTCGTGCGATAGAGATAACGCTTTACGAAGCCGAAATTGGCCAATTGTCTCTTTCCTAAGTTTGGTGTGTAATATTTATCGGCAAGCACTGTAAATATGTACGTTTAGCAGTAACTAAACAATTGGACTCAGCAGCGCTGGTCCTGGTTTAGATTCCCGAGGAATACATTTATATGTATGTCCCATAATTGTAATTCAAGTACTGAAGAAGATAATAATTAAAACAAAAATTGTGCCTGCTTGTAAATTGGATCGTCTTTTCGATACGATCCACTTGTCGAGCTCTTTATCTTAAATGTGTGTATATTGTTTGTCCCAATTGTATTGAATTTACGCCCTAAGAGATTGCAATGTTTAAATCTTAATACATGTATCAATATTTGAAGAAATGTTTGTTTGTACTAAGATAACAAAGACGTGAGATGACTCCGTGGCGCAGTTGCCAAGGTATTGGCATCGGCTCCGGGAGTCTTGGGTTTAATTCCTACACGAGACAACTACTTGAGTGACCCACAGATAATTGTTTCGGATATGGGTGTTTATCCGCGCGAAATTTATGTTTGTTAAAACGTCCTTACAAAAACGTGATGATATTATCCTACAGTAAGGGACAATGATTTCGAAGGGAAGACTACAACCGATTTTCTGGGTCGGTAGAGTCGGACTCGTGCACGAAGGGTTCCATACGCTTATCTACAACAACGGCAAAAAAAATCATGGGTGTTGTATGGGAGCCTACTTCCTTCACTAGTTGGAGAGGCATCTTAAGAAGAAGAATAATTTCGAAATATTTATGAATATTTACTTTATAATTTATAATGAATGTGATTTATTATGATATTTCTAAATATAAGGTGAATAATAAAAGGTTTACTTGCTTCAAAACAAAGTTTCGAGTACAAAACAAAAAAAGGATTCTCTTTGCCAAACATGCACAATATTTAACACTCTTTTTTTCTGTCAATTCTGAAAAAAGAATATTTATAATGAATAAATAACTGTGGTGGGACCACGCAACCGTATTCGGTATTGCACGAATGGGCAGGTCCGTCCGGGTTAGTACGAAGACCTTCACAGAATACCGTAGTAAAGTAGAAGTTACACTTCTGCGTTTCGTCTGGTGAGTAAGGTAGCCGGGGCCTACAATATTAAAAGGTAGCAATACATCTGTAATCGGTGTTGCAAATGTCCGTGGGCGGCGGTTATCACTTAACATCAGTTGAACTTAACCGTCAGCTCGTTTGTCACTTTCTCACATAAAAAAATTATACGTAGTAGTAATCCATAAATATGTCCATAGATACGTATGTTAATGTAAACGTTATTTGTTATCTGTTATTATATAACGGTGTTTGTTCAACATGTGATGTTTTTCTGCAAATGTTTGTGTTCTAAAATACTTTATAAAGGATTACTAAACTTTCTGTAAAGAAGAAAAGGTTAGAAAAATCATTTAGACTCTAAAAAAATGTAAATTTTGTATATTTTCCTAAGAAACCCAATTGATGGAATGTTCGCACATTTTGTTTCAGCTCTATTTAAAAATTTGAGAACTATCATTTAAAAAATAAACTAACCTGTTATTTGGAAACTGATCATTGACTCAGCAAAAAAGAGAAACATTAATTTTGAACATCGTTTTTACGGAAACTGGGTGTTGTGAGAAACGTTTCTACATTTGTATAACTAGCCCGCTATGGCGCTTAGCATCTTTCTATTTGTAAGGTAAAAGATTATTTTCAAAGATTAAAAATATCTAATTTGTCTAAAGTCTACAATATGCAATCTTGCTAATTAATCTTCTACTTAATCTTCCTTCTAATTCACTTAAAAACCTTTGAAAAAAAAACACCGACAAGCAAACTTATGCGCTTATATATTATTATTAAATGCGATATCTAGAATTCATAAGGTTCGTATTTCAAAATCCTAACAACAGTTACATTCAGTGGGATTCAAAACGTACCGTATCCCTCTACTGTATCAGAAACGTAAAAGTACAGAAGAAATCTTCGATGTAATTCGTGTTAGCGCTTGGGACGCGTCGCCGAAATACGGCGACACCTCGACGCGTCACTATCGCTAATTATCACATGCAAATAAGGCGGGCCAATGGCGGAGGAAGAGAAGCTTAGACCAAACACCGCGAGTCCGGAGCAGACCGGCGTTGCAGCCAAACACGTGCGACGTTCACCGCACAACGATTTGCAGAATTCAAGAGAGGCCGGTGCTAACGCCCAGAGATGGGTTAAAGTGTTAACAAAGTCCGGTTGATATGTGGCTAGACAGCTTTGTGTGTTCATAAATGGCAATTGTGGTGCTAGAGACAGATTTCGATTCTCTGATGCCAGTTTCGTTAAACGGGAAGATTTTTCCGGGGCAAGTGATATTAAATTGAGATTTCATTGGATCTCTTGAGGTTACGAGATATTCGTACGCTAATGGATTGTACAATCGCCTTACGTGTTAACTGAGCTTGCACGTGCATGATGTGTGCCTCACTGGTGGCATATACGACTGGTGATTGATAAAAACTCTCTACGTCTTAGAACTGGATATAATTTTAAGGTAACTAGCTTACATGTCCTTTATCCTGAGCGGCAATTTTTTGTGATCACTCTAATGTTTCAGAGATTTCGATAGTGTGATGTAAATTGATCGCAGCTTCTCCCTGACGGTAGTTTCCAAATTATTAATAAGCATTATTACAAGTGATATTAATTTGGGAACACTATGGTTTTATGTTATGTTTTGATGTAACGAGCAATGGATCGATATAGAGTTTTAAAAGAAAACTTAAAAAGCGTGAACGTGTTGTAGTCGACACGGAATTTTACTTGATATAAACAAAATTTTCGTGGGTATGTGCAACATTAAATAGTATTATAATAATGATATATAACGTAGGTAAGACAAAATATGTATTGTGTTAAAACATGGAAATATTACGATAAACAAAGGATTGTTCACTGAGTAAGCATTAATTCGCACTTACATCATAAATTGCGAAGGTTTGCATATGTTTGAACTTAACAGATTTAAATGAAATTTGGAGTTACGTATTATTTCTTGGAAATGTACCATTTCAATACGAGAAAAATGCGGGATAAACTACTTTTTGCTGGTATCCGATGAATCTTTTTAGACTATAGTAACGAAACGGATACAATTTCACTAAGTAGTTCTTTTCGCGTGAGAGAATTACGAGGAGATAAACAGACAAGACACACGTCAAGAAACAACAAACTGTCACACCTTCGTTATTATACAAATTAGCACAATTTTTAAATCGCTAAACACATAGACGTTTCGGTTTAAACTTGGGATTCGTTAGATAAGAGGTAACGAAAAATATTTACACTTTAATGTCTGCAAGTACTAAGTTTTCACCAGTTTTCTTACTCTGTACGAATCATTCGCAAAATAATACTCTTCTTTAATTTAAGAGCTAGGCTCCTGACGGTGTAGGCTCTTTGAAGTTGTGTACATCATCGGTTGCTGCCGTTTTGAGGAACTGAATAGTGCAGTCTTCCTTTCCGTCCAGTTCCATCCCGCCTTGGGAGTTTGGTCAGGAGCCCTCCAAGAATTAATCTTTGGCCTTCTGTAAATACTGACAGTGCTGCTGCCCAGTATCGGGGGAATGGTTATGCATGTGGCGGCATTGGCTCGCCACGTCACAGGGCCGTTTTTGGGCTTGTAGAATTTTGTAGGTTAGGCCGTCCCACTGGGCATTCTCCTACGCCTAATAGCCCAGTAGTCTTTCCCCTACGCCCTATAAAAATTCACAATAACTACTTTTTTTTTACTTATTTATAATATTTAGGAATTGAAAAATCGTAAAGTTCATCGGGCAAGTTTAGCTAACCTAACCAGTATTTAAAGCGTCTGGACGCTAATCCGGGTTAGATTCCCGCCGCGGAGAAAGACGTTTCATTATTTTCTACAACTTTTAATAACTGAAAAATATCAAACATTAATCTACCATATAAGTTATATTCCAAATCTCCACCGTCATGTCCCCTTCTTTTGAAGGCACCACCCTTGTTGCCACTGAATCGATCGGAATTTTTAGCATTAACGTATCGAGCTGCATTAAATTTCACGGTAATTTGAAAGGGAAAGCCAAGATAACTTATAAAAAGGTGTCCAGGTAGAGGAAGATAGTATTTTCTGCAGGCCCATTGCATACAGCGCGGATTCGGCTTGACAGAATACTGTTCTCAGCTCTGGGCTAGGGCACCCCCATAACAGCTTCTTCTCTTTGACCGCGTCCAAAGAAGAGCTGCTCGAATAGTCGACGACCAGGTCCGTCCGTTCTACTGTTACGATGTGTCAAGGAAAAACGTACGAGAAAAAGCAGACAAATTGTTGCGTTTTTAATATCAATGCAGTATAACTGCACTTTTATAAGAGATATATTGAATAAATTTAATACGAACTTATTCCACGTACTGAAATAGTTTCATGTAACCACGAATTATACGATTTAGATGGTCAAATAACGGTGAAACGTCGTAAAGTTTTCTGGAGAGCACTCTTTAGTTTCTGTGATAGAGCCATGCATTAGCTGTTGTATGAGTTGGCAGGCTAGAGGGAAGTCACCAAGTCCTGACAAAGGGCGAATCATGAGTGAAAACCATAAAAAAGCTACCCTCGTGAAGCTACTTGCTTTACTACAAGCTGCCAGCTTTTTTATCCAGGAATAACTACATCAGTAGAGCTTGATTTGGTACTATTTCTTTAAAATCAAAAACGTCTTTACCAGACAGATGACCATAAGTAGACGTAAAACGGTCACGTGCTTTTTAATTAATTGATCGATCAGAAATTAGAGGACCGTCTTCGAGAAATGAACAAACAGTAAGTATTTCGTTACTACAAAATTTTATTAGCTTTTGCTAGTTTTCTTTTCCTTAGACGTCGGAAAGGGATTGGAATCCAGGAACTTTCTCTGATTTAAAGTATTTACCTATAAAGATGTTTTTCCGTATTAACGCGAATACTAAACACGGTTAGATAAAACTGTTGCAGTTATTTCTTCGCGTTATATTTTGTTTCAAAATCCTGAAGTACAATTAGAAACTGAATAGAATTAAGTTCTCATGTCAAAGTTTACCCGAACAACTGTCAATTTTTTGTGACATTTATTCGTACAAAAATAAATAATCCAAAATAATGAACCATGAACTCCGTAAAGTGGTCGAAACATCGAAGCTTAGCAAAATAAGACGCGACAAAATCCCTGAAACAGTTTTATCGCACCACACATCAATAAATATTTGCAATAACATTGTGAAATTACTGAAGAGCCTCATGACGGGTTACGAGTCAGTTTACTATTAGGTAAAAGGCTCGCTTGTAAACTCACAGCTGCGCATCATTTCAGGTCGCCCGTCGAGCAATGTTCGTTGCGCGCTACCTATGGCTACTGTTGTGCTACGCCCAATACGCGCGCAGCAATCTGCTGGACGACTACGAGGACATCACCAACAAGGTGCTGTCGCCGGCCGACGGCGGGACCGTCTCGCTGCCGATCCAGTTGGGGGTCGACAAGAGCTCCGGATGCATCTGCAGGAGCAGCAAGGATCACAAGGTCGTCGTTTGCTTCGGCAACTACGCGTGCGAACGGTTCCCAAAGGTTAGGCTTCTTTTTAATGTGAAAAGTTAGCAAGCGAGCAGACCGTTCACCTGAATTTTGGTCATTACCTCTACCCAAAGGCATTTGCAACACTTGACGGGTTGCAGATGCCTTGTCAACAATTAAAAGTGAGCCCCGTCTCACTCACCAGAGGAGTCATGAATTTATAACACTTCCACTTCATGTCGTTCTTCTATGACGGTGTTGGTACTCCCCTGGATGAGTCTGCCTATTCGTGCAACAGCAGAAGTTCGTAACCACAGTAAAGATCGATTTCTAAGTCTTCATTTCATAGTACACTGCTGAATATAGGCCTCCTCCAGAAGCTACCATAAAGCACAATCCTGAGCCGGCTGCATCCATCCAGCAATATGGGAGTATAAATGTTACTCCGTTTCAGATGCTAAAAGTATCATCACATATAATTAGTCGAGATACATTTATGATCAATCATTTTTAAAGAATTTTGGATTGATCCAGGTTGAAATTAACTGATACATTTACAAGCTAAATGTAAGACACAGATTTTTTTATATGCTTCAAGATATTTCATATTTATAACATCAATTATTGAAGAAATAAACACATTTATGAAAATATATTACGAGTATTTCAAAGTACATTTTAAATGTCGACCGACACATAAAACCATGTCAATATTAGCGAAGGATTCGGCCTTCCGAAGGCTGTCCCAATACGAATTATGCAAATTGATATTTATCTTTGATTGGTCGTTTATGAAAATGTTAAACAATTTGTTGGCGGTGATTAAATTAAAACCAATGAAGAAACACGTACACAGGTTTTCGTTTTCTCAGTATGATTTATGTAGAGATAGTTACACATTTCAATAGTAATATGTGTGAGAATGGTGCTAAATACTAAGTACTAAAGGTACGAGAGTCCACGAGGTTTAAACTTAAAAGTCAAGTTCTGTTGCGGATTATATTAAGTGGGATAATCTGCTCAATACAAAGATGTCTCCCTTTTTATAACCTCCACAATAAAGTCGTTTATAACATTAAGTGGGATAGGTAATGAAGACAACAAGATATCTAAAGTAAGCAAATGGTCAAAACAATAAAAAAATATGTAAGCCTATTTACATAAACTATTTATGAGAATGTGTTTATATTTCCTCGGATAAATAGGTTGTTGGCAGTTGCTACTATTAAACTGCAAAAGTAGATACAAAGTGCCGAAGAAGAAGCTAGAATACAAGCTAACCTTAAATTGAACTAAGCGTGGACAAAAATAACAATTAAACAGTAGAGTTATAATTCAAAGTTTGTTCTTTACTAAATGCATTTGCTTGTTAAACTCAACTACGCGGTATCTAATCATTAACAAAAGCAACAAGCAAGGCTCAACTATCGCAGTTTAAACATAAGACGTCACTCGTAGTAGGCATAGAACCAGAACTGCCGAGATAACTATTTCACCATTATGACACCACTTCGAAATTCGACACACATTCATGGTTTTCTACTTGAACTAATATTTAATGCTGATAGTAATCAATATGCAAATTTAAATTAAAAAATATGTCTGAAAAAGAGCCTACTTTTTTAGACGCCAATCCTTGATTCCCTTATCTACTTAAAGTTGAGCTGTAGGTTAAGGGGCCATCAAGGAGTGCCTATTCTTATTTTAAAGGCCGTAAACTTTTCAACAGCTCCACTGATGATGAGATAGAGCATAGGCTGCAGTGATTACTTAACATCAGGTGTACTGCATGTTTGTTTGTCAGTTCATCCATCAAAAGCCTCGTTTGTCATATAATTTCTATATTGTTGTTGTTGCTGAATTAACATCTCCGGCGCCGCGGTTGTGATTGTAGAGTTCCGCCTGCACTTAAATATGTGCATATTGTTCACAACTAGATCGACGAATCAGATTCTGGACTAAAAAGACTAATCTCTTTAGTCCAGAATTTGATTCGGTGGCAATCACTAAGCTACTGTCTACGTCACGGGGGACATTGGGTTCGATTCCGACACGGTACCAGTATGTATGCGACCCGCAGATATTTTTCCCGTTATGGCTGATTATTATTAAAGACGGATAGCCGGCAGGCAGGTGGCCAATCGTAAAAAAAACCTAGACAATATCATTAACAACATGATTTACGTGTTGTACTAAAAGCGGGTTAGGGGGAGGAGTGAGAAGAAGTTAATCTCTCTGGATTAAGTTCTCCCTCCTCCCCTGCAAGCTAGCTAGCCTCCTCTCAGCAAGATAGCATTTTCCTAAACCAGCAAATGTATATATTTGCCTGGATATGTAAGCTGATCCTGTGTAAAACAATGCCACAGTATGTTAGACCCGAGGAAAACTTTATGTTCAATAAATTAAAGGAGTCTGTATAATTCAAAAATAGTTTTTTATCCTTATTCTTAAGACTTTGTTGCTTCTTGTTTCTTTTTGCGTAATTAAATTAAAGTACCCGGAGGACCGAGCTTTGTTTGTTTTTTTTTTTTTGGTAAATCGTGTATTTTGGAAATTTAATTTAGATACTAATTACTGAGTAATGAAATATGCATAATATTTTTCGATCTTACCGACTTAATAATAAGAAAATATTAACTGATGTTTTTCTCAAAAGAAAGAACTTTAAAAAAAAGGAAAAAAATAACAAAAAAACAAATCGACAAAAAATTAAAAATAAACAAAGCTATGATCTGGAATCGAAAAAAAATAAATGTGTAAATGATCGTGACGCGAACCACGGCCGTCTGTTTTGGGGCCGCCCGATTACCGACTGAGCTATTATCACATTTTCTCTTGCGGCGAAATTTACCGTCATATTCGAATTATATTTTTCATTCCCTGAAAACAGGGATAAAAGGACATTTTCTAAAAATGAAACCTAGCTAGATTGATTTTTCGCCCCCGAATCTACGCACATACTAAATTTCATGAAAATCGCTGGAGCCGTTTCTGAGATTCCGATTATATATATATACAAGAATTGCTCGTTTAAAGGATAAGACTTAGCCCTGATAATTGACTGATCTGCGGACGCTTTGCCAACTTTCTCAGTTTGCCTACCTTTCGAAGAGTTTGTACTAACTCATCAACTCATTCCCCTTTTGGGTAATTTTTCTTGTATTCATACTAGTTGTTACCATTCTGCCATCTTACTCAGTTTGTCAACTTTTTAAATTTTTCATGTTAATAACTTCTTGCCAACAAATGAATTTATTTCTAAAAGTTGTCTCATATCGCCAACCTTTTCTTGAATTAATTTATTAAATTTAGAAATGATATTGCTATTAAAGATGCTTGAGATGGGAAATTATTGAGTGAAAAAACTTGGAAATAAAGTACAGATACTAGAATAACGGACTCAATTAGAGACATGCACATATCAAATAATAATTAATCCAATAAAGATAAGCGTAAGACAGGAGAGGAAATTAAACAGATTTATTAATTTAAAAATCATTTACTGCTTATCATAAAATGTAAATATGTCCTGTTAACAGTATTAAACAAATTAATTAGAAGTATTACGAAATTTCAAAGAGAATTTTCCTATCAACGAAATATTATTTATACACATAACAACAAGCCGTAAGTCAACAGATCTTCCCAGGACGTCGTATTATTCATATTTTTTATCATATAGGCAATATAATTCAAATGGCATGATCATTATCTTGCGTCATTACTTAAAGATCACACAACACGAAATATGATTAGATTAGTAGACAAACTAAATCTTTATTTCATTAGACATATCTTCTCTAATCTAATGACTAAATCTTTATTTCAAACCCATAGACATTATGATGTTCCGGCCTCGCAGGTGCTATTGCGCCACTATACTATACAAACCCATAGAATTAGAACACATAACTCATTAGTCCGCCCTCCTCGTATGCCGAGGAGGGCGGACTAATGCAATGTTAAGCTTGGTAGAATCTATTGCAAAAACGGTTTAACACAAATATTTTATTACTTTCGATTCAATTATTTTCATTATTTTCAGGTAAGAGTAAAAAGCGACCTGCTTCGAGTAAGAACAACCGTTATGACCGAAATCCGAGTTGGAGAACTAAACTCCCTTCAGCATTTGAAAGTGCTGCAAATTGAAGCAAACCATAGGCTTAATTATTTGGAGCCGGGGCTGTTTCAAAACCTATCGAAACTACAACAGTTGTCTATATCATACAACACTGGGCTCCATACAATCCACAAAGGCACATTCGAAGGCCTAAAGAGCCTTCACAACTTGACTCTAGTCAACAATGGATTCACAAACATATTAGAGTTAACTGTAGCGTTTAAACCAAGTATTTTACCTTTGCTTAGAGGATTAGATTTGTCAGAGAATTCCTTCGAAAGAATTCCAGATAACGCATTTAATGCAATGAAAGGAACCACGTTGAAGAGATTGGATATAAAGTTATGCAGGCTGGAGTACATACACCCAAACAGTTTTATACCGCTAACCATGTTAAAGGAATTGAGAATCAGTGAAAACGATTTGAATTCAACATTAATAGGTGACTTCCTGACAAATATAATAAATAATGGCATAAATTTGACCCATCTGGATCTATCCGGAATGGGATTTAGAAAGCAACCACCAAGAGCTCTTCTCAATATAATCGCAAAATCAACCATACAGAGATTAATCCTGGCTGACAATCAATTTGAAATAATCGTCGATGACTCGTTCCCAGTGATGGTTAACTTAGAAGTGCTAGACTTGAGAAGAGTTCTGACAATATCGATAGGGCCCGACGCATTTAGTCCTATAAAGTTTCCAAATCTACGCGTCTTACTTCTCGGTGGAAACAACCTGCCCGGAATTCATCAAAAACATATTTCAATTCAGCAGCTCCTACTTCTGGACATGTCCTTCAACAAGGGAAGCTTATTGAATCCTGTGTATTTTGAAATTGACAGGAACTCTTTTACCTACTGCAAAGAACTCAGAATACTGAACCTTGCATACAATAGAATTAAGTCTATATTTGACTACACATTTCAAGGCTTGGAACAATTAAAAATATTAAGCATGGAGAACGGTACATTGTTTCATATCGGTGATGGTACATTCGAGCCAATGAAGCATTTAGAGATGCTTAATCTTGCAAACAACCCACTTACAGCCAATATGAATCTGTCTAGTGGTCAGTTCAGAGGTTTGAACGAATTGAAAATATTGATTCTCAAAAACTGCGGAATCAAACGATTGTATGACGAGGATAATATATTCGAAATGATGCCAAACCTCACACATCTCATTCTAAGAAATAACCAATTGTATTACATCACTGCCGAAACTTTAAAACCACTAAAATACTTGCAAGTACTTGATCTGAGCGAGAATCTGCTGATGTCGTGGTGGACGACACTATTCTTAGCCTCGGGCGTCCGCCCGATCAATCTGTACTTGACGAACAATAAAATTTCGCACTTCACAATTAGCATGATACAGGATATAAACTATTTGTTGGAGAACCCAAGTGGTGCGAACACAACAATTGAAATCAATCTGATGGACAACGTGTTCGTCTGCGATTGTACTTATATGTACAAGACATACATGTGGTTGCAAGTGAACGGTTCTGGTCTACTTAAGGCTTACTTCGCGAGCTCGAGGTTCCAGTGCAGCAGTCCTGATATATGGGAAGACAAGAGGGTTGCTGATTACTTGTCGTCGATAAAGAGCCTACGCTGTCTCATGTACGAGAAGATAACTAGCGCCATGTTCCTAATATGGACGGCACCATCGATAGTAACCATAATCCTGGTGTCAGGTTTAATAGCGGGCGTGTACAAATATAGAATATATATAAAGTACTGGTTGTTTTTGGCGAAGGTAGCGGTCGGAAGGAAGTTAATTCTGAAGCCTTTGAAGGCTGATACTATCCCCTCTAGGGGTTATAGGTTTGACGCGTTCGTCTCCTACTGTAATGAGGATAGAGAGTTTGTCTCGGAAATGGTCAGCCAGCTGGAGAGCACGCCCCCTTACCTGAAACTTTGCATATATGAGAGGGACTTTGAAATAGGCTCTTTTATCTCTGAATCAATTTTGAACAGTATTAATGAGAGTAGGTACATAATATTGATAATAAGCAATAACTTCGCTAAGTCGCAATGGTGCAGGTGGGAGACGCAACTTGCCGAATATCATCGCTTATTTCTGGAAGATGGTACGACATACGATCCACTAATTCTAATAAGGGTGGGCGAAGTAGAAAATAAATATATGACAACGACGCTTAAGTATCTGCTGAAGACGAAAATCTATCACTCTTGGGACGACGCCAAGCCCGAAGAGTTCTGGAAGAAGCTAAAGAACAGACTAGTAAAAAATCTACAATAGCCGTATCTCTTAGATATGTTAATTTTTTCTAATAAATGATTCCTTGTTTAACAAAGATATATCATTCAAAGCGTATACATATACGAATAAATACAAATAGTGAATGCAGGATTGAAGTCAGTATTCACTGTTCAGTGAATTTAAAGTTTGTCAAACTAATACATATTAATAGATTCTTATTTACTGACAAGTTACTATTATACACATATTTCATATATTTTAAAAGAATCTTCGTTTAAATCTTTATTCATCCATGCCAGCCGTTCAATAAAAAAATTAAGAAAATATTGCTGAAACAACAATTATCCATTTTTATTATTATCCATTTAAATAGACTCAACTATCCCGATATTTTACATCTACTTTAAACACACAAAATATTGTATCCGCTTTTAGAACACATAAACGGTCTGTTAAAGAATACATTGGAATGTGATCCTTCTAGAAATTTCGGATATGCTCACTTACGGATTTTGTTTGTTGGACCTGAAGAGAATCATCGATGCCTTTGCTTAAACTACACAGGTTTCATCATCATCATCACTTCAGCCTGTTTGAGTCCACTGCTGAATGTAGGCCTCCCCCACAAACTGCCACGAAGCACGATCCTGAACCACCTGCATCCATCGACTTCCCGCACACTTGCACAGGTCGTCACTCATCTAGTGGGAGGTCGTCCCACACTGCGATGCCCAGTACGTGGCTGGCAGCCTCGAGAACCTTTCTTCCTCAACAGTTTCAGTTCTACGAGCTATATGGCCGCCCATCGCCACTTCATCTTACTAACCTTCTGCGCTATGTCGGTTAGCTTTGTTCTACTGCGGATGTCTTCGTTGCGAACTCTATCACGCAGAGAAGTTTGTTTGATCAAAATTAAAATGTTACTTTACTCCAAAGATTTAAACCATGTACGATGTGTTGCTTTGGAGAGTTGGATAAAATGTACTGCAACGTGCTAATTCAATTTTTAGCCGACTTCAAAAAGGGAGGAGATTTATCAATTCGACCGTATATTATATTTTTATTCTTTTTATGTGTGTTCGCGGATAACTTCGTCGTCTATGATAACTTCGTCGCCGATTTTGATAATTCTCTTTTTATCGGAAAGGAGATGTCCCAAGGGTGGTATCATGATAAAGAAACCCGGATCTGATGATGACATCCCAGAGAAATCGGGGGCCATCATTTAATGCTATAGGTATTAACAATGTTTTTAATTTTCTGATTGAAGACGGTTTTTTTTTGTTAATAATTATACTTGTTGTTTCTCTGAATTGCCTCATTGTATGTAAAATTTGTGAAAAAAATTAACGAAAGTTTTCTATCTCTGCGAGGATTCAAGCCTGCATCCCCCAAGCTATCCTGCCTGATGCTTTAGCCACTGAACTAAACGGCTTATCTTCACGCCGATGAAAATCTCAAGGTATTTTATCAACTTTATTTTGTATCACACTTTTAAGCAATGTTTGGCGTTCATGTAGTATGTTCTTTGACAGCCAATGAATGTTAATTTGTGGCCACTAGTGGTATTGGTAAGTTCACTATTGGACGAATGTCCAAAAGTGAACTTGTACACAAAAGTTGAACACAAAAGTGGTTTGGCCCTTTTGCTTGGATAGATCTGCCCATTGGGGCAGGTCCATCCGGGAAAGTACCACGTCCACACGGCCGGCGTGAAGTGAAAGTGTTATACTTCTGCGTATCGCCTTCTAACGAGTAACGACACTTTTATTAAAAGGTGGGAATCCATCATTTCTTTGTATTGCCGTGGAGATCCGATAGTGTGGCAAAATTGCGCCAAATACAAAAATCTGATTCAAATTCAAAATATCTTTATTCAAATAGACGAATGCGCGTTCTTATGAAACGTCATATTTTACATAAGAATACTTCGTAAACAAAAATGACATAAGTGACAAATATCAAAACACTGCGAACATCTATGTTCGCAAAGCGTTCGATATTTGAATGTTCATAGGGGCTATAACGTAACGGTAACAATTTAATTTATGAGGAAAGGCGACTTACATACTTGTCAGGGCGGTTAGACTCGCAGCCAACAGGTTTATGCGAGAGGTATGTAAGGAGCGAAAAAATTGAAATTCATATCCAAAAGGCAAACATAAACTTTTCCTAGAAATAACTTGTATAAATCCTTAATATGTATTCATTGTTACAACAAACTTCATAACTTCGATTCAAACGCCAAATGACAAAACGCAATATGGAGCTGGTTACGACAGATACGAAAATTAAATTTTCTGCCTTCGGACATAATTAACCAGAAAGGATCTCTATAAATTTCAACGGTGCCCACGAGGAAATAAGCCTGGACCCTCAGAGAATAGAAGAAAAGAAGTGACTGGACAGTCGACCAGCTCACAAGCGCATATAAACAGTTCAACATAGGGTCATAAGAAATTTTACAACTACAATATTAAAACCTTTGGTTACATCTACGTCTAGATTCCTAGTCCGGCACGTCAATGCGTCTACGTTTCAGATGCAGTAAGCTTAAAATACTTGCTGCAAACCACCTTCATTACGTTATGTGCACTATAAAAACAAGTTTCATTCGGATCCTAAATTAACATAAAATATTACACCTGTGCAGTGAAACCTTGCAAAACTATTCACAGATTCTTATTAATCTTCATACACAAGGAAAATTATTTTTTATTAGTAACTGATGAGTAAATATTTTTATTCCTTCATTTTATTCATTCATTTGTACAAGTAACATGAATTCAATTCTTTCATCAATGTCAGATTCGCCATTTCATATTGGTGTGGTAAACTTGTTGTTATATTTATGAAATAACTGTATTATTCATTGTTATTAATTTAATGGATACTAAATCTGAACTTCGAAGTTTTAATCAAAAATCACACAGTATCTGCGCCGAACATGTCATCGTAATAGCAATCCTTCTTTAGTTTCAATTAGTGATATAATCATGCAGTTCAATACAATTGTGGCAGGCGCTTTAAAGGAGTCATTACAAATCATAAAATTGGTATACCTATGTCGGTGGTAAAAAGATTAAGTCAACAACGATTTTCTACAAGATCTCTCTGTCAAGTTTGGGGAATGAAACTTCGAAAGAACGAGGACATCAGGCTATCTGTCCATTAGAGTTAAAGATCTTAAAGAAACTTTGCCATGCGCAAGATCAGGCCAAATATTTATATATATTATACTAGCGACCTGCCCCGGCTTCCAACGGGTGCAAGAGGAAGGTTTATATGTATTATTATACATATCTAGTAAAAAAAACTGCATCAAGATCCGTTGCGTAGTTTTAAAGATCTAAGCATACATAGGGACAGACAGACAGCGGGACGACTTTGTTTTATACTATGTAGTGAAGCATAATAAATTAGTTTATTACTTATGCTTATTTTCATAGTATTATGTTATTATTTTGGGGATCCGCATCCGGTCTAGACATAATATTTGCATTGCAAAAGCAAGCGATACCGGCTGTCTATGGGTTGGGTCCACGTGAGTCACTATGGCATCTTTTTAAGCACCGTCGCTGTACATATTTGATAACATCATGTATGTACGTAATAATATCCATCTTTTTACAAAAAAATATAACACATCGCATCGGGGCATGGTGTTTCGAGTTTTAGACTGACTTAAATCAGAAAATCAGTTCTATGTAGGCGTATGTATAATAAAATTAGTCATCCCCAAACAGCTAACAGTAAACAGTTTAAAACATTTTAAAAGGTATTCCAATGGAATGGTCCTATTATAGTGTCGAAGAGAACAAGGATGTGTGAAATGATTCTTGCTATACACTGACAAGTCTCCTGGCTGCTGCTGATTTTATACTTTAAAAGATTGTATACATCATGACAAAAAAGAAGCAAGAATTAACGAGTTTCTTTTCGTTTCTCTGGGCTGGTCTGAACTAGTTAACCGATTCTAGTTTTTCGACGTTCTTGCAACGCTTAGTAAGCCAGCACTTGAAGTTGAGGTTTATTTAACGAAAATCGTGAGGAAACCTGCATTTTTCCGAGAAATTATTTAAAAGAATATTTCGAAGATAATTATGTGCTGTCTGCCAATCCACTGTGGGTTTGCGTGGTGGATTATACCCTAATATATATAATATGTACAGAGGAGCCCTTTATGGAGGAGTAGCTGAGTAGCTGCGGAACGTAAAGGCCGGTATTTTCCATAAATCCGCTCTCCTGATTGACGTGGTCACATGATTGAAATATTACAGTGAAACAGAACTATGAACATTCTTTAGTATTACGTGCGATGAGTAAATTAAAGTAAAATAAAAAAATTTCGACGATAATCAATTCAACCGCTTGCCCCTTCACGACTCTATATAAAATACCATTTACACCTCAGACTACTCGTCGATGACAGGTACGGGCGTACCACACATACACAGTAAACATCAACCACATATCGCTTCGTCACGTTTTCGCCGCTAACAGCGCGCAAAAGGAAAGCTTATAATCCAATTAACGGCAGCCTTGTAAACAGGCGGTTAACGAAAGGCTTTATCGCCATAACAGGGCGACACGAAAGCTGCGAAATCCTCGAGAAAGTCAAATATTAAGAGATCGAAAGTGCATCGACGCTTGTATTTATCTGGCGACGGCGGGGCGTCCGATTTCGCCGCCACTTTCTATAGCTCCTACTGCACTAGGCTGGCCAACTTTCCGTTGTGTATTGGACTCTCTTTCGCAATCCATTAAGTCAGTATGTACGTAGTTAAACGAATGCTAACAAATAGTTAACATGAGGTGTCCGAACTTACGAAATACTAAGACTTGTACGATTACTTCAATATAAATTACACTTGGAAATTAAAACATTGACATGAAACCACATGGGGTAAGAGAAATTGCATAGTACCATAAACCAAAGTTTTTGTTTCACAATAACGATCAATATTATCTATGTAAAAGAGAAACAAAGGAAATTACAATTACTGTAAAGTTTTGGCACTTTAATCTTTATCTTCTTCGTCTCATATTATCTCGTTTACTTCTTGCGTAAAAATAAAATCAAAGAAGATGTAGATGGCTAATTCAAAGTTTGAGCTTCTTCTTTTATTTAGTGTCCTGTTATTAAGGGATCCATTATGGGTTTATTGCAAACCTTTCGTTTACGTTTTGTCTCGTTTTGCTTACAACATTGTAATTTGCAATAGACGTTCAATGTCGAGGAATATATGCACTGTCCGGATTGTTGATTTTTGTACTGTCCGGAATATCTTAGAAATCACTTGGTGCTCCCAATCGGCAGAGGAAAATCCGTCCGATACTTGACACTTATACACATTGTAATCTTCTCGAAATATTATTTGTTTACTTCGTGGAGATTTCGTTGGAAAAGACCGGAGGTTATTTACGCAGACCAATATAGACATGTAAGTACACACCAGTATACTCTCAACTATGTAAGGAACCATTTATAATCGGTCTTATGATGCATTTGACCTACGAAAGTGGGCTTCCAGGGTATGCCCTTGGACTAGCGTCAACATATCACGTGCTGCGCTTAAAAGTGAATCAGCAGTAATCGAGAACATCGGCCACGTGGCGCCCACGCAGTGAATTAAACATAACAATCGCACATGTAAATAACAATCCTACGCGACACAAGCTGTCGTCGCAAATCTGTACCACATCTCGGGTGAGTTTTGAGTCTTTTGTGTTATAATTTATATGCTCATGAACACTCTGTTTATTCACACTCAACACTCGGTTATTTACTTTGAGTATAGATAAAGGATATTTATATTTTGCGTGTTTTAGCTTTTCAACATGTATTCGGTTAAATAGACGGGCTAGGAGGTTTTAAATAACATTTGACATTGATTAAAATAATGCTAATTATAAATAAGATATTAGCTAGTGATTGGGCAGCGGGCTTACAATTTTGTACGCGGGCTTGAATTGTCATCATCCTCCAGCCCTTATCCCATCAAGATGGAGTCGGCAGAACTTGTTAATCATGTTGTAAGTGGTTTTAGTCTGATTTTCATGACCTACCTGACGTTAACTCTCCTTGGGAACAAATACCCGGAACAATTATCTGTGGGTCATACAATTACTTGTCCCGTGTGGGAATTGAACCCACGACCCCCGGTGACGAAGCCAATATCTTAGCAACTGCGCCACCGATTCACACCCGGGCTTGAATATCGGTGGCTTGTCATGACTGATGTTTTTTATCCTACTTGTGAGTGAAATCGGAAATTCGTTCGGAACCCCTTAAAATTTGAACTTATCTGAGATCCTGTTGTAACAAATGTGCATTTCATTTTAAAAAATAATAACACATCTACTAGTGTGAACTGTAACTTTTTCTAGATGAAACGGAAGCTTGCTCTTCCATAGATAAATAACTTTTGTTGCCCAAAGAGTGGGCGACGGACAAGACGAGATCTGGTTAAACTTTAAGTACACGTGACACTTCGGACTTCGTAGCTGACGCATTAAAATGAGATAGTGTCCACTCCATAGAGTCTCAATTTATTTTAATTTCGTATGAAACGTAATGGAAAATACGGTGGTACTGACATATGGTGGTGTTGCTATGCAGCTCAAGCACCCGCTTTAGCCAAGGAGCTACAAACAGATAAAAGTAACAGCAAGTAACAACCTACGTATATCCCACTGCTGGGCAAAGCCCTTCTCTGTACAGACGCTATTAGGGCATAGAGCACCACGCGAACTCACTGTGGATCGGACTTCACATGTTATGTCGGTCATCGGGTGGCCCCAAAACAGACGGCCGCGGTTCGTATCACGATCATTTACACACTTATTTTTTTACTTTTTTTTCTACACTAGATCATTTTCTTTACTTTTTTTATTATTTCCAAAATACATGATTCACAAAAAAAAACCGAGCAAAGCTCGTTCCTCCAGGTACTGTATAATAAACCGATCAATTTTATTTCACAGCTTAAGCTGGGTTTTCACTATACGAAATCTCGGGCTAAGTACACTCTTGCGAGCTAGATCATATAGGACGTACATCACGTACATTGCGCTGTTTCTTATACTTCGGCTGCAATCATCGCTATAACATGCGAGCGAGAAAACTTCAGCTTAGGCCTATGGCGATTGTGCATTACATTCGCGACAACAAATACAAAATAAATGGGCTTCTCTTAATGCTCAATCTAAAAAGAACAAAGTACATGTATCGCGATATATTCCTTTGTGGGTGAGTTTACCGGCAGCGAAGCAATGTGCCTTCGGCTTCCCCGGAATGCTGAATTTGTTCGCAATTACGGCTATATATACATAACGATATAAGTAGTATTTGGTGGTAGAGCCACGCAGCAGCCTCGGCTGTTGCACGAATGGGCAGGCTCGACCGGGTAAATACTACGACCTCACAGAAGACCGGCGTAAAGTGGAAGTATGATAAATACTTTCGCGTTTCGTCTGGTGAGTGAGGTAGCCGGAGCCCAATTTCCAAAAAGGTTGTCAACGCATCTGCAAACCCTCGGGTGTAGCAGATGTCTAGGCGGCGGTATTCACTTAACATCAGGTGAACAGTCTGCTCGTTTGGCAACTTTTCGAATAAAAAAAAAATGTGGTAGTTATTTGACGTTCTATAAAAGCTTAAAACAAGCCTATAATGAATAAAGAAATTTTGACTGTGACTTTGAAAATACGAATATTTGTTTTAGGGTGATGTATTCTGGTCAAATGGGAACAATCTGAAATTCGGAAATTGCTGCCCGATAGTGTAGTGAAAATCCGGCTTTAATAGTAAATCTCTGTGATGCCAATAAGGTCGACTTTCATGTAACAGTCCGTTTTACGGCACGTCACGCGCGTTTAACGACTTTATTGACACTGATGTTGGAATCTCTTAAGCGGTCGTAAAGTTACGGAGGGATGTTAACCAAACTCGCCAAACCGCACCCGTGGTCTAAGGATGCGCTTAAGTAACCGCAGGTCTAAGGTTCGAAACCCAGCTGTGTTTTACTATTTCCACAATCGTATTCATACAGTTTCCAACATCAATGTTTATAATATGACATATATTTATATTACTTCTTTTTGTGACGGTTTTGACAGCGGTTTTGCTGTCATTCGGCCAATATGTTTAGCGCGAAGTTAACTTGTGGTTCTTTAGGATTATCGCTCGTGTAGAGCGAAAAGAAAATGGGAGAGATGCAGAAGCCTTGCGGAACGCCCCACTCATGACATGACAGGATGGCTAGGGATGGCTTTTGAAACTTTATTATTTATTTTATCCCGGAATGTGGCCAATTATCATAGTTTTTTAATGATATCTTTGACCTCTTAACTTAAATCACAGGTTCACTTGAAAAACAACGTTAGACCCTTCAATCTGCGTAATCGAATCAGTAGAAGTAATGAAAAAAATTCTCTCTATTTCGTTATAAATAAAGCTGTGGTTAAAAATAAACATTTAGAATATCCCTAACAATGTTAAAATTTAAAAATGCATGTTTCAAGTTACCATTAGTTGAAGCAACGCCAAAAGAAACTTAATACAGCGGGAAAGCAATAAAACAAGTACTACTTCTTGTTTTTCATCTAGAAGAAAGCTATTACTTTGGTAGAGCCACGCCACCAGGCTCGCAGAAGACAGACGTGAGGTGGGACATTTTTACTGTTGCTTTTCGTTTGATAAGTGATGTAACACAAGAACAGACTCTTTTATAGATTGTCAACATTTGCAACACCCTCATGTCTAAAAGCATTCCATCTAAAATCGTAAGTTCGTAAAGTGAAGCGCTTATTTCACCCCCAGTCCGATAATAGCTACCGATCGAGCCGAGGTCCGGCCCTCTCGGGCACCCTCGAATCGGAATGCTAAACGCGTGTTGAGTGACAGCCCAAGCCGACGTCCCCTCTCGGGGACCCTTGAGCCTGGTCACTCCATGAAGCGCCCGCCAAAGCGCCCTCAGAGCTTGGCGGCCTCCCAAACCGGTGATAATAATAGCGTGACGGCCCGAGCCGAGGCTCCCCCGGGAGCTAAGCCACCATAACGCATAATAATAATACGCCGAGGTTCAGGCTAAGCGCCTCGTGCGCCAGGCCACCTCAAGCCCGTCGGAACTGTAAAGGCCGCTAAGGCCAACAGTGGCTCATCCATCCCAAAAATAAAATTATTTCACCATGCGTTGTTGTAACGAAAATAATTAGGTTTATTCAAGCTACATAATTATATTTTTTGTAACTAACTGTCATTGACTTTATAAGTGTGTATAATTAATTGTCTGTACTTTATAATGCGTGTAGGTGTCTGTTTGTTAGCGTGACCACAATTTGTTCATTCATTTTAATCTGTCTAATGCTTTCTGGACAACTAAAATTATCACTATACTTACACTGTGACTCTACCTCGTAATTGTAAGTTTTATTTGCCCTGTACCTTGACCTAAATATTGCAATAACTTCAGTTGAAATATTTCCATTATTATGTATAGTTTAAATTTTAAGCCTTAGAATAATCGACTTTAACTTTGTGTAATGTCCATTACAAAATCCAATGTACGCCATAGAAATCTGAGCAAATGCTAGAAAGACTGTAGCCAGTATTGTTTGTCTAAGCGATGCAGTAAAGACAAACACTGACACTACTCAAGCGAAAGCAATTAAGCCTTTCGACTTTAAGTGACGGGTCGATTTGCAACTGTGCTAGGGTCACCATTGGTCTGGGTTTTAACGGATTATATATATATATATATATATATATATATATATATATATATCCGTTAATTGAAGTAAAATTCCCTATATATATATATATATATATATATATATCTTGCATCGATCAAAGAATTACAATGATATCCTTTAAAATCAGACTAAAGCTCTCAAATCTTATCCCTACCAGGGATAAGGGTGAGAAGAGTGCAAACTTCTTAAATTGTTTTTATAAAAGTTATACAATTTTTAGATATCACTAACAACTCTTCTCCGTAAGAGCATACATTGAAACAAAATTTTGAAGCTTTCCGGTCTCTTTCGACACTGGATAAACATTAACAGCCTTTCTAATCACGCAATGACTTCATTATAAAATCAAGTCGTTTATTATAAATAAAAAAGATATATTAACAAAGGATAAGTTGCTTACGTTTCCTTTTTTACAAACATGCCGTTGTAATACGATTCACCGTTCTAACTGATTTCAATTAAGCGGTCTCTTATTCGCCACTCGCGATATGGTAGCATTGACGGGGGCCATTGTTTTGGCGCGAGAGAAAACGCCATCTTCATTCAAGATATCGTCGCGGGATAACGGTGCCGAGCACGCGTACGCGCTCCGTCCCTCTCTGGCACCGTACGAAAGCCATAAGCGGAAGCAGGACGGGCGCCGTCGTCGGACAGCGAACGATTACTCGACTGACCTACTCAAATGCACACACTCTTTCTCGCAAGCAAGCGGAACCTAATTTTTCCGTCGTGTGAATTAGCAATATAACGCGATTCGTTCGCATTGATTGCATGAAACAACACAATCCGCCATGATCCATTGATCCAAAGATTATCATTATATTATTTTTTTCATTTACCTAAGAGTAAGAGTTTCAATAGCTTATAATTTAAATTATATAACGCACTATTGTTTTGATCACTCACAATTTTTTTAAAATGGATTGAATTCAAAAGTTCTTAACATTATAAACTTGGCACAGAATAAAATTATTTCATTTCAAAATCATAGCTCTAAATTAAATGGTCAAAAACCATTAAGATAAAATTTACAACGAGAAAAAATGACTTAAAATGGTGGCATATGCGAAACATTGTTTTAAAACTTTATTAGTACTCTAAAGGGAAGAATACTTCTAATAATTTAAAATATGTGAAATGATCCTTTAAAAGATAAATTGCTAGATAATTAAAAGTAATTTTCGCCGCTCCGGGATTCAAACCTATGTCTTCCGGGTGACGTGCCCTTACGCTCTAACGAACTAAATTCAGGTACGATTACAACAATTTCTTTGCAAAAGTGTGTGTAAAGTAATAAAAATAAAATAATAATAAATAAGACAGATTGATGTTTAAATAGATGATTATTTACTATAATAAGTTACCTAAAATTGAGTAAATTCAACGTAACATTAATAACATAAAATTAATGCAATTGAAGATGTTTCACAGGACTTTTCGTGATCAGATGATTCGCAGGCAAAATTATATATGACCCTTCATAATGAGTATAAGCTTAGGGAATTTTACTTCAATTAACTGCGGCAATGGTCACAACCGTAAATATTTCTCCATTAACCTTTAGAGACCCAGTGCCGGTAATATTATGGAATAAATCAAATCGCGACATGATTTACGAACGGTTTTAATGTGTTCACACGCAAATGCAAAGTGCAGGCGACGCGGCGTCAATAAGACCTTAACCCACTGTCTTCCCAAGAGTACCGTAATAGTTAACTATGGTTCAGCGCATGTCTAGTCAGGCTGTTAATAAGCTTCACGTAATGAACTTGCTGGCAAACGGTTTAAATAAGGACTCATACGGACAACTCTAACCAGCAATTAACCTTTATCAATGCCTTTTCTCTGTAATATTGACAAGTGCGTGTTTTATTAACGAAAAAGAAATCCAACTTCAAATATCTCGCTCTGTATTCATTTTATAATTGATTTTCGGGATCAACGTGGTAAAACAGGCACTGCTGGTCTTTTAATTACCCACTTTAGTTCTAGAATTAATGCAGGTAAATACTCTTAAAGATACAAATCGGCTAGTTGTGTAGTTGTACCTTACCATGTCAATGGAAGAGCAGCTAAAGACGGAACTCAATCCTTTTATCCAAAAGGCCATGCTAGACCCACAACTAAGGCCTCGTACCACGTATGCTATACGTGAACTCTAAAATAAATTGGCCTTTACCAACAGCAAAGAGTAAATTGAGAGCGGATAGTAAGGCTTTAAAGAATACTACTTTAATGGAATAATACTATCATTAATATTCTACTTTTCACTTGATTTAGGGCAGATAACTTTTTTTTTACTTTCTCTTCAACAGATTGCATGGTCTGTTGATCATAGCGGCTGTATGGTGATGATGTGTGTACGTGTTGTTGAGTTTACGTTTTGGGCGTTGGTTTCGACGTAGCACCGGATCCCTCTGGTGGATGTAGCTCCCACAACTTCACTAGTTACATTATTATTATCATCTCTGGCTGCATACTAACCGAATTACAATAATCCTACACTAATAAAGTGACATCCACAAAGAACTAAGTGTAAACAATTTAAAAACAACCTAAGCCACCATAATGGAAAGGGCCTATGGAATGTCGAAATACATTGAGTACAATTATTATACGTGTACAAAATTATAGTTAAATAATTTTTTAAACGTATAATTAAAAAAAATAAGATAACGAGGACGCAGAGTTTCTTGCCGGTTCGTGTCTGGACAGGTCTAGCTTACTGAACCGGTGGTAATTCAAATTCAAAATATCTTTATTCAAATAGACGCTTACGCGTTCTTATGAAACGTCGACTTTTACATAAATAATTAAGGTAATTTTTTCTACATACAATAAGAGGATAAAATAAGCCTAGATTGAATAAAGAAATTTCGACTTTGACTTTGAGCAATGATCTGAAGCTTCAGAATAGCTTTAGAAGCTTCAGCATAGCTATGCTGTCAAGCGGAAAGTGTCGTTTAGTATTGTTGCTATTCTTCAGTGATAAATACAGGTCCTGGGGACAACTGTCGCGTGGGGTAGTGTCCTGTCCTTTGTAGAGGAAGTAGCAAAGTTATATGTGAGTCAGCTTCCAGTGGTAAAAAAGCTTGCATGTGTTTTGCAGTATCTATAAAAATGATGGGTTCATTTATTGAAATTCGTTGCAATAATTTCTAATTCGCTCCACCCCATTCGATTATAACGAAGCGTTTAAGTAGTAGGCCTCCAGTGTTTTGCTGTAGGTATACTCCACATTCTAACAGGTTCGCCTTATTATTATTATAGTTAATGGATACAGCAAAGGAGTTTTTTAGTTAAGTGATTGTTTCGAAGCAAATTTATCTGGACGTCTTAAAACATATTGTGATAGCCATATCTAATGGTACGGTTAAGTTTAAAACGAGAAAATATCCTTCGTTATTTGAAAAGTCAAAAATATTTATCTAAGATTTATTTAAGAGTGCGATATGTTCATGCACTTACTCATGTTTATTCCTTTGTGGCGCTCTGCGATCAAACATTTAGGAGGATGATTCTTACCTCAATCGAATTTTCTTCGAAATTATGGCACAGTCGCGGGTATTTTCGGTCGACATTACCATTCCATATGACGAAAACCTCGTGAAAGCCGAAACAGAAGACGACGTATCTGGACCTGGCTCATGAGGTGACTGACATGTGGGGTGGTGTGGGGTGGTCGAGTCCTATTTATGTATGTATTATATGCAATATTTATATCTATATATTGATTTTTATTTATAATGTTTATGTTATATATGCAATATATATCTATATGTTTATTTTTATTTATAAACCCAACAAGACGAGAAAACAACTAAATATCCCCAATAATAACGATAATATACTTCATCGTACACCAAAAAATAAAAATAAAAAGTTGATGGGTATGATGTACATGAAAAAATAAATAAAAAGAAAGTAGCAATCAATATTAATTAATGAGAGAAACATACCTTATAGTGAGTGATCATAGAGTTAAGAGTGAAATAAAACTAAATATTCTATAGAAGGAAGTAACGTTCTATCAAGTTCCCAAAGAGAATTTTTTTTTATGTCAAAAGTTGCCAAACGAGCAGGCGGTTCACCTGATGGTAAGTGAATACCGCCGCCCTGCTACACCCCAGGGTTAAAGATGCCTTGACAACCGATTGAAAATTGGGCTCCGGCAACCTCACTCACTAGACGAAACGTGAAAGTATTTGTCATACTTCCACTTTACGCTGGTGTTCTGTGAGGTCGTGGTACTTACCCGGACGGGCCTGCCCATTTGGGCAACAAACGAGGCTGCTGCGTGGCCCTACCACCGTAACATAGAACAAGAATTCATAAGTGATCCCTTTAAACGACAAATTAAGACTGTTCTCGAATGAATTGCGACGGAGAGCAATTATGCAGATTGTAGCTGTATCACTGCGGATTAAATATTTCCGAACAGCATTAATAATTAAATTTTTTACAATTAATCGTGAGAAAGTGGAAATTTTTGATGCGTGATCGCCTAGTGTATAATTATAACAAATCTACATTATTCAATATTCATAAAATTTTACGAAGGTAATATGTTAAACATAGATTTTTCATTGATCAATGGTGAAGTACTGTCCAATATCAGCATCTCCTTTATATATTAAAATTTAGCTTCCGTATGTCCTGTCCTGTCCAAAAAATTCAAAAACTAGCCGAGAGATTGACTTGACATTTGTTCACGCCATTGCTATTGAACAGAAGACCTATCAGATATTTATATTTGGATATTTTTTTTCTAAATTCTTACAAATTTTTTAATTGTTTATAGTGCTAACGTCTGCACTTAAGATTAAACATTAAAATTTGTCGAAAAGTACGAAAAAATTGTCGCCGCTCCACAGCGATTCTTGGGAATCGTAGCGGCGACGTCCACGATCCACGTCTTCGGCATTCGCGACCTGACGCTTTAGCTACTAAGATAAACGGCTGATTGCCACACCGACGAAAATCTTAACGTCCCTTTTCTACATTGTTTTAGCATTTAAAGCTATGTTTGGCGCATCTATTGTTATAATATCCTTTCCAGCATACAAACAATTTCGAATAACGTTTCCAAATTTCAAAAGGTTGTCAACGCATCTGGAATCCTCGGGTGTACCAGATGTCCATGGGCTGCGGTATTCACTTAACATCAAGTGAACCGTCTGTTCGCTTGGCAACTTTTCACATAAAATAAAAAGTTTTGTATATATTATCGGTGCCATATCGTAAAGCCTGTTGCTAGAAAGTCTTTCTGAAAGTTGTCATAGTCTAATTTAGGACTGTTTTCCTTTCTTACCTTTAATAAAATCGAGTCAACATTAACGAATACTGCAATATCAAATAATATTCTCCTGTTAGCACTAACTACACTAACTTTAAAGATCTCCCGATCCCCCGAAAAAGTTCTCGACTCTCTGATCATACAATAATCAGAAGGCCTTTTCACGGCCAAGCACCCGTTCTCTAATCTGTTGTATGGCCATCTCAAAACGGTTGTTTATTTCATCTTGACAAATCAGCATCAATATTCAGCACGCGGCTCGCTCTAAATACGGTGAGCGTGGAAATTTCAATATATCAGCTCGTGCAGCATTCGTTGCCTCTGCGGAACCTCTGAAGCGATCAGATAGAGATTCACGGATGAAACATGGACCCATTTTATTAGCGCCTTTCAACCCTTAAGGCGTTCATCAGTGCGTTCCACTGACCATATGAAATGCCAAATGACTATCTTCGAATACCACACACAAATGTCTGAATATGCAACCCAATTATTAGACCTATCAAACGAATGAACCTACAGTTCGAGTAATAAGTGTATCTGATGATGAACGTATCGAATCTGAACGCGCGTAGGTTGAATCAACGAAAGCAACTCGGTAGATGCCTTGCGACAACATTGTATCAAAACTTAACGGCACTATAACGCTGCTACAGATACAGGTGAAATGGCATTAATAGGGGCAGATGCCGAGACACGTCGACGGAAGCGGTGCAAGCGGCACCGCAGATGGGAAACTGTTATAGGGAGCCGCCATATAACGGCTGGATGTTGGGGGCGAGTGTACCGGTTGCCTTTCCTTTAGGGCCTTTCCTGTTAAAAATCAAGTGCATCTTCTGCGGCCCTCGATGGGGGGCGACGTGAGCCACCGCCGCTCGGCAGAAGCCAGTCGGTGGCCGTAAGCGGTGGCGAACGGTCGTCTCCACCATGCACTTGCCGTGCGCGTTCACAGTGAAAGTACGATAGAGAAATGCGGCTCGCGTACGCCTTTCTGTTTGTGGTGAGTGATAATTGCGTTAAGTGCTTGACGAGGGTGGTTTGGGCGCGATGCGGGCTACTCACATCCGAGCTCTCTTTATTCTCCCACGTAACCTCCCAAGTGGTTCTGAGGTATTGCTTTGAATAAATTACTCTAACCGACGGCCTGCCAAAATTTCTTGACAGCGATGAGTCAGCTAGCGAAGAAAGTGTAACGTATTGACGAATAAAATCAAGAAGCAGCGCGAAAAAATCGACAAACGAAACGTCCGATGACTTTTTATTGAAACCTTCGTATACCTTAATTTTATCGTCGGGTTTTTTTTTATAATTTCAGAATCCAAGCTTTTCATGTTGTTTAATATTTCAAAAGTCCAATTTAGAACATGGTATTAATAATAATAATAATTAATAAGTCTCAATCGCATAAAGATAAGGAAGTACTTGTTTATGAATTTTAAAATAATTCCTTCTCACCGACAAAATAACCAAGATCCAAACTTATCACAAAATACCAACATAAACATAACTGAGAATGAGATCAAGGATTAGGAACAAATGATGGAACAACATACAGATGAATCTGTAGTTTGTTCCATCATTTGTTTAGTTATAAATAAATAAACTACAGATAAAACTATCAAAATGTGAAAGTTTTCGTTTGTTATAAACATTAAATTTTACTTCTTAATGTACCTGACAGATTTAATGTATGCAAGTGTTCAAACAATGCTTTCCGCTGCTCGTTTTAAGCATACAGAGATAAGGCATTCTTAAATGTTCAAAGAGTTACGGGGTCGTTGAACCTATCATAAATTACACAGAAACGCCTATTGACCTAATTCGAGGGCATACTATATTAGGACATTAACAGATACTTAGGAATATGGCGTTAGCTGCCGACCGTACTCAACTCATCTCCAAATACAATGATATATTATTTTTATTTTAGACTGATTTATCGGATCAGTTTGTCAGATCAGACCAGAATAAAACCATTAAAAACTCAGAGTTGATACGACATTGAATTGGAGGGCACAAATCATCTTTACTCAACTGGTTCTTTTTTTTAAGTTGATTTGCCACAATTTGTCATCATTTACTTGTTTACAAAAGCTACATTTAAAGCTTCATCAATATTATTTCGAGTATTTAAAAATCGAGACAAAAGTCAATTAGTATTTGGTTTTCGAAACCTACATTCGTAACGGCCCGGCCAATAAGACTTGCTAGTGAAATGTGGATTCTAAAGAGCCGACATATCTTAGCCTGTTGTTCAAAAAATTACGCATTAAATCGATAAACACAATGATAGTTATTTAGCCAATCAGTCGAAACGATTTAACTGTCTTGATTGCTTCGATCGAAAACTACGCATAAAAAAAATTTTGCTTACAATTTTTTTATTAAAACTTTCTTCGAGAATTGTTGGACTCGCGGCAATTTCTAGGATATTCCATAATCGAATATATTCCTTATTTAAATTATCATCCGTGATTCCACTCACGTTATCTTATTCCGCTTACATTATAATACAGTCGTTTAAATGCAGCCTTGCGGTAATTTCTCCTAGACTCATCCAATAACTAACTGGGACTGTCAATCGGACGATAAATGATACACCAGTGGTACCTAAACATAGAGTCATGCCTGTAAGTTTATAAGTTCACAATAACAGTAAAAGTATTTCAGTGCAGTTTGATCTGCTAATTATTTTGAAATGGGTGATATTTATTTTATTTAAAAGAGGCCAGACACAACTACAAACTCTGGTCCCTTGCTTACTGGTATCTCCACTTAAAACAATTGAATGATTGTTTGTTTCTACTGCTTCGCAACTTCTGTTCGCAACATTAGATACGTGTTTACCACTGCTGGTTGGAGCGAAAAGTCCAGATTGGATCACTGGTGTTTGAAACCCAGTGCCGTGTAGCGTATATAAACAATTTTGCGATATCTCCGATTTCTTACGTCCAAAAATCTCTTATGCAAACTTTTGGCTATCTTGTGACGAGAGGCTGATGGTTTATAAGGACTTATTTTGTGCGGTGAAAATTGGACAGCGCTAGCAGTTGCAAAGCTTTTCTCTATATTTGGAAAGAACAGAGGAATACAAATAAGAAGGCAGATATAAGACAAAAACTCTTCAAACTATTGTATCATAAGAACACATGCATGTTAGCAGCAGTTAAACCTACTAGATTCCATTGTCGTCCGTTCGATTCTTGCCTGAGACGAGCATTTTTATGTTCAAGAAACAATTGCTCTAGATATTTCTTTATTTAAAATCAATCTGTGTATATAAAATGCCTCGTCATCATCGTCATTATATATAGCCTACTTGAGCCCACTACTGAATATAGGCCTTCCCCAAAGACTGCCACGAAGCACGATCCTGAGCCACCTGCATCCATTGACTATGCAATGCCTTAAGTGAGGTAACTGGGGCCAACTTGATTATAAGGTAGCAACGCATCTGCATCCCTACGGGTGTTGCAAATGACCATGAGTGGCGGTTATCATTTAACATGGGGTGAACCGCCAGCTCGTTTGCCAACTTCTAACACAAAAGAAAATGTTATTATTCAATTATAAACATAATAAACAAGTAATGAGGTAGTTTTTTTTGTCAAAAAATGTATTTATGGGCCACAATAGGGTAAGATAGTCGATAGTCTCCTATAGCTCAGTGCACCTGTTGCACGACACACGGCAAACGGGTCAAACGTCAGGTTCGAGAACGTGGGAATGGGGTCAGACGAATGCGCGCCCACTTTTTAGCCGGGCAGTGTATCAGGTCGTCATACGAATAGCGAGCGAGTTGCGCTTGCAATAAACGACCTCTAACGAAGCTAGTCCCTGTTAGTATAATTGGAATCAAATCAATTTTACGGATAACGTTATTAATTCGAGATCGGTGTTGCGTTCTGCTGACTTAAAATTGTGCCGCTATATAATATTGAGTGTATAAACTAGATGATTGTTAAAATATGAATCCTTTAAGAAGCCCTAAAACTTCAAAGCCAGTTACAGATTGTGGCAGTTGGCATAAATGCAAAATTTGATTCCTGTTTAATGATAAAAATGAAAAAAAAAAACCTTAAAAATGTTTTAAATAAATAAATAAATAATTGTGTTCCTAAATAATAGCAAAATATAACGTGTGGTAGACTTCGATGTCCAGATGAACTTTTAGCTACACTAAAACTAAGAACAAAATCTATTAATTACCATCATAAAATAGATAAAATCATTAAATTAAGAAAAGTAAATCAAGAAAATGCGAATTCATTAAAAAAAATAAAATAAAAGTTGGATAAATGCAAAGGGATAAACAGAGAATCGGTGTACTGGCTTGGATAAATAGACGCTTTAAGAATTAATAACCACTCACAACCCACATCGCTCTTCTGTACGTCACGGTTTTCTTGGCCGATATCATCCGGTCCACATCTCCGTATCGATCCGAGTTCCAATATTTGTTCTTGGAACATTCGGTCCTATTCAATTCAATTGCGTCTGTTACCTTACCCGGTTGTAATTATGAACGGTTCCCACTACCCACTTGCCACTAGACCTTTGCTAGACGAGGCACCAACCCGAACTAGTCCGCGCCAAGTAGGCGCTTTCCACACGAAAGCACTGAAAGGCAAAGCCATCTGGATTTTTGTGCAAAAACTGCTCTCTATACACAATAAGTGTCGCAAATAAAGGATTATTGGTGTTAAATCTGAAATCTAATATTTCGGCTATTTTTGAACAATTTACACAAATATGAATTCCTTGATTGTTTATGTCACAGCCTGTAGTTAAGCTACCCCCAACATTGCTATGATGGATAAAAGACGCGGACTTGTGTTTTATTAGACAGATATCTCTGAAAGTCGATATTTGTATCTGAATGTAAATCCTATTGCCTAAATGTAAATTCAATTGCGCGAATTATTGATATTTGCGACTTCAAGACCTGAGACTTCAAGCTTAGAAACAATTTAATCAAAGCGTTTAAGTGCCGCTTTTTAAGGTAAACTTGAATGATATAATAGACTGAATATATAAATATATTCAGTTCATATCAAATATTTTTTTATACGTTGTAACATATGACAACAGCCAATCTAAAGTACAGGTTTGTGCTTATAAAAGAGTTTTGACTTGGTTCATGTCTTATATTGAACACGTGATAGGTACATAGAGATAAATCACAATTGCCTTTAATATGAAATCATGAATAATAAGGAAAAACTGTGACTCTAGAATACAAACCATATTTAGCTTGTAATGATTTATTACTAAAGCTAAATTCAAAGACGCCGGTAGCGGAATGGCAAAGTAAAACATACAAAGTTATTAAAACATACATTTAACGGTGGTAGGGCCACGCAGCAGCCTCGGCTGTTGCACGAATGGGCAGGCTCGTCCGGGTAAGTACCACGACCTCACAGAAGACCAGCGTAAAGTGGAATTATGACAAATAATTTCGCGTTTCGTCTGGTGAGTGAGGTAGCCGGAGCCCAATTTTCAAAAGTTTGTCACCGCATCTGTAACTCTCGGGTGCAGCAAATGTCCATGGGCGGCGGTATTCATTTAACATCAGGTGACCCGTCTGCTCGTCGCAACTTTTCGCATAAAAAAAAAGTTTTAACCTTTTCTCACATATAGATAATACACAATATCGCTTGATGACTCCGAAATAATTCACTCTACCGCGACTACCGCTAAGCGATACCAAACATTTTAGCTATACGGATAAAATTCCAAATGAATTTATCTCTGACTCTGTCCGCGGTGTGAACTGAGCCTTAACATCCTGCGCCAAAGTCGCCCCGAAGTGCAACCGGCGAAAGTATCGAACGCAGCCGCCTCGGTTTCACTCGCTAAGTGATCGCCCAGTTTCTCCAGCGATTCGACAACAAGCCGTGATAAATCCATTCGGATAATCTCCGCCGTTGCCTATCTATTGCACATTTATTACGCGGCGATGTTCGCTAACGGTCCTCTAGAAACTCCAGACGAAAGTTCCTAACTTTACGAATCTATTTTTACCGCGATTAAAACAGATTGTGAGTGGAAAAAACAATTATTTAACTGGACTGTTAACGCAATGTTTAGGTGCTGGCTAGCTGCCATTTCTCGCTAGGTTATGTGATGACAACACAGGACAAAAGTTTGTGTGCGGGAATTGTTGATCTCAACGTTGCGTTTTGTCCGAGTATGTATTTACAGGAATTTACATAGTGGGGGAATGTTTGTATAAAAAAATTGATTTCATCGTTTACCTAATGTTTGCCACTATTATAGATCAGTCATTCGATGAATGATTGCTTTAAAAACTAATAATGTAGTGTGCAGATTTTAAGTTGCACTTTCATTTGAGCGACGAAATATAACATTCAGTGTTAGCCAAAAGGTGGACTTTGACTATTTAATGAATTTAAAAAAATTACACCAGCTCGTTTTAGGGTTCCGTACCCAAAGGGTAAATCGGGGCTCTATTACTAAGACTCCGCACTCTGTCTATGTGTGTATGTCCGTCTGTACGTCTGTTCGTCTGTTCGTCTGCCAGGCTGTTCATGAACCGTGATAGTTAAGACAGTTAAATTTTACACAGATGATGTATGTATTTCTGTTGCCGCTAAAACAACAAATACTAAAAAACAGAATAAAAAATATTTAAGTAGGGCTCCCATACAACAGCTGTTTTTATAGATAAAACTACGCAACCCTTCGTGCACGAGTTCGACTCACACTTGCCCGATTTTATAATACCCATTACCATACAATTACACCCATTTTATACCCATGCCATTTTATATCTTGCTGTGAAAACTGTTCAAAAATAAAAGAAATCAATTAACATGGAAAAATATAAGTTAATACACAGCACTAATAATTTCAATATGTAACAAGCACCACTGAATAGGCTTTAATAGAGTAATTCCCATCTCACGATCTAACGGGGCTAGAGAGAAATACCAAATTCTTCGAGGTTCCAGTTGCTTTGACAGCCGCGTCAACTGATTATGTGATCTATATTAAGTAATCAATCAACTTAAGTTTAAAGCAGTGAAAACAATTAATTTCAAATGAAAGCGTCGATTTACCTCGCAATCGACGGTCTTGTTGGAAACGTGTATCCAAGAGATATACAAAAACAGTTCTAACTAGTCCCGCGAATCCCCGGTGAGCTAATATATCACATACCTATCATAATATATCACATACCAATATGTGTATGTACCCACCCTATTAGATTGCGTTTAATGGGTGAACTTATACTCGTAAATGGCTGGATTCACGCTATCTATTAAATAGATCGGGTATCACACGGCTGTGACGTCACAACCTGCTCCCAAACACCGTCAGTCACTTTCACTGCATACCTGCCGACGTCGCCACACCTGTCGACCCATTGTGGCACCGTCGACATCTCTTTTGTCCTTTTTATATAACCGTTTCCCCAAACAGGTTTCCGAATTAACGCTAGTTATAACACATTGACGTATTCAAACTTTTGCGTTCTTCGCGTATATGTGTATATGTTTATTTTTAATTTGAAAATTTCTCTTTTATTTCCACGATGAGCATATCCTTACTAATATTATAAAGGTGAAAGTTTGTATGTATGGATCTACGTTTGTTGCTCTTTCACGCAAATACTACTGAATGGATTTTAATGAAACTTTACAATAATATAGCTTATAAATCAGAATAGGACATAGACTATAATTTATATACATATTTTATGTATATCTGTCTTTCTGTCTGAATGTTACGCCATCAGTCTATTCTACGCAGACGTAGTCACGGGCAGCAGCTAGTATAAGATAATATCGCTAAGAAAGGCTGCAGTACTTTCACAAGATCCTTTGTAAAGAATTATAAAATTAAAAATAATATTTATTAAACTTCTTATTTGTCGTGGTGGAATAATTTTAATGGTTCTCCGGAAATCTTTGTAAGACTTTAGAAAGTTTTAGTATTAAGTTATCAGATGTATGTCTGAAAATGCATGAAAACACATAGGTGGCAAAACAAGAACATAAGCTTGCTGGGCAAAATATCATCAAAAATCAAATCTATTGTATTGTGGCTCCAATTAAACACTTTTTACTCTGTTTTTTTTTTTAGTATACATTGTTATAGCGGCAACAGAAATACATTATCTGTGGAAAATTTGAACTGTTTAACTATTACGGTTCATAAGATACAGCCTGGTGACAGGCAGACAGACAGACAGCGGAGTCTTAGTAATAGGGTTTTACCCCTTCAGTACGGCACCCTAAAAAGGACATACATGCCGGTTGTCTGGTTTTCAACTCGTTGATAAAGATCTCCAATTGATTAATAACAGAGTAAACTGGACGCGTCCAACTGCAAAATTTTGGTACATTTCATATTAACGGTACTGCGGTCCCACACGTACAGAGGTACAAGGTGGTACATCTCGCTGGCCCAGATTAGCTAGTGCCTCCAATGTTTCCAGATCACTGGCCATTTTTAAAATTTTCCGACATCAATTAATGTGATTGTTTTCTCTCCGTCCAACTCGACGATAGGGATGTCGATAAAAAAACGATATATCGACATTTTTGATTTCATATATCGATATTTTATATATAAAATATTCAATATCGAAATCGTAACAAAAACGATTTTTTTTTCACATTCGAATCGGCACACACGTGTTCTTAGGTGTCACTTGTAGGTAATACTTGAAATATCTTTTTTGGAAAACGCGACCTAAAGAGAAAATATCGATATCGAGGCCTATATTGATATTTTTATAAATATCGATATATATTTATTCACTTTCAACATCCCTCGTCGAGCGGCCGGTCGCTTTTGAAAGCAAATCAAGCCCGTTTACAACGATTTTCGTGTTTGGACAAAAACAAGAAACTCGTTTCACCTCGAAACACGACAATGAGTCGAGATTTCGATAAGCATATTCAGTGCTCGTATACAAACACTCAGTTGCATTTTTAATTTGTATTTTTTTTTCTTGTTTCAACGTAAATTGAAATCTGGCGTCGAAGAAAAATCGGTGATTACAGAAAAGTAGGTCTTTCAAAACAAGATAAGAGTTCCCTTTTTGAAAGACATGAAAACGTATCGAAACGGGGTTCGGTTAATAATAAAACTATTACCGTCAAGTGTTAAATATTGAACGGATGGATAAGTTTATTAATAATAATAATAATAATAATAATAACGTTTATTTGCATAAAACATGGTATAGAGATGTTACAAACAGGTATAGTACAACATGTCTTGCCGCGACAATACGAAGCATTATTTCTTATGAGGAATTTCGTTTCATATTTTATTAGCATACTGAAACAATGAGCTCCAAGTTAAATTATTCTCTAACTACTAAAAATAGCACAATATAGAGTTGACGTTTCAAAACGCACAATGTGGTCAAAATAAGATTATAATTGTTAAATGAATATTTAATGTACATAATCATGATCATCTAAATACAGTCATAATGCTGTCCAATATCAGTATGTTCTTTCTTTATGTACAAGAATATAGCTTCCGTAAGCTTGTGGTAGGGTCACGCACCTTCCGCTGTTGCATGTATGGGCAGCCTTGTCCGAGGAAGCACCGCGGCCATGCTGAAAACCGACGTATAGTGGAAGTATATCCTCAATGGTTACCTCACTCACCGGACGCGAAAATCACTTCCACTTCACACTGGTCTTCTGTGGAGCCGTGGTACTTTCCTGGACGAGCTATGCTCTACCACGGCGAAAACACATCAAATCGCATTTTCGATTTTATTGAAACTGTATTAAGAAAAACAACATTATCTTTAAACCAAAACCCCTTTTTGGTCTTGCATCATGCGTCACTTGTTAATATTAATAACATAATTTGGTTTACATTAAAGAGAAGGAAAAATCATTAAACTTATCGTCAAAGACCTAAGCATAACTAAAGAACGGTCAAAATATACACAGCATTTCCAAAAAAAAGTCGAACCTGGGGAAAAAGATAGGTACAGGGAAAATGTATTCTCCATATCAATGTTATTAAGTAAATAAGTAAGCGCAACGTTCCACTGCTGGGCAAAGGCGTCCTCTGTACAGCGGGTATTGGGTAATAGAGCATAGCGTCCACGCAACTCCACTGCGGATTGGCGACTTCACATATCTTCGAAATATATAATTTTTGTTATTGTTTCGAAAATATGCTATAAAACGATGTTTTCCTACCCCGCCGAGCACGTGTCAGCACGTAAAATTAACAATTTCATTGGTGTCGGAACAGGGGATCGAACTCAGGTTGCTCGAGTATATTGAATTAAAAGCAAGCGCCCGGACAATGAGCCATTAAGGCTCATCATCAATGTCGTTTGAATACTTGCCATAATTTTATAAACATTATATTATTTTCGTCGAAAAATGTATGATAACTCACGATATTTCAAAATAATATTATTTTCGTCGAAAAACTCACGATATTTCAAAATAAAATCGATCAAAGCTAACAGGAAACAGACAACATCCAAAAACACAGTTAGATTTTCAACACAAAGATGTTAGTACTAACATCGTTCCAATAACCTCAAGCACGTTACACTATCCTCGTCGCCAGGACGATATCGACGCGTAATGCGCGCCTTGCGCCCCAGCCGTAGAGAGCGTAGAAAGTCTGGGCAAAAGTGAAACCGTCTAGGGTCTCAATAGCAGCTCCACAATTAGCCGGCGACGGCGCGTTTACTTTCGTTTCGTCGGTCAACGTTCATCGAACTAGATTCGTTTGGCCCAGATTTAATCGCCTCGGGCGAGAGCCACTCTTCCATTTACCGTCAAAAGCCTCTTAAAATTAATTGATTATTGAATCGGTGATATAAAAGTTTAAAATCAATACAACAGCTTTAAGAGGTTTGAGAGAAAATGAGGTTTGTATAAATAGGATGTTTATTACTTTATTTGTGCAACTACCTCGACTCCTCTGGACCACCTGTTCGGTTAAATGAAAGTCCCTTTGGCATTAAGTCCACATTTGTACAAAGATTTCATTGTGCCTAAAGCTCAAAATAAATATATTTATTTATTTTATTAGATATTAGGTTATAAGATAACTTGGCGGCGCCATTGCTAAGCTATTGGCTTCGGCGTCAGGGGTCGTGGGTTCGATTCCACAGGACAAGTATTTGTCTGAGCCACAGATAATTGTTTCAGATCTGGTTTTAGTTTCCCAAGGAGGGTTGACGTCAGACAGGCTACAGTACTTAAGCAAAACCGCTTACAACATGATTCACAGGTGGGGTCGGCACAACAGCCGATTGGCACCTAGGTGGGACAAGGGCGAGTGATGATGATGATGGCAATTAGTAAATTAAACTAACTGGTGCTCACTTATTTAATAAAAATATACTACAAAGAAATTAGTAAGACTTTACAAGAATTATCTTGAAATAGGCAATACAATCAAAAGATGGCAGGAGTAGTTAATTATTTGTCCCTTGTCCTAACGGCCTGTAATTTACAAATTATCTTAATCTGACCTTCAGGCCAGATAAAGATAATTTGTCCACTAATAACGCAAGAAGACGTCTCTGCTGTCTTAAGTAATCATCTAATTTTAACTTGGCCCCAAAAAAGCCATTTTCGCATATCCCGTGAGCATTGTTTTTTTTCTCAAAAACACTACACTTACTGGAGGATAATACAGGATGTGTTGTGAGGACATTTTACAAACACAAATTTCAAGCAGACAAACACCCAGATACAAAACAATTATCTGTGGGTCAAACAAATAGTGGTTCCATGTATAAATCGAACCCACAACCTCCAGCACCGCAGCCTTTGGCAATTACGCCACGGAGGCATACCAAAAATATCAACACTCAAATTTGTAAACAACGACTTTTTTCAATCCAATATAAGGCTACTTTTGTGGACTTACGATCACTGGATATTTAAAGTCGTTGCCAAAAACTTAAGCGCTTTCGTGGTTCTTGATATTTATTGAGACCAATAGCACATAATCGGTAAAATTAAAACCTGGACAGTATAAATAACCACTCTAAATAATACAGCACCACTCGTCTCCAATGTTTTGGGTTCAGTGATGTCTAACGATTATTTTTTTAATCGCAAGTAGGCTACTTGGCGGTACTGCGATGCGTACGACTACTCGTCGGCCTGCGCGCGGCCGTACAGGGCTGACCGCGCGCGCCCCCTGCCCGCCGCCCCCTGCGACCTCTCCAAGCAGAGCTACTGCACCACGCCGGGCAGCGGGTACCCCTGGCACGCTATTCGGCGGTTTGTGCGAGAGAACCAGGTATTCAACTCAGAGCTGATGCCTGAATCGGGCGGTGCTTTTGTGTCAAACTTGTTCTTCCCTTCTCAGTACGTTCACGATTGATGTTTCACTGTTTATAAGCCAAATTAGAGACAAAATATGAAAGTAAACGACGTTAATATTAGGTACACCCTGAATCAGCCACAAAACGTAAACGATTTTCGGCTGAAATTGTGATAAATATATTTATTATACTATTTTATGTATACAAATACCTTACACTATTATGTACATTACACGATTTTATGTTCCAGGGCTTAATGAGGAGGATGTATGGCGAGGAACGTCATATATCAGTGTTGAAGGCTGAACTAGAAAATTTCATAGAGGTCGACGATGAGGAGACCAATAAAAAATCACCGGACTTCGCAGAGGATGTAATCAAAGCGAAATTGATGTACACAAAGAACAGCCACGGTCGTGCATTGAGGGACAAGCCTCATTTCAGACCGATACAGTCCGCTGAAAAACATAGGAAAAGTGATAACGACACCTTGAGAGTGAAGCCATTGGAGAACTACACAAACAACTCCAATATTAATAACACGGACAGCAGCAACGGAACTGAGATAACAAGTAACGAAACCATGGTAGACGATAAGGAAGTATCATACAAAACTAAACTGGAGAGCATAGCTAATATAGAGATTAATAATCTGGATCCTGACGTAATAACACTGGAGGCGGTTATAAAACAGACTATCGAAACCAACAGTATATACCCGACGTTTGCGGGGAGTTCGAAGAGCGAGCCTCTTAGAGACGAACCCGATTTTAAAAACGGGACTGATAAAAATATAACAACCACAACAGAATACATAACTAATGCAACGGAAACAACCTACATGTACGACGATACGACGACAGAGCCAATCAAAGAAGGATGGAAGCCAATGACCCCTGATACATCAACGCTGCCGTCCACCTTACTGTTCTCTGAGCACGATAAAATAAAGAACGACAAGAACACTGAAGAGAACAAGAATGATAAGAAAGAAGAGTTTCATCCGAAACCAACTCAGCAGGAGTCCATGAGGCCGTCAGTCATTAAGCTACGGGGAGCGTGAGTAGTTATCATGAAAATGCATTGCTAAATTTTAAATAAACAGAAGCGTAATTCCACATTACGCCGATCTCTTTGAAGGTTGTAGTTTTCCCTCAGTCGAGCATGTAACAAGTAACTGAAATAAAACGAATAATTCATTTCATACATAATTGTGGGTAAATAGCCTAAAGTTTAAATTCTTACTATAGACTTTTATTTTAGTTGCAATGCAAAAATAGTTGATGTAATGACTTAATAACAATTTATATATTATATAATTTAAAAAAAGTTTCTAAGCCTGTTCAAGATTTTTCCGTTCTACAAGATATTTATTCTAAATAATGTGTGAAATTGTTACTTTTCAGCAACGCTTGTGAATCAAAAGAGGAGATGGCAGCACCCTTCTGGGCTAACAGCACTCGCGGCGAGGTGCTGGCCCTACTCAACATGTACCCGTTCGAGCAGTACATACACCTGGAGACCTGCGTGCACGAAAGAAAGCAGATGTACTGTAGGGAGGGCTGCAGGTAAATACCTAAATCTCCTGATAAATAAACTTTTTTCTAAATGACGTACACAATTCACAGTTGCTGAAATCGGCAACCATTTTACTTACATATATCATGGAATAAATTATAAACATTTCATTATATTTTATATAATTATTTCATATTCATATATACTCATATTTCATTCTAATTGACTGTATTTAATATAATAACATACTTTTATTGTTTGGAATCTATCTGAAAATCCTTTCCACGTGTTTCAACTAAAAGTGACTGGAAGTAATGAGTAATGTTTTTAAACAGACACACGCAGACAGTGCTATTTTATTTTAGGGAAGTTTTTTACAGCCCTAAGGAATATATCACAACTACGATCCATTAGAAAGCTATCAACACAATAAAATTTTCTATTACAACGTGTTCTACTCTCATGTGTGAGATCTCTCTCTCTCTATTGTTTCTTTCTACACTGTGAGGTAAACAAACACAATATAACTTTTACAACAACAATACTTTGCTAGAGCCACACAGCCGCTTATACTTTTTCAAGGATGACGTTTTAATTTAACGACATCGCCGTACTGTCGAAGCCGATGTAATACTACGTTTCCCGGGACGATGGACCGTTACCCCTCGAGAAAATGCCTGAGTCCCGGGGTTTAAATTCCCCGACACCCGCAACCGGTCCGACTTCTAGGGCAAGCAAACTGGCGGTTCACCAGATGTTAAGTGATAATCGCAGCCCATTGACTTTTGAAACGCCCGTAAGGTTACAGATGCGTTGACACCTTTTAATAAATTGGGCCCCGATTATCGCACTCACCAAACGAAATAGGCATAATACTTACACTTCACTGCTGCCTTCTGTGAGATCGCGGAACTTCCCCGGACAGACCTTTCGAGTGCAACAGCGAAGGTAACTTTCGAAAAGGTTTGCAACGTGACGTAATTGTACACACAAGTGTCCACAACGTGTCCACATGTATTGTAGACATCCATGGCATATACTCAACTCAATATCGGCTGGAAGAGTTTTCAGCACATCCCTTAAAAAGAAATTCTCAATTTCAGGTGCGAGCAGCAGTACCGCCTCCACCGCCTCCTCGCCTACGACCCGCGGAACGAGTGTCGCGGCATCTTCGCCGACTGGTTCAAGTTCCCCGCCTGCTGCGTGTGCCGCTGCTATGACGTGCCGCTGGAGTTCCGCGCCAGGTCCCCTCGGATCCTGCACCCGCAGTACGGCGAGGACCTCAAGAGGGCTATCTACGAGGACCTCGCCCGCGACTGGTACTCGACGTCCGTCTTCGGCGATGACGACGACCTTTACTGATGTGAGTCTTCTTTAGGGTTCCGTACCCAAAGGATAAAATGGTCCTATTACTGAGACTTCGTTGTCTGTCTGTCTGTCTCCGATTCGCACTTGGCAGGTTTTTTATAATAACGGCGACAGGACAGACAGTTCACTTATGCAGGTTACCTATGGTCACCATGTGCTTTGAAGGTGCTTTGCTATTATTAAGAAGGCCATCAAACAGACTCTAAACTTGACTTTGATGAAAATAGAATATATACAAATGTTATTACATTAACACACATTACATTTTCATACTATTGATATTTTATGCGATTCGTGGATCTTCTGCGAAGGCGCGGTATTGAATTGAAACAATTGATCCCTCTGGCACTGACTTTAGGTTAATAATAAAATTAAGAAAGTTATATGTATCTCTCTTTCTGTATTTTAACCGTGATACGTTATTTTTCAGGTAATTCCTGCTGCTAGGTAGACATACCTTAAAATCCATTCACCAAACCCACCTGGATGCCTAAGCAAGATCATCGTAGTTTTTTGCGGACTTAGTTAAAAGTTTTGAAGTTGTTTTAATCGGAAGTTATTTTTACTAAAATGCCATAATACAAAGACATCAAAATATTTTTAATAAAAGATATTTATTCATTTCATTACTTACAATTATAAAAGCGTCGTAATGATGAAATACTCGTAATGTAATAGTTAGAAAGCTGTTATTTATTGATATAATAGTATTTATTGTTGTAGTACTTAATTTAAAAATGTATATACCTACAATATAATGTTATCTTTATACTGTTCATGACTAAACATTACTTTTAAGGCTAGTGAAATTGTAAAATATATTATATAGGTATATTGTTATATTGTGAGTTTACGCGATTTTATTAAAGTTTATTTGTTATTTTCCGTGTTTCATTAATATTAATGTCTTACATACTACCGTGTATCAAAATCATATATTCTAGAAAAAGTTCATATTATATTTAATATTCATACATATATATGTCTATATTAAATATAATACGAATTCCTGAGCTAAAAAGGAAAGCTCACCCTTGCATAATGTCATAAATTCTCCAGATATAAAATTATCTAGACGACGAAGATTCGGTCGGTTATCTACGCGGATGAACAACGCGCGACACGGACAATAAAGGTTTTAAGGGGTTTGATTCTCAAATAGGTGTAAGTTAACCGAGAGCGAACATAGCTTTCTTAATACGTTGGCTGACGCTGGCGTAGTTGACATTTTCCGGTGAGGTGATTTGCTCTGGCAACGAAAAATCCCTTACTTCCATCTCTCCTTGACGTCCACATCAGACCGTGGTAGATTAAGACGGGGACATGCAGCGAGTCTACGTCGTAAAGCACTGAGCTTTAACGGACAATCCCAGCCGAGAATTAAAAGTAAATTCAGTACATTTATCTTGCAGCGCGTATCCGTAGGGTATTGATTAGACTGGTTAGCTTGGAAGGACCAAATACTAACCCCACGAACCAGCGTCTGAATATAATATAGGTACGCCCCATTGTATGTCCTCGTGCACCAGTTTCGTATTGTTGTCTCCTGAGTTCGTGAGATCATGCTCGTTACATTTAACTCGCTAGATCGAATATACCAATATTATTATATACTATATTATATCCAATTAAAGTACCTCCAACAAGTAATATTTATGAGATCTCTTGTTTTTTAATATGACCTTATATACTTTCATAGCCTTATAATTTTTATTACTGACATGGACATATATTTAGACAGGACAGAGTAGTGCGTAATCCTAAAGAAACACTTCAATTCCGCGAGATGGACTTTATAAACATAGTGATTACATTCTCTTTGATAAACAGTGTCTATGATAGAAAGAACTGAAGTGAAGAAGTTAGGGAAAGCAAGGTAACGATTGCCTGATGCTCTAGGGATTCTATGGTGTACCATAGAGTCCATAAAGCATCAGGCAATCGTTAGGTACCGTTACAGAACTTAATTAATTGACATTGTCAATTTGTTGTCACATTGTCGCTGTTGTCAATCAGTTGGTGTCAACAACTACGACGCTTATTTTATATTTAATTTAGTTTAGTCAATTACTTCTTGATAATTGTAGTTAATACAGCCACAAAAAATAAAACCCATAATATTTTTAATGTCTTGTTAGCTAGATTAGTAAGTCTAAACAGAATGTCTGGAAGAGGCAAAAAAGCCGGCGCGCCAAAGAAGAAAGCAAATGGTTATAAAATGCCAGCCCCTATTCCTGTAGGTGAAGTGATTCATGATACTATAGCTAAGAAGAAATGGCGAATAGGGCCGTCTATCGGAGTTGGAGGTTTTGGTGAAATATATTCTGCTTGCGACCATGAGAGCTCTCCAAAAAAGAGTACTAGTTATCCGTTTGTGGTAAAAATTGTAAGTGTTGATATAATTTAATAGATGTAACATTTAGGTAAAAACATTTCTTTTCAAAAAGGAATAAAGCTACCAAAGATACAACATTGGCTTCATTCTATATATTTGAACTACACGAAGATAGTTACATGAAAACAATCAAATTTGCATAGCTAATATGAAATTAAGGTTGATTTTGTGCACATATTGTTTATGTTGATCATTAAATGAAGTATAAAATCAATTTAAAGACTATATTCTGGGCAAGTATAAAACAATATGTTCAGTTAAATGTTTTTTAATATGCCAAGTTGATAAGCAATCAGGTGGTTCACCTAATAGTAAGATTGCTGAGTTAAAAGATGTTTTGCTTAACAATAACATATTGGGATATGGACACCTCACACGAGATAATATGCAAAAGTATTATACTATAATCTTTACACTGAATAAAAGATAAACTTACTGCCCATTTGCATTAGCTACTGCATGGCTCTTCCATTATTATGTACATTACTGGACATGTATCATGTTTACAAAATTGTGATATTAAAATTTGGTACATTAAATCAGACCTGCCATTATGACTAAAACTTTAGTCATATGAATCAATAGCCTTGTCTCATTATTCTTTTTCAACTTAATATAATAATGAATAATTTTGACCAGGAACCACATGAAAATGGCCCACTCTTTGTTGAAAAACATTTTTACATAAGGAATGCCAATAAGGATGATAGTAAGTATCCCATTACAAGTAGTGCCTTACATCAATCAACAATTAATTCATTCTCATTGACAATAAGAAGGACATTCTCAAGTCTGTTATAATTTTTTATGTTTTTAACCTCAGAACTGCCAGTTATGAACCAATTTCAAACATTATTGCATTTGCATTGGGTTCAGTTTACCTCTTATGAAATCACATATTTATTTTATTTGAATTGGACCTTGGAATTTTGAAAACACATCAGGGAACCTCTTAAAATTAAATTGCACATGTATAAGTGCTGCGAGATATTTGAAGTCTGTCATGTTTTATGTTACTAAAATATTTTACTTGTTACTTTATGTGATGGTTTGTTGTTGTTTTGGTTTTGCAACAGTATTATCTACAAATTTTTAAGTTTCACCTTTAATGCAGACATTAGAATAAGAAATTTAAAATTCAATTTCTATTGCAAATGTGAGCAACATCTCTAGTTGTCAAATATTCATTTTTAAAATGTAATTTGAAGATTTATGATTGCTTTATAGGAATCACATTAGGTAACTTCAAGTATTGTTACAAATGCAATAAGAACAAAGTAGATCAGACATATTTCCATCACTTAGCTTAATCGCTAGAGCGTATGGACGTGTAATACGGAGGGTGCGGGTTCGAATCCATGCAGCTGAAATTTCAAACAAATTTTGAGTCAAATTTTACCTTTCATGAACTACAGAGTAAATTGTGAGTGATTTATTGGCACTTGTAAAGCTTATATGGTTTATCTAGATTAAGAATAATTCCTTAAATTTTTAAGGGTTTGTGTATAAATAATGTGTAGTCTGCCAATATAAATTGGTAAACAACCTTCTAAGCTTTTTAACACCATGATCATTAAGTTGTTAATAGCTAAGCTTAAACTTTAATGTCACTATACAATTTTTGTTATTACAAACCAGAAATTGACTTTAAATTCATTGTGATGTATATATTTTAGGGACTAAGTAATACTAATGACAATATGAAAAAATACACTTTTAGATATTCTTCAAGCAGTTCTACCAATCACTAATTACAACTAAATATTTTACAACTTAATGATTACAATAAAACATTAGCATAGATAATAGTTCAAACACAACAATGATTCTGAGCGAGCACCCGCAGGCTTTGCTATTTAATCTTATGTAACATTAAATAAACTTAATTTAACTTTTTAGTTGCCAAATTCATGCAAACCAAAAAGTTAACAACCTTCGGTATGCCATTATATTATGGAAATGGATCACATGACTTTAAAGGAGAAAAGTATAGATATTTAGTACTGGAAAGATATGGCAAGGATTTGTGGAGTTTGTTTAAGGATTCCGGCCGTTCATTTCCTACTACAACTGTTTTTCAGATAGGTTTGCAAATGGTAAGGAATTTTTCTCAAAAGCATTTTTTCTTTTCTTTTTTATTAGGAAGAAGGTCTCGGCTACTTTACTCACCAGACAAAACAGAAGTATAACACTTCCGCTTCATGCTGGTCTTCTGTGAGTCATAGTACTTTCTGAAATGGCCCATTGGTTGAATTTATGTTTTATTGGGTCTTATTTCATATAGCAATAATGACATCTCTCATTCTTCGAATTATCATTGTTAAACAATGTCAGAAACTTTTAGTTCGTTTTTCTTAAAATTGTTTCGTCTTCAGTGCAGAGCTCAGCGCTATAAAAAAAATTTAAATAGCTCATATTATAGTAAAAAACTTGGGAGTTAACAAATCCTATGAAAATAGATAGAAAACCAGGATTCTATTAATGCATAGTCTCTTTTTAGTTAGATGTCCTAGAATATATTCACAGCAAAGGTTATGTGCATGCTGATATAAAAGGTGCAAATATACTCATGGGGCTCAAGAAAGGCACAGAAAATCAGGCATACTTGGTAGACTTTGGTCTTGCTGCACGCGTCAATGACAAGGAGTTTAAGCCGGATCCAAAATGTGCTCATAACGGCACTATAGAATACACAAGCAGAGATGCTCACATGGGAGGTTTGTGTTTAATAATACTAGCTTATGACTACAGTGTACTTATGTGTATTATATATTGTTTATTGTGTACATTTATAGGATATGTCAGATTTTTCAAGTGTAATTTATAATTATTAGGACTATAAAATATCTTAAAATATGATATGTAGGAGCCATCCATATAATTAATAAATTTCCGAAATACAGCTGCCATAACACATATTCACACCTTGAACATATGAATAGTTGTTATTACTTTTTTATATATTACTTTTTTATATATTACTTGCTTATTTTTATTTATCTTTTTATTCATTTATGATTTTCCTATTAGAGGAAACTTAACTGGCATTCCTATAAGCTATTTATAATAATTATAAGTGTGATGTATACTGTAGGTTTCCCAAATAATTAAATAAATAAATTATATTTGTGATAATCACAAGACTAGAATGAATGTCTTGTATATCTCATGCAATAAACTCTCATGATTTATCTAATTATGTGAATGTGATGTTGTTCTTTTTATGTTACAGTTGCCACAATGCGCGGGGATCTAGAAATCCTTGGGTACAACATGCTTCAGTGGTTGGTGGGCGAGCTTCCATGGGAGAAGTCCCTCAAGCAACCGAACACGGTGCAGAGTATGAAGGAAGCATTTATGAAAAATGTGCGCAGCGAAATTACCAAAAAGTTCACAAATGTACCTGGTATGTAGATTACGTAGTTAGAAAATTTAGACTGTTTGGTGCTGTTCCGATTTTAAATAAATAAATGGCGGTATAAATGTTAAAGGTTATTTTTTTACCAAAATAGTTTTACACGGTAAAATCTTATCCATGAAATAAAAACTAAAAATGTATATAAATTTATATTTATTGAACAAAAGTCAATAAAAACACATGTCCTTTTTAACATTACAAGTAAAACTTTATATTTGCCTGCTTTTATTATAGCACAGGTTATTTTCAGATGCATTAATCAAATTTTTTGAGTACATCAACTCCCTGAAACCTAAAGATCCAGTGGATTACGTCAAATGTAGACAGCTATTTGAAAGTTACTTGAAAAGCGAAGGCAAGACAAAATCGAGTAAATTGGAGTTCAAAAATTCTGTAAAGAAAACAAGAGCAAACAATGAAACGATTGAAGATGAAATTGACGGGAAAGATGTTGAGAGAGTAGAAAAGAAGAGAACAAAGCCAAAGACCACCGCGCGTGGCCGCCCAAAGAAAGTAATGAAATCTGACGAAGTAGAGACTGAGAATTGTGAGAATAAAGAACCCGAGGAGGAAGAAAGAACTAAAAAGACCATCAGGAAGACGACTAAAAGGAAATCTTTAGAACCCTCGCTAGTCGTCAGAGTAAAGAAGACTAAGCTGACACCGAAAATGACTCCACCCGCGAAAACAAACCACGTAAATATTGCAACACAAACATCAGCAGGCAGAACCAAGCGCAGTCCTAGGCAGGTGTCTTTCGACAGCCCTATCAGCGAGATTATAGGAAGCAAAAAGCCTTTTAGGACCGTGAAAGACAACGAATCGGCCAATTCTAGCGGGGACATTTTCGATGACTCATTTGTTATTGAGGAAAAGAAAGTGAAGCCGAAGAAAAGACTGCTTTCCGATGAGGAGGTAACGGTGAAGAGGGTAGTAAAAAAGAAGGTTATCGTTAAGAAAGCCAAGTCGTGGAAAGACTCGCCTGCCATTGTGAATGGTAGGTCACCACCGAAATAATCAAAAGAGAAAATTTTTGAACTGAGTTTTGTATTTTCCTAGAAAATAAACACCGAAAGAGGGACACGTTAATGTACTTTTATGACGATTGAAAATGGATTTGATTGTTACTATATTAGAATTGTTTGTTAGTTAACTCACTTTTACGGCTTTATTTATTACGTCCAAGTGCTGGACCATGTTATATTAGAAAGATGTTCTGCTCAAAACTAACTTGTTAAGTTTTATGAAAAGAGTGCATTTTTGTCTATAACAAAACAGAGGCGAAATCAAAATTTCAATATTCATGTATTCCGTGACAAGTTTATAAATCTGAAATTTCTTGTTACTGTTGTTTCCAACTTGTTTATTTTACTAATTTTACATTGGAATTGGATTGAATCCCTGAATTTGGGGAAACCCTGTATAGCTAAAAATGCATATAAATATGTGATTGAGACATATTTAAAGTCCACAAATTGTCAATTCGCAATGGGGCCAAAATTATTGATGGTCTGGAGGAAAGGGTGGAGTTTGTGCCAAGTTGTTGATGGACATGTGTGTGTAATTTAATTACTTACAATATAAATCCAAGCAGTTAGTTCATTTCATAGTGTTATATGTATATATATTTAATTTGATTCTTGAAGACTGTTAATCAATATATATATATAAGATTGTTAACTTAATGAATTTTTGATTACATGCAATATAAATTAGTTTTTTTTACTCATTGTTGTATGTAAAAAGTACATTAACTGTCCCGCGAGCATCATGCCCTAATTTCATTAATTAACCCACCTTAAACATAAAATTGCTGAACCAGATTTATGTTTCTGTGTTCCAACAAAAATTTTCATTTGTTAATTTAACTACAATGTATCAATCAATGTTTTAATCGAACATTTGTTTAAAGGCGCCATTTATAGCCGTATCTGTAACCACTAAAGTATCCTAGAGACTAAAGCCATATATTATACCAATTGTAGTACAGAAGTTAATAATTTTTTTAATTTTTAATCTTAATAAAAATATTCGGTATTAAATTTTAATATGAAGCTTTACCTCTTCGTATAAGAATCATATGTAACCATAAAGTAATATGGTTAGTATAGAATGTTTGCCCAACACGGAGAATTTCATTGTTACTAAAATAAGTTCATTTTAAACTTTTACGTAAATTATTTAGAATTTATCGCGTATTATTTTGATTTTTTTCACTCCTTAGATTTCGAAGGCGGGAAGGACTACCGGTTTAAAATTAATTGTACTTATATAGAAATTCTTGTTAAGTAATATATATTTTTTTATTTTCCGTATATACCGACCACTATATATGTAAACAAAACACAAATATGCATATAGTATATATAAATCTTTTTTTAATCACCCGCAATATACCAGTAAATGTTGGTAAATTTTTATATCGCCGAAAAAAACAGGCTTTAGGGCGCACATGCATTATTCCTTAAATTTCATTAGAAGTAATTAATGAAATAATGTCAATATTAATTATTATTAGTTCGTGCCATTTTTCATTTCTGTATGACTTCATTGTTGAATTAAGAGATAGGTTAGATTGAATGAAGGATTTTGAGTGTCGATTTTTTAGAGGAATCTGTTATGTGCTAAGTTGTATGTGGGCGGGCGTCAAATGAAACATATTTCTACAATGGACGCGTGTAAAATTGGTTTTGTCGTGTTCTGTGACGTTGAGTTTTTGTACGTTATTGTGTAAAAGAAACAGTGTCTCCGATGTGTGGTTTTATTTCCGTTTTACAATTAGTTTTTAGAGAATATCTTATAATAATAACAATTTTATGTAACCGATTACATCAACATTGGTTAAAATGTAGAGATGGCAATAGATGACAATAGATGACTTGAAACTTTATTTGTAACGCTTATTTCCGCTACAGTTTACAATCTGTTTTTATATATTAACATTTTAATGAATCTTTAGTCTATAACTTCCTAGAAATCCTATAATTTTTTTTTATGTGGAAGTTGTGGGGTAGTTCCAACGACCACTACTGCGATCTAGAAAGATCTATAGTAGTCTTCCCTTCGAAAACGTTGCGTCTTACTAATTAGGATGTTTTCCACACGTAAATTTCACGTAAACACCCAGATCCGAAAGAATGGATCCGATGGGGATCGAATTCACGACCCCCGGTGCCGAAGTCAATACCTTGGCTACTGCACCACCAACTCATCTAAAAATCCAATGCATAATATAAATATAATATAAATATTTAGGACACATTTTTACACAACGTTCTCTAGTCCCAAACTAAGCAAAGCTTGTACTATGGGTACTAGGTAACTGATAAACATACTTAAACATACTTTTCTTTTGTAAATAAATACATATTATAGATATATAAACACCCAGACACTGGAAAAACACTATGTTCATCACACAATATTTTTCCAGTAGTGGGGATCGAACCCACACCCTCTGACGCAGAAGGCAGGTACACTACCCACTACGCCATTCGGGTCGTCAAAATTGCAATTTTGACGACCCGAATGGCGTAGTGGGTAGTGTACCTGCCTTCTGCGTCACTTTGCAATGCATATTTTGACTTATTGACACTAGTGATGACTATGCTTTGGGTTCACTTAATTTGCTCATGAGTGGTTATTAAGTTCGTGTATTGATCTTTTTTGTCTGTCATTTTTTACAGGTCAAATAATTTTATATTACTTTCTAAATTAAGACACGAAATACAAAATTACTAAGATATTCACTTATACCATGTATTTAATTATGATATACATTATGGACAAAGTTTGATACTGCCAGTATAAAATTTATAAACATAAATATTTGCTTTTTTACATAACCTTAATGAAAACTGAACTGGAGTTATGGGTACCAATGTATAACGGTCATTATAATAAACATAAAGGTTTTACTTTACAAAGCAAGGTTTTTGTATAAGAACCAATATTGATGTCATTAATTTGCTTTCGCATAAAAATTGTTAATTCGATCAAGGATATATATGTATAGTTCTGTATATGCCATAGAAAATAGGACCTAAAATTTATTCATTTGTAAAGGCAACATTAGATGACTTGTACCTAACACGAATCCAACCAAAGATTAGACGTCAAGTTCTTCCGCCTACTCCACATCTGAAACGGAACAATGAAACAAACATTCAAATCCAAAGCTTTTATTTTTCTTTTTTATTTACAATATAATCGTAATATGAAAGTAAACAAAATGTAACGTACCAAAAAAATTACATTTAGAAATTCAATTGGCGGGGCAGGCCGGCGGCTCGCCCCGCGGTTACAAAAGCTAAAGTACGCCTAACTTGTGAGTGATGCTCGCTAGTTGCTAACCACCAGGTCCGCTTGTGATATGCGCGCGTTCACAACGCGCCCCAGCCCGCCCCCTCACCTATCCACCTATACAATGGCAGTACGAGAGCGGTCAAGCTATCATTGACTAAAACACAAAACAGTAGCACCATTTGTAAAAAAATATAACTCTTTCTCAAACACAACAGAACGGCCCGGCACCGCCGAGGGGCCCACTGCCCCTATTGCCGGGCGGCGAGGGGCGCAATGGGCGCACACTAGCGCCCTCAAAGCCCCCACGGCGTAGCGTGTCCGACCGCAGGCACACGCCGCACCGACCAATCTTACGTAACACGTGAACTGCTCTAGACATTACATAGTAAACCTTATCGTTAACGTTATCTTAAAAAAAAAACCGCTATTTACGCCGTTTCAGGAACATTTTTTTTCGCTTTATACGCACAAAAAAAACTATTTAACTTGCAATAATTGCAACGGGACTAGTATAGATATCGAAACTTGCATTTTGTCATGACGCCTTTCGCGCGGAGTCGGTAAGTTTAACATAATATAGGCGCGCGCGTGGGTTTGCGTGTGCGCGTGTTGAATAAGGCCGCGTGCGTACTAGCGCACCTGCGTTCGATTGGAGCTAATGCGTACGCAGCAAGAGGATCCCTCTTGAAATAATTGCCTTTATGATTGTGACCTAATTGTACGTGTCGTTTTTTGGTTTGTGCTTTTGTAACAAAATAAAAAACCGACCCCGGGGCGTATTCCAAGAGGGGGCCCGTTCTCCCGTACGACCAAATACGCAATACACTATCGTCATCAGCACACGTCTACCCCTAACAATATCAATGCAACACTTCTTACAGCCTAATTGGAATAAAAGTAAGTGTATAAACTACGTTATAACGTGACATAAAACTAAACGGTCGTCACTAGATTATTGCGAGGTGGCACTAACAGCAAAATTGACTACGCTAGTCGGGCTAGAACGCGAGACGAGCCGACGCCCTCATTTGTAGCGGGCATCAGATAATAAACTAATTGATAAACAACAACTGATTCTAGAATCAATCATCGAACATTTGGGCTAACAGGAATTAAGCATTCGCTTAAAGTAATCGCATCTAGTGTAAGGTTAATATAATATCTTTAAGGCAAAATTATCTTTTACTGTAGCATAAAGTTCAAATATTTCGCTAAAACACGGCTATAATTTAATATAAGTTGGGAAGACCCTTGCAACATAATTATCTTTATCTATGAAGACAGCTAGTTTAATAAATTTATTACATGTTACTTTTTCCTCCTCTACGCTAAAATCACTGGGTATCACTGGATTGTTTTCAATGTTGCATTATTAAAAATGTAAAAAAAAAATATAAATATAATAAGGCTCAAAGTTGGTGTTAACTCCCCTCGCGAACTATTCGGAATTTTGTCCCGGGAGACGATGATTTGAACATATAGACACAGCTATGATTTACGGACCTTTCTTGTGGCAGCGGCGTATTTTCTAATTCCACGGTATATGTTTATTCGATACCTAGTGGCCGTACAGTCCGTCGTTAGGAGCGGAGGTCCAAGCACGACTGGCTGTACACTCAACGAATCGAAAGCCAGCCGAACCAGTAGAAACGACACGAGTCAAGAAGGTTGACACTTAAGTTACTCATATATTTAAGTTAAGATATAAGAAACGCGAGTGCAAATGAAAACTCTGTTCTTCGCTAAGTAAAGCCAAAGAAATTACGACTTTTTTCAAAGATAGTCGATATCACTAGAGATTCCGCCTGGATGGAAAGCAAGTTATATTAATAAATTACTTGAAAACGCAAGTGCATTTCATGTCTACATCCGGAGAAAATACGCCAAAGCCGAACGTTCACCTCCACCGATAGTAATGTCCATGCATGGGACATAAACACCAATTGTACTCCCGAGTTCGTCCGAACCAGTTCGGGACGCGTTTTGACCGCAAAACTGTCTCATAGTTCCGATTAACGAGTAAACCGTACCTCGGCCCTCACTAATATACGATTACTAACCAAGTTCCGTAGACGAATGAAACGATTTCGATGTCCAATTGTCCATATATCGGCGTACCGTTTTTAAAGCTTACGAATTACTATCGAAACGCGGCACGGCCGGCGAGGGAGGTCGCTCGTATCGCAAGCCAAGTGGTTCTCTCACGTCGCGTGTTTTCATCTATAAATAACGATTTCCGCCCTCGTGTTTAATATAAAAATTTGGTGTTAACTCAGTCAGGCATCGTCTGTACAGGTCCCATCACTTAATTGTACCTCTTAGAACGCGGCGTGGCGCGCATGCTGCTATTTCGTACTAACATTTCTATTATGAAAAACATAAAAACAAAACTATTATCTCATTACGAGGTTGAACACACGAGACTAGTCGAATCGCTTAATGTGGGAATGTGACATCCGTTACGTTCGTGCGCGCACCCCTCCGCGCGGTTAATTGGCTTCTGTATCCACCAAGATTTGACCGTCTGCACCGAACTGAGGCAGAAACTAATAACTAGTGAGAACGATCGCCAGGAGGGGCTCAAGTTGGCAACCAGAGGCCCTGATTCTTAGCCAATTAATGCCCGGTTCCTATATTCAAAGAACGACCGTTAGTTACATAGCTTCGTTACTTTCATAACGACTGGTAGATTAAAGGAAGGCTAGTAACTCACTTTCCGTAGGTAATGCAACGGCTCGAAAGGAAAACGCCTCGTTTTGTTATCTACAAGTCGTCATGAAAGTTACGAAGCTATGTAACTAACGGCCGTTCGTTGAATATAGGAACCGGGCATTGGTAGTCTATTCTATTTAGTCGCAGTGGTCGTTTTTGACTTACTACCCACAAACCATAATCACAATCGAGAACAATCTCTATCACAAATGGTGTAACCAGCAAAGTGATCGGTGATAATGCTGCAGCATCGTCACATGTCTCCAAGGATGCGTTTTCCCGCCAAAACGCGAGGCGAATGGCGCGAAACGAGTGCTCGTTCGCGTATCGGTCCGTCGAAGGGGTGCGCGTGCGAAACCTCACCCGGGCTGCCCCGTCCTCGGCACTAGCGAGAGGCACAGCGTCACGATAATTGCACTTATGTAGGACGACGCGGGTGATTAGGAAAGGCAATATTAACGCGCGGCGGTGACTGACCTCCCGTTCAGTACGGTCAAAATGGCGCGAACAATGGGAAACGCACGTGTATGTTCTCAAAGTAGAGTATCAGCCTATACATGTCCCACAGCTGGGCAAAGGCCTCCTCTGGACAGAGGGTATCAGGGCGTAGTCCGCCACGCGGCCCCACTGCGGATTGGCGGACTTCACATATCTTCGAAATACTTTTTTTTTGTTATTGTCTCGAAAATATGCAGGTTTCCTCACGATGTTTTCCTTCACCGCTGAGCACGTGATAATTCAGTGACACTACTTAAGCATTGTGTACATTAACAAGGTCAATATTCGGCTGACTTGACTTATCGATTGAATAAATAATACGCCATGCTTAGACCAGGCAGCATTACTGTTGCTTGGGACTTTTCAAAGTTGAACCAATCAGCAACTAAAAGTGCAATCGAGTGGAGGTGTGCAACGTCTGAATATGAGAGTTTCGTACTTCTATATCCGGTATTAGAGTTTGCCGGGTGGGTCGTGTAATTAAATTAATGCGATCGTAACGCTCGCTTAGTCCCTAATTACGGACTAAGGACAATTAATGTTGACATTTTGGCGAGAAAATAGTGCGCCAATTTAAACTGCAGCATGAAACTTTTTAAGCCTGTCCACACTGTGAATGTATCCATTCAGACTAGAGGGCGCTGTGAACTCGTTAATGGATACAATGTACCCCCCCGCGGCTGTTGTAGGGGTTAGGAACACACGAAAGGCGAATTGGTCCATTTTTATTTAACAAATAGTGCGTGTTTACTGTTTGAATATATCTTTTCAGATAGGGACGGTAAAGTTATAAAGCTCTTGATCGGTAAGACATTGGCAGTGCTGTTAGCATTACATTGGGCCCCTAAACGTGAAGACAACGGATGGTTTTCTGTATGAAACTTACACTAACAATTATCATTTCTCTTTATTTTCTAATCAGAAAATTGGGACTAGTCAGTTGTGTAGGAGAGCGCTTTCGAGCGCGAACTATCACTTAATACGAGTTCAGTCACCGCCGCGATATATCGTTTCGTGATAACTATCCGTTTCTCTTATAACGATTGAATCAGTATAACTTCGTAAAATTACGTCTCTATATAACTAAGTTGCGTCAGAATACGTACATGATTATGTATACAGCGTGTCTTTACAATCGCGACAATAAATGAACACACGTCTAACGCTACTTGCCAATAATCATAAAAAAATATTAACGTTAAAAAATCCATAATTAAAAAAACATATTTTTCAATCAAACTAATTAAGTAAAAAAAGAAACAAAATTTGTAACATCGTATACAACTACAACTGACTGATTTATACATTCCGAGACTTTTTCATTCGTTGCCACAGTGTCGCATTACTAGCCTCTCCTTCTAACAGTATGTTTTGTCTCTTTTAAATTCATTCGACCCATTCATATGCTTTGTAATTGTGACCTTTACAAATGAACTTAAGTTACAGTTTTATACGTAAGGGTGTTCTAAAATTCTTTGTTTTGGCAAATTTAATAACTCTATAAATATTGATGTTTAAAGAAAGTAAATGTTTAATACAATTTTAAAAAGTTATCCTCTATATGTGTGTTCATTTATTGTCGCGATTGTAACGACATGCTGTATAACAACTTAAGCTATTTGCGCGCCATGGTGCCTCCGATAGATAACATACCGTATGTCCAAGTGGTAACGTTTAATTTGCGACATCCTATCGTATCGGGACTACGCATCGACGTCGCGAAACACGTTTACAATTAAATATAATGCATGCGATAATGATCTGTATTATAAATGTACAAAAGTCCTATTACGCGTGACAATTATAAACTACGGTTAACAAATAAAACATTTATATCCGTGTCTGCTTAAAAAACTGTACATTTTTTTTGTAATTTAGTTTTGTTACATTCGCTTTAACAACAGTGACAGAGAAAAAAAAACCTTTCTATTTATTTTGAACACATAATTCCTGTAAATAATTAGAGACCGAGCTTGCTCCTTACTGTATCAACCTTAATTAAATAAATGAATGACAGTAAATCAACCCCCAATTTTTATTTTAAAATAATCAATGCATCGTACATAGTTCCCTTTTGAATAGAATTATTTTAATAAATTTAATCGGAAATCAAATAATAAAAGATAATAAAAGTATTTTAATTCCATTCGCTGAATGCGCGTAATTAAAACAATCAATTTAAGATAACACAAAAAGGAACAAACTGTACAGTGGAGGTACAGTGACAAAATGCAATTTCATTTGAAAACATTATGGTATAATTACATTTTATCTTTTCTTTTCTGTACTATAAATGTAACTTAACAAATAATAATAGATTAAACTTGTAAAACAAAATAATTTACATAAATAACTTTACGATAACAGAACCATCCAATAATTAACTGAAAATCTAAATCGAATGTTAAGTAATAAACCTTATTATTGCATAGCAATAAAGACCAAGCTCGGATTTATAAATATTTCTTCATGCTTGTCTGCAAACTTTTCAACAGTGTTAATACAAAATTTGCGCAAAAAAAAAAAAAAAGATTTCTCGTATAAATCCTCTTTCAAATGAATACGCAATCAACTGTTCCATTCGTGATTCAATAAATATTTTTATTTATCCATCTTACAACAAAAGAGAAACTTGAAGATTTCGTGTAAAGGTATAACCATAGACTTTTCAAAACAAAATAGAACTTCAACAAATAAAATATACAGGGTGTAAACGTTTTTTTACGGCAGACGGCGCGAAAACAGCGAGCTGCGACCACCGAAGGGAACAGTTAGGTTTTAGCCAAATGTAAAACGGTAACAGTGTAGAAATTAACTCGACTATTTCTTATAATTGTAAACGATTGCACAGTAGTTTATTGAACGGAGTATCCTAAGAACACAACGGGTCGTACAGTACAATATTGGGGAACACAAAGACATTCTGAGTCGAACTACATTAGGCCTCTCTCACAACCGTTGCATTTATGTAGATTATGTTTAAAATTATTTTATACATATATATAAGATAATATATATTTTACTTTAGTATCGCCACGCGCACGACCAACCGTCACCTAAAGTTTGTTCCTTGCGAATTATCCATATACATATATATTTTTGTAAATTTGTTTAAAAAACCATTTGCAATTTTTGCCGCGATTGTACTAGAGATATATACAGCGTGATTTTGTTACACAATGACAATTTAATTATAATTGGTAGCTGATAATAAATAAATATGTCTAATTACGAAATTTTAACCTAGTGACAAGCACTTTCATAATTATTTTGAATGATTTTCAATTTTTCTTTTTTTTTTTTCAACATTTAATAACCGCATAGGATAAAATACAAATGAATAATAATATATAGAAAATTTTAAGATTAATACTAAGTGCGAATAGAAGTCGATAGTAAGCGAGTGCTTGTCGTATTAGATAAATAGATCCAATGAATAATGAACATAATTTCATTCGCTAAAACTCTTAGAATAGACATAATTGTTTAGAATTTTATTTGCGAAAATATAACAAGAATACGATAAAGATTATAATATAGTACAGCTTCAGAAGCAAGCGATATTTAGACTTAATCCATAGGGGCATAAGCACATTTTCTATCAACCATGCATAAATCAGAATGGGACATGTTTGGAAAAATTATCGATAATTTTTTTAACGGTACACAATCAAAGAACATTTGTTTCTTTAAGATGTTTTGGAACTCATGAAGTGAAATGATTTTGTAAAACTAAAATAAGAAAAGAAGCGTATAACAGACATCTGTAATGAACATTGACTTCTCTGAATCACACGCATACATGCTGGATATAAATGTGTCTAGAGCAAAAAGGAAACAATTGATTCGCCTCAACACTGCATCGCGGAACATCCAAAACCCTTCGATCGCCTCCGGACGTGCAATCGACGCTTCACTAAATCGATTCGGACTCCAAACTGTTCGCCGTCGCGGCGGCGCGAAACCACGGGCCACGCCATCAGTTAAAACTACGTTCGTGTTGAAGCGGGACGGGTATAGTCCATAGTCCTCTCTCGCTCGCCCACCGGCACCCGGTGACGCGCCTCACTAATTAGTAACGCACACCCGCGCTTCGACCGTGTCCGGCGCGAAGGACCAAGTGCGGCTCCGAGCGTGCTCAGTCTATTTCAAGGCGGACGGAGCGTCAGCCTCCCCGCCGGCCCCAGGATCGAAGCTGCGCAGCCCGCGCCCGTGGGCCGCTAGGTGGCGTGCGGCTGCAGCTTCTCGCTGCGCAGGAAGTCGATCTGCGTGTAGAGCCGCGGCGCCGACGCAGCGGGGGCCCGCCTCGGCTCCAGGTCCAGCGCGGCGTAGTGCAGCGCGCCGCCGGGGCTGCCCGCCGCTGCGCTGTTGGGCTCTGTCGGCGCGTTGTATCGAAAACATTTATCAACTTTTATTATAGCGTTTAGAATGTTTATATTACTAAAAAAAGGCGCCTTATACCGATCATACCACGCCGAGGTTACTAATCGTATGTCTTGCCTGCATGTAATTAGTTGCTATACAAAAACAACAAGTAGTCGTTCAGTTTTTGGTGTGTCACGAACCGATTTTCCCACGCTACGTCACCACAGCACAGAACTCTCGGAGCGAGGAAATCGGGGGAATTGAAATTTTTCATAACCCATTCTCACAGTGGACAGTTACGTGATGATGGGGACGGTTTATGCGATGGGTTCGTTGTTGTTGAGAACGGTTACCTCACCTCTTACTTCGGGCGCGTCGATCGGCTTCGACTTGGGCTCGTCCCTCTGGTCGGGCGAGGGCGCGGGCGAGGGCGAGGGCGAGGGCGAGTTAGGGGGCGAGCGAGGGGGCGAGGGCGAGCGAGGGGGCGCCGCGTCGGGGCTGCGGCGGCCGTCCTCCGAGATCTCGCGCACCGTGGAGAGCGCGTGGTGGGGGCCCTGCGCGCCCTGCGCGCCCTGCGGCGCCTCGTGCGCGTCCGCCGGCGAGGGGCAGGGGGGCGCGGCGCCGGTGGCGGGACGGCCGTAGCTCATCTCCACGTAGCCGTCGGGCGTAGCGGCCGGCGGGTGCGGCGTAGCGGGCGGCTCTCCCGGCCTCATCTCCACGTAGCCTGCGTTGCGCGGCGACATGTCCACGTACTCGTCGGTGTTGCGCCGCGACTCGACGAAGCCGACGGTGGGCGGCGTGCGCGGGATTATCACCTGGCGGAGGCGGCGCGGCCTTGTTTATTTGCTTCATTAAAGCCACTAACGCAGTATCGAGCGCGACATATGTTAAGTTAGAAAATGAATATCACATAGTACTTAGTGTTTGACAAAAATACGTAGAGCAATTATTCGTTTTGATTTTCGTTTCGTTAATTTTAGTTTAATGAATTTAATTGAATCGCGATAGAACAGTGCCCCGGTGCTCGTTTTTAATTCAATATACTCGAACAACCCGAGCACCAATGAAGGTGCGGAAATGAGCAAACCTCTAATTTTCGAGATAATAAAAAGATATTTCTAAAACATGTGAAGTCCGCCTCCGACTCAGTTCGGAGGAGGGCTTCGTCCCTCAGTGGAACTTGTGGTGTGGTGTGGTGTGGTGTGGTGTGGTGAGAGAGCGGTCACCTTGGGCGCGGGCGAGTTGGCGGAGAAGTCGAGCTCGAGGAAGTCGCCGGCGGAGGGGCGCGGCGCGTGCGGGTGGTGGCTGTGGGGGTGGAGCGGGTGGAGCGGGTGGTGGGGCGCGGCGGGGGCGGAGCAGGCGGCCGCGGCGGCGGGCGGCGGGCGGCGGCGCGCGCCGGCGCTGTAGGCGCGCAGCCGCGCCGGCTCGCTGCGGGCGCCGCCCGGCCGCGAGCCCACGCTGTACGCGCGCGCCGACCGCTCCTCGCTGATGTGCGCCGTCGCCGGCTCCAGCTGGTACTCGCTGCGGCACAAGCGCGCACGTCACAGGCGCGGAACGGACAAGTCCCGCCTCTAACTACTGGCGGAATATTGTGTCATCGACCTGGTCTTTTTCCAGTGTATGCTTAGATCTTTAAAACTACGCAACGGATCTTGATGCGGTTTTTTTTACTAGATAGAGTGATTCGAGAGGAAGGTTTACATATATAATACATTGCACCCGTGCGAAACCGGGACGGGTCACTGGTATATGTATAATATGTATTTATTTGCAAAAGAAAAATATGTTTATAAGTTTTCTAGTACCCATAGAAGCGTTGCTTAGTTTGACACTAGAGAACGTTGCGTAAAAGTGTCCAAAGGAATCTATTAATGATATTTTATGTTATACGCTAACTAAATCGCGGGAAAACAAATCAAGCGCTCTTCAAACAAATAGTTTTAGCTGTACGGATGGTCGTATTAAAACCTGAATCGCGGGTCGGTGGACGGGGTGCCGCTGCAGATGGAGCCGCTGGAGGCGGAGACGGCCAGCGGCGGCTCGGGCCCCGGCGCCATCGCCAGGTAGCCCTCGTCCACCGACCCGGAGGAGGCGCCGATCGACGAGGTGCGCGAGTGCTGCACCGACGCGCCGCGCCTCGACAGTCTACGCGAACAAATTCAAATCATTTATTCATCGAAATAAGGAATATACATTTCATTTATCGATAGTCATTTTTTTAAATCAACCACCGTTCCGTAATGAGGTTCCTCTAACGGAGAAGAAACAGGCGAACGGAACATTAAAGACGAACGGTGTTCGGAATGGTCAATACTGGCCAACATACACTGCTAGCACACCAGAGCCATCTATGACGTCACCGGGATAACGGGGAGAATGGAGGGTGCTAATTCATTCGAATTCAACGCTTTGTCGCTTACATTCTATCAGCTACCGTTGTGACGTAGTTTTTAAAATATAATATTCGAAATTACAATAGTCGTACGAGTTTTGACCTGCATTCGATGAACCTGAATCATCAATAGCCGAGGTCTGTAACATAGACAATAGGGCTTCGGCGTCGGGGGTTGTGGGTTCGCTTTCCACACGGGACAGCTATTCGTCAGACCCGGAGACAATTTGTGTCAAGTTTCGCAACTGGGTGTTTGTCCATGTGTAATTTATGTTTGTGAAAAGTCCTTACATCACAAGATAATGCCTCTTTTGTCTCTGTGTCGCCCACAGGTTGACCGGTAGAGAATGCCTTAGGCATTAAGTCCGCCTATACACAATGCTAATGTTTTGTGTAAAAGTTTAAATAAATAAATAATGTTATCATAAAGGGCAATGTTTAAAAAACAGCCACATGACTCATGCTGTTACAATCGGCGTGGAATTATCTCGGTCCGACCGAGACATTCGTCGCCGTATTGTGATCTGAAGATATGACCATTGTACGGAAGTACTGTATAAATTATTATTATGTTATTGCGTGTATAAGTTTTATTTTATTGCAAGAGATACAGGTTTACTCAATATCAGGTGAACCGCCAGCTCACTTGACACCGCACTTACAAAATACTACTTGGAAGTAAACTAGTCCTAATGTCTCATGAACCACGACAAATAAAGGCATTGTTTGCGAATTATAAACCTGCGTAAATTAAAACAAACCTACAGCACTCGACGGAATACGTACATAAAATCCTTCGACATGATATCACAGCAGTCTGGCTCCTCGGGGATTCGCGGCGTCCGATACCACTCCGATATTGAGTCGATGTCGTCGCGCGACGAGTCCATCCCTGCAGTTACATTACCCACGTTACTTTAAAAACCCCGCACCACGCTTCTTTCTGAGAACTTTACCTGCTTATATTAATTCCATTTGTAGCACAAACATAGTTCTTTCTTTACATACTACTACTTTTACTACTTTTTCTTTATAAGTGTAAAAAACATGAACGCATTAAGCATTCATCAGTGTCTACATCTTAGAGCTTCGACCACGCTGTGATTCGCTCGATATTTTGTGATTCTTTCTGTACTAATTCTGTATAATTTTTCCTCCTGTACTAAGTAGTTTCCAGCCAGTTGCAGTCAGCAACCAAGTCTTATATTAAACGGTGATGTGTAATTGGTGAATATTAATTATATTGGACTGGCTTTGAAAACACTATTTGCGTGAAACCCGTGAGTTCAAATCGGTTTGCAATTGTAATGCCGACTGATGCAATTTTGAATAATGGTTAACGACTTGTTGGACGAGATCTCCCTATATTGGGTCCTAACATGTGTGGTATATACAGCGTGTCGTTACCATCGCGACAATAAATGAACGCACGTCTAACGCTACTTGACAATAATCTTTAAAAAATATTAACGTTAAACAAAATCCACAATTAAAAAAAAATATTTTTCAAACAAACTAATTAAGTAAAAAAGAAACAAAATTTGTAACATTCTATACAACTCGCGCCACAGCATCGTATTACAAGCCTCTCCTTCTAACAGTATGTTTTGTCTCTTTTAAATTCATTCAACCCATTCATATGCTTTGTGACCTTTACAAATGAACTTTACGTTACGCTTTTATAGGTAAGGGTGTTTTAAAATTCTTAGTTTTGGAAAATTTTATAACTCTGTAAATATTGATGTTTAAAGAATTTAAATGTTTAATACAACTTTAAAAAGTTATCCCCTATATGTGTGTTCATTTATTGACGCGATAGTAACGACACATTGTATAAGGAACAAAGCTACACAAAATCTAATGACTATAGTACTTACCGTCAGATAGGTCGTGGCGTGGGGGCAAACGTTCGCTGTCGAAAGTGGGGCAAGCTCGAGATGGCATCGTCTCACAGCGATTCCTTAACGTACTAACGTCTGTGGACAACCAATTGGCATGTAATCTTATAGTTCGACTTAGGATATCTCGTAATATTCAAGAGGTTCAGAGTTCTCGATAATGAAACTGAATTTATAACGACAACTCCGCTGGGTAATATGTAAGTTATTTTTTTTATTAATTTCACTTTTCTTTCAACAGAGGATTCTATAAATTTAAAAAGGTAATGTTATTCATTTAAAGCACATTAAACGTTAATACTGTAAGGTTCTTTGGTCTAAAATAATGGTCTTTAGAAACGACCAACATCATGATGACGATAAAAACATCAATATTAAATGGATGTCTAATGTTAAATGCAAACTTGGAGAGTATGAAAGCGAAGCCGATTTATTAGTAAACGGTCTAAAAGAATTTAAACCAGCGTCGAAGGCCGAGGATACGGAATGCTAAAAATTAAAGACAATGACGTTTATGAACGACTAGCATTAAATACAGCAGCAGAATAGCATGGTAAAATGAAGAATGGAAACTTTGAAACATATTGGTAAACTGTTACAGGTTTAGATAAAGCATCATCTTACAATAGAAAGAAAACTAATTCGAGAAATCAGCACAAAATTTATTAAAAGCACCATGCAATAAACTAGGAGTCGATTTCTGATTAGACCTTTCATGTTCAGAGGAAATGGGATGTCCAATGATGGATAAGAGAAAGATTCTGAGATAAATAAAATTACACAGAAGCGTTCAACTATACAATATGCGCTGATTTGAAAAAAAAATATTCTACAGTAAGAAATAGTATCCTGCTTTAACGGATATAATACAGAGTTTAATAGTATCGCCCTCGAACTTTAATTTTTATTCTGTAATTTTTACGTTTGTGCGAAAGTATTCGTACAAGCATTGTTAAAACAATTTCTAAACTCATAATTTTCGCGTGTTTGTTCTTGCTCGTAAGTAACGCTCAGTTTTAATGAAAGCAGCACAAAGCCCGCTGAACGTCTTTATATACTACACAATTTGTTATTAAAAAAAGGAGATTTACGATCGCAATTTAAAAAAAAACGCCTGGGCAATTATTCATAACTTATAGAATACTTAGAACGCGATGAACGTTGTCTCGATAGCTCAACTACATAATGTATAGACTTACGATTACATAAAAGGCGCTAAAACTAAAAAGCAAGCATTGATTCTCCCAAAATGTACATAGACGGATGAGGATGTATGGTTTTAGTGCAGAACGCGATACTGAAGCACGGGCTCGTCGGGGAGCGCAGGTCGGCACCGCCGCCCGTACAGCGGCCGGCGTGGGTTAGTGGCTGCGTCTGGTGGGCCGACGCGAGCCTGGCGTACGTACTCTTCGCGCAAGCGGTCTGCGCCTTCCAGCTCCTAGTGCCGGTGCTGGCGCGCCGTCCGTACGGCCTCTTCGGCGCGAGCGGGTCCGTTCCGTTGACGGCCCTGCACGAGGAGTGCATCGCGCCCTCAGTGATCACCCGGTCCACCTCGTCCCCGGTGAGGGGGGCCGAGTGGGTCCTCTCGTGGCCTACCCTCAAGGGCTCTCGGAATAGCGGGCACCCGGTCGGTAGGGATATCGTCCTATGGTGCTTTATTAGCCGGCCCGGCGCGTCGCCCGACCTCTCGATTAGTGGATTATTCGGCGCTTGGTTTACGGCTGCGAAAGACAATGAGATGCGGCATGTGAGAACACAACGGCACGCGCGCGCGGTGCTCAGGTCGGGACGATGGTGCCTTTGTTTATGCGCACATCGTTACGAGGCGGTTTTCGCGGGAAAATCGACTTTGCACGCTTTCACGTAACACATGTTGCGTTTCGTTAGCACAGGAACGTATACCAATATAGATAAAGCACTTCAACGTTATGTCAACTGTTTTTGAATAACAAAAGACACCATAGTCCAAAAAGTTGTTACTGTTATAGTGCGGATGTGGCAAGAGTTAGACGAAATTCAAATAACCGGCTATACGGCAAGTTTTAATTCAAGGCTTTACGCAGAATTTGGCTGGGCTCTTGCCGCACCTTCTTGTTAGAATCGTTGTAAATGTGAATAACACGGGAACGCTGGTCACAGATGGCGAATGTGTTCAAAACCAACACCAATGTGCATGCAGGCCTCTGCCATTGTAAAAATAACAGAAGAGTTTTCTGATTCAGATGTAACAGCGAGAAAACTTGATGAAGGTATAAATTATGTTAAATTTTAGTTTCACGGCGGTTGGGTTTGGATGCACTTATCAACTGCAGAAGAGCATTTTAATTTTTTTCAGAGCAACATCAATATTCTTGTCATAAAAAGTAACATAAAATTAAACACTATTAAAATTATTAGAATTAACAGAATTAATTTAATGGCTCTGGCAACATCACGATTTAGGATACCTAAAAGATATTTGAAACTTGGTCCTTCGAGCCAGATAAAAGAATTAAAATATTTCACTTTCACTTATCTTGTCATAAATATTATAATAACATGTAATAAATATTTAGTCAGAACATTTCAGGAGTATACTGAATTAAATTGATAAATGTAATGTGTTTTTTTAGAAAAAAAAAATGCGTATAATTTTATAATGGGTGTGAAATGGTGTTTGTGATTATCCATCATGTGTAGTGAAAAATTAGTATGGGTGGCAGATTGTTAGATAGAAAAAGACAAAAAAAGCATAAACAGTCCTGACAGGTGTAAGCCAACAACAAACAACACAAAAGATTATTAATCGATTGCACTTCATATAAGTGCAGCATTACGTCTTTAGAATAACCTTGCAATAGTTTCTGTTGTTTGGTTATCTGTATGTAATAACAAGAATTTAAAAAAATAAGTTTTAAAAACCATTTTATACTAGAGGATTAGCTTATTACTTAATACAGGGAAAGATTTGGTGAAAAGAAATGAAAAACCCAAGTAGCATTATACCACTCTTTACGATCACCCATAACTTAAAAAAAAACATTTGTTCGTGTTTAAAACAAAGATACATAAATCAAGAAGTTAGGAAGAAACTAGATGAATGTCCGACGAACGTGTCCGTAATTAGTGCGTATGACGCGACAGTGATTGTATGCACCAAACATCAATTCTTAACACAGACTTAACACAGATATGCATGCAGAGGAGATAATTGTAATTTTCGTTTCGTGGAGACCTACCACACGTATGGAATATGTGCTTTATTTTTAAAATATCATTTGCCGGTATACCAGATTCCTATTTAAAATTTAAATGAACTAGCAAGGCAAAAAAAAAACTTTAATTCACGTGATATTAATTCATGATGACTCATTTGTTATATCTTTAGCGTAATCAAAGCAAAGCCATTGGCAATAGTTCAATGAATAATGACAAAATAGAAACGCAAATAACAGCCCAGCTGAACTAAGCTAGATTTAATGCGAGTAAGGTCGTTTTCTTAGAAATTTAGCTCATGAGCTCACATTGCGTATTGTAAGATAATGTTCCAATGCATAGAAGCAGAAATTTTACACCTGATTTTAGCTTTAGCAAAGCGGAAATAAGATTTGGGGGAAATTAACTAAGCTGTTAGTTAAATACATAATATTAGAATCACTCATCAGCCGTTGCCTAACAACGCACATGGCAGAGGCAGCGTGAAATGATCGATATGTATCGAGGACGTTTGTTCCTGGATGATAACCAACAATCAGCACAGAACGAGAGGTGCAGTTTGACGTCATCTTGTAGCTTTCGATTGAATTTTGTTTTAATGGCCCAAACCCACACAAATAGCAAAAGCAGCACTAAACTCACACCCGAAATATAAAACCCACAGAGTGACTTACACCCACACATAGACAAGAGAGACTTTCATCATGACTTGGAATTTGTAAACACATTCTAGAAGCAAGAGTGACGAAATCGTCTCATATAATGATCAGGTTAGACAGAGAAGATAGTCAACAGGGTGCAAGAATCGGTCGAGAACGAGGTTGTCCGTTTGTTGGTCCTCGGAGGCGGATCATGGAAATCGGAAGACAATCGCGAAGCTACAAGACTTCTGCCAAACTAAGACGTGTCCGTTCCGCGTGATGCGTACCATTCCTCGGAGACAGGGGAGCGACGGCGGCCGCCGAGTCGTCAATGGAGTAGGTGGCGTTTGGGCAGACGCACTGTCTTATACACGAGCCAACGCACAGGCCCTTGTCTGCAATAGATTTGAGCCGATGTACCGACATAGCTCAGGGGCTTAGCAAGCTCAAAAAGTGGCCTCGGGCCGTATAGCTCGAAGAACCAATAACCGATGGGGAAGAGAGGTTCTCGAGTGGCAGCCTCGTAATGGCCATCGTAGTGTAGGACGACCAATCTAGATGGAGTGACGGCCTGTGCAAGTGTACGGGAATTCGATGGATACAGGTGGCTCAGCACCTTGGTTCGTTGCGGTCTACTGGGTAGCGCTCTGTTTAGCAGTGGACTCAAACAGGCTGAATGATGATGATGAGTGTACCACACATACGCGAGCGAATATAGACCTTGCTCATTAGCAAATTAAGTCGAATTTCGATTGACCACGTCTCCGCGACAACTTTACCAATTGCGTAGAATTGTACGAATTCTAGGTGAGACTTCTTTCTGATTGGCCCTCTTTGGAAATGTTATGACAGAACCGTTGGTTTTATTTGTAAGATTGTGTGCGTTATACGTGCAATAAGTGTATTCGTTGAACACTTGCACGGCTCTAGTTATGTACTCGAAGGGCTCCTAGGCCTTGCCTCGCACTGTCAACCTAGGCAATTCAAAGTCAAAGTCAAAATTTCTTTATTCAACATAGGCTTATTTTAAGCTCTTATTGAACGTCAAAAACTACCAATTAATGTGAAGGAATGCCGTTACCTGACTACAGTGCCAACTACGTTACGCTAAAAGACAAAATATTATCTACAATTAACAGTTGTAACGAAAGTGTTAATAACACGCGAGCAACATATACTTTTTCTTTGTTATACGTAAGTGAAAGACTAATGAGAGACTTTACAAATAATGTTCCAGTGTGTTCTTTTTAAAAGTTTTTAAAACGTTTTACTCCATAACATGTTCGTTACAACGGTGAAGAAAGAAAAAACAATGGTTAGTATTTAATAGCAGAGAACCGTTCAGAATATATTTTTTGAGAAACAATCGAGGGTATAAATGAACAAAAACAATCATTTATGCAACGGGCAGCCTGGATCTAATTTTCTTTTCGTTAAATTAATACAGGTTACACTATGGCGAAACTATTAGTACTAGACCAAATACATTATGAACGGTTCCTTTTCAGTTTTAATACAATCTAAGTGGGTATTCTCTAAGCGCATTATACAAGAACACAAAACAACAGTACTCGGCGATAAATATCGACGGTTAGAAAGAGAGAAACGGCTAATTCCGGCTTCGTATAGCGTTATCTCTGTCGCACGAAACACTACCAGTCCGGTAGATAGTGTGAGAGAGATGACGCTCTACGAAACCGATATCCGTCGATTGTCTCTTTTCAATTGTCGATTTAACACGGAGTAATATATTAGAGGACTTTGTGAAGAGACTACTAAGCTTCCTTTTGCTTATGTCACAGCGATGTGTGATTATTTCTATTCTACTCATGGTGGTATTTCAGATGGTGCAATGCGAGTTGCCATTAGATACAAATGTACGGTTCTAAACACAAAACTAGATGGCGTTTGACGTGATGGGATAAACTGACTTGACGACAATGTTGTAAATGTTGAATGTTTACTTGAAAGGGGGTAAACTGTGTGTTTAAAAAGGTTATTTTCTATCTTGTCGTTCTAATTTGGAAAAAGGGTAAATCGTGATAAATTTTTTCAATTAATTTAATCTGAAGAAACGCAATAAGTATATGAAATGTTGTACTTGCGAACATTGCCTAGATTAAACCTTATTAAAACGCCCTAAACCCTAAGTCACGTTCTTAAAAAGCCAATATTTAATAAATAAAAACTACATAGTACGGTATTTCACGTACTATGCTATATTCAATAATAAAACTATCAAAGTGAAACAACACACTCCTGCGATATTTTCAATACGTAATAATTCCAAAGCAAACACAGATAATACCGAACATATGAAAAGTACTTCATTTTATATGAGAAAACATTTCTAAAACAAATAGTCGGTGATTACACGCGATTTATCTCAATACCAAATCAACCGTATGGCGCTGGTGATAGGGTTGGAAATGGCTACCCACCGTTGTACAGGCCCGCCCTGCCGCGGCCGTCGGAGTAGGTCTGCCGCCGGGCGGGTAGCGGGTTCGTTCCGTCGAGCAGCGAACCCTTGCTGAGGACAATGTGGTCCTTCTCGTTCTCCGTCTCTTTCGCACAGTTTCTCATCGCGCTGCAATCGGAATAAACATGTGATACGTGCTAGTGGCGGTGTTCCTAGGTTATTTACTGCTTCTCTGATACCCTCGTTACGTGTTCCCATTACTTATTCTTTTAACTTCTTATTTAAAAAAAAAGCATTTCCCTCACTGTAGGATAACATTATACTGTATTTTAAGGACGTTTAACGTACATAAATTTCACATAGACAAACACCCAGATCCGAAACAACTATCCGTGTGTCGCTCAAATAATTGTCCCGTGTGGAAATCGAACCCGCGACCCCCGACGCCGAAGCCAATACCTTGGCAACTGCGCCACGGATTCATCAAGTTGGCAAGTGAGCAGGCGGTTCGCCTGATGATTAATTAAGTGCTGACTTATCACGCGCTATCGTGAGGAAATGTGCATATTTTCAAAATGATAACAAAAAAAGACATTTCGCAATGGGGTCGGGTGGTGGACTATGCCCTAATACCCCAGGTACACAGGAGGCCTTTGCCCAGCAGTGGACCATATACAGGCTGATTCATTACTTTACTATTACATAGTACAGCACAAGAACTCAAGGTTTTTCAGCTTTATGCTGCGATGTGAATGGCTTCGTTGCTTGAGCAGAACAAAGATTTGTTGAAGAAGTTTTTCCTTCTGCGAGGTGTACAAGTTTGGCAGCACGCCAAACTTGTACACCTCGCTAGGGTGGCAGTACTCAGGGTACGTGTCCACCGTAGTGAACTGCTTTGGCGGCCTCGACACTCACTGGTATATCGTGGAGTGCATGCTCTGTGCGATATTCGAGTCGTCGGAGTGCATCCACAACTCGCCGGCACCTGTCGCCGTCTGCCGCCCCACCTCCATGTAGAAGAAGCATTCGGAGTCGCCGCACCTGAGCGAAGATAAATAGTTTCGGCAACTAAGTGATTGCGGATTTCAATTATGGGCCTTTCTCACTCCCATTTTTATGATATATCTGTGAATGTTACGATCTTCTATTTCTTATACAGCGTAGTACTTGCCAATAATCTTTTAAATCCACTCTACCAATTCATAGGTTTTGTGACCTTTACAAATGAACTTTACGTTACAGTTTTATACGTACGGATGTTCTAAAATTATTTGTTTTGGTAAATGTAATAACTCTAAAAATAGGTACGTATTTATTTATGTTTAAAGAAATAAAATATTTAATACAATTGTTGAGTGTCTGTTTGTAATATTAAAATAATAAATGTATATGGACATCCATATACATTTATTATTTTATTATTAATTTTGTATATGTACCGTACATACACCAAATTAACATTATTTACAATTTGTGCCTGTGTGTCTGTGTGTTTGTTCCGATTTGACGGGACTTTCACTGGCAGATAGCTGATATAATATGGGGTAACTTAGGCAACTTTTATTTCAGATTTTTTTTTAAATTCCATATACACGATATGTGTATTGATTTATGGTCGCGTTAGTAGCGCCACGTTGTATATGTTAGCTGTCATCCAACCTAACCTACCTATAGCTTTACAAGTTCATTCAGTAAATATTTTCATAGTTTTTTTTAACTAAATATTAATATGGAGTGCAAAAACTAACATTTTCGCTATATTTTGCTTTATTATTTCCGAATACAAGTTGTTAATTTGAATTGATGTTACACCACCATATAGCCCTGATCTCGCCCCCATCGGAATACCACTTATTACGATCCCTGGACAACTCCCTTCGTGATAAAACTATCAATAACATTGTCATACATTTTTCTAAGAAGTTTTTAAAAGACAGTTTTTACTTATGAAAACTTCAACACGGAAACAAAATCTTTATAATGATGTTTTAATCATCAAATTCGATGAAGAATTATGGAAGCTATTTCGTTCTGACAAAAAACACCCTTGAGAAACGATATTATAAAAGAAAACAATAGTGGCTATACACAGTCCGTACCAGAGATGTTATTAACTCGATAAGGGCAGTACAAGGCTCATATATTTGCCGCGCCTTGAGACACCACTACGCGTGAAATCGCTGATAAGGACGAATGCTATTAGTTTTCGCGGAGCTTTCAACGCCAAAATATGACAAGCATATGGAAAATTCTAATAACTGAAACCTATTCGATATCCCGAATCGGTCAGCGTCTGAGCTACCGAACATTTGAAGAAGTGGTTCTTCAAATGTTTAGTAGCTAAGCTAAATGTACCTATATAACGCTTATACCGCTCGCCTTTATTCGAGAAACCCGAATCCTAGCAGTGAGACACGTATAGGCTGTTACTTTACTTTTTTTAACCCAATTCCACGCGGGCAGTGTCGCGGGCAGCAGCTAGTAACGCAGTATAAGAATATTTTATGGCCGCAGACGAGGAGTATTAGGTCGCATATACATTGAATGCTTGGTCAGGAAACGAGTGTAATAGCCGACTATAAAACGCCTGCGGCTCCCATAATGGCAATGGACAACAGAGGTGTGCCTAACGGTGGGCGAAAATTCACCGAACCGAAAGTTCCGAGAAAACTGGCGGCCGAAACAAAAATCGCGGGGGGAGGGGGGTCGTTGAACCGCACTACGTCCAGTTAAACTGTTTTCTTAGGCAGAGTGGAGAGTTATATCTCCGCGTAAAAGGGGTCCATTAATTGAGGCGTTTTTAATTTAGTCACCGTTGCGTACACGCGAAATGTAACTTTGGTGCCTAATAAGGCTCCCGACGGTCGTCCGTTAAACAACGAAGAAACAAGTGCAACCGATAACGTCCGGTGTAAAGCGAAATGCCACCCACTTTCTTAATCTGTTCAAGAGAAATTAATTGTATCAACACGCACGTTATAAAAGCACTAAAGAGAAAATAATATGAATCCGGCCATATGCTAAGCCTTGAGAAAGTCAGAGTGAGGGCTAGTGTTAAGAATTTAAGATATTGTTACGTTTAGGGCAATCACAAGTTCGATTACATCGATTTAATCAACCGCCTACCGAAAATCAAAGACTGAGGGTTGTATTAAGATTTTTTACATTATCAATTACAAGTTGATTAGATCGTTTTAATCAACTGCCTACACAAAAATTAAGACTAGCAGTGCGATGAATCAGAAAGAATTCATAATGTGTACGCACATTCATTCAATTCCAACGAATTAGAGCTTACGTGACTGTTAACCAAAAACAAACCCAACTTTATTTTATGTGAGAAGGTAGCAAGGGAGCTAGCGGTCCACCTAATTTTAAGCTATAACCGCCGCCCATTGGCATTTGCAACAACCGTAGGGTTGCAAATGCGTTAGCACCTTTCAATAAAGTGGTAACCGGCTGGCTACCTCACTCACCAAACGAAACGGGAAAGTCTCCTCTTCCTCTTCACGCCAATCTTCTGTGAGTACGTGGTACTAACCCGAACGGTTGCCCATCGGTGCAACAGTATAGGATGTTGCGTGGCCCTACCACAGTATGAAACTGGAACGGCTTTCTTCATTTCCTAATTCTTTATTTAAGACTGCCTCCCCGTCTAGGGCACGCTCACTGACCTCCTGATGTTTTTCAACGAGTACTCCACCCGCTCTGGTATGCCGAGGTCGCTGATTATGTTGTTGTGGCTCTTGATCTTCACGAGGGTTAGGGTCTTGTCCGTGAGGCAGAGGTTGTACAGACCCTGGATGCTTTTCGAGGCACCGAGGCCCTTCTTCTGCACGTTCACCTGCCACACGTGCTCTGAAACGAAACGGAAATAGACAATTATTGTACATACTTAACCATAGAGTGTGATGGCTATTGCTTGTCTACTGTCCCCCCCATCCAAAACGTTGCTTACATGCTGTTGATGACGGCCACCGATGGCGTTTCAGTACATAAAACTCCACAGGCCCCTGACTGTTCTTTAGAAGTACGACAATAGTAATACTCTGTTGCACGAAGGGGTAGGCTCGCCCGGGCGGTACCATGACCCCACAGAAGACCGACGTGAAATGGAATTGATATATTTCTGCGTTTCGTCTCGTGATTGGGATAACCGGTGCCCGCTTTATTAGAAGGTGGCAACGTACCTGAAACAATACTTCGGTTGCAAATATCCATGGACAGCGGTCATCACTTAACATCATGTGAACCACCAGCTCGCTTGCAATCTTCTTACATAACAAAGTAGCACGCCCTCACAGATTGTCAGCGTGAAGTTTTTTATAATTTTTTGTTTCATCTGGGGAGTGAAGTAATCAGGCTTTTAATAGGCAACTCCTCATGTGTTAATAATTTAGATGGCGACAGTAATCGCTTAACATAAGGTGAACCGTTTGCGTGATTGCTAGTATTTCACGCATAGAAAAGGTCAAAAGGTACATGACAGACTTGAATATTGTTATAGTACAGATTTAACTTAGAATAGGAACCTAAGAATTTTGAATATAGTTGTAACAATATGGAGAACAAAGTCAATTGAATTGATTGGCATTTATTAGTTAATTGGTACTAAAACAAAGCGTCGCGATGACCTGTGTTGGAGTAGATTGATTTATTTGTTTGTTTTAGTTGGGTTCAATTCTCTCTCTTTTTTTACCAATTACCAATTTGGAGATTAAAAACTGTGTACAATAAGCAATGTTTTTATCACTACATAGGATAAAAAAAAGTCTCGCTGTTTGCCTGTCCCTATGTATGCTTAGATCTTTAAAACTACATAACGCATCTTGATACGGTTTTTTTTTATTAGATAAAATGTATATTTTGTAAATATAATACATTGCGAAGGCGAGGCGCTAGTTATATATATTTGATAATATTTCGCTTGGCTAGCTCTATTAATTTAGTAGGCGGCGAAAAGCTGAGCGATTGACAAGGTCGGACAACCCAAGATTAAGGATAATTAGTTTTATATACACAGTATTTTATTTTGCCTCAGTTTAATTATTTATTTATGTTTTTTATCAGCAAATAAATATGAGACATATTTGAACCCATTTCCGCGTCTTTCTTCGTTTTCCATCGCTACTCTTCTGTGAAACGATTGTAAATTAGTTTATTATTGACATATTGTTTTTCTAGCATTATAATAATTTTTTTAAATAACTGTTTGAAATTACAAACACTCCATTTTAATGAAGTTATCCATGATTAATTGTTTTGATTCGTAATATTCTACTTAATCAGTATTAACTTAATATGCATAAGGAATGTATTAATTCATAGAACTATAGTTTTTCTACAAAACAACAACGTTGAATACGATCGCTTACGTACAATAGGGAAAATACAGATATTACTGCCTCTATGAGTATTACAACTATGGAAAAAAAACATTTCTTATTACCGTGGTGATTACAATTTATGTAACAGTTGCTGCAGGAATGGAACAGTTCAACCGGGGAAGTATCGCTGCCTCAGAGAAGACTCACGTTGAAGTAAAAGTATTTACGCAATGCGCTATATAGGTTCCATCGATTCAAAATCCAGTGGCGCCGTTGCTAGGCTATTGGCTTCGGCGTCTAGTGTCGTGGGTTCGATTCCCACAAGGAATAAGTATTTGTGTGACCCACAGATAATTGTTCCCGATCTGGGTATTTGATTCCCAAGGAGGGTTGACGTCACGAAGCGGGTGGCCTGTGTTCAAAAGATGACGTCTTGCGGCTGATGATTATGATGATGATGATGACGGGCAGAAATCACTACCTCACAACTGCCATAGGGCCACGCAACGGTCTTCGCTGTTGCACGAATGGACAGGTCCGTCTGGGGGAGTACCGCGACCTCACTTCACAGTGTTACACTTCTGCGATTCGTCTGGTGAGCGAGGTAACCCCCACTTTATTTATTAAAAGGTTTTCGTTGCCGCATCTGCTACCCTACGTGTGTTGCAAATGTCCATGGGCGGCGGTTGTCACTTGACATCAGGTGACCGCCAGTCCGTTTGCCACCTTCTCACGTAAAAAAATAAGCTTATCCCTTGTCCCGGAGACTTAGCAGCCTACTCTTACGAGCAATCTCTATTTGGTGTTATAATAGCATCTGCCACGCGGCCTCATCGGCGATTGGCAGGCCTAGTACTTAGTTCTATATTAACGTGTGACGTGCGTATAATCCATTATACACGCAGTAACCGTAGAAGCGATGAAGTGTGTGTTTTATGCGCGCAAGCCTATCGAAATGTGTCCAATCTATCAATGCTTTATATTACAATCTAACATTTTAACTAAACCTGTACGAGCGTTGCGAAACTGCGTTATACCCGTGAACACGTCGAATAGATAAAAACAATCAAATCGATATTTTCTAAATAGGATTTTTAACATAAAAACGATGACAGAGCAAACCACATCGTTATTTTTATACAACACAGATATAAATTGTTAAACAACAAAAGATTAGTAAAACGCATGTTTCGAGGGATAGGAATTAGGGTTGACACTTGACAGGTGCTTTAATAAACATCCCTTCTGACTATTTACGAGTGGACGAAATTGCCACATCTTCGTATACGTTACGTTGTCCCCCTGTCATCGTCATTGGGTCATCGCATTAGGCCGTGCGAAAAGATAACATTAGCGTTGTTCCCAGCGATGATTCACAGCGGGGCGCCTCCTCTCGGTGCGGGGAAAACACTACGCCGCGGCATTGACGACTGAGCGATTAAACAATATCGGCAACTAGACTTCGCCCGCGACGCACGATTTCCAACAAAGTCGAGTTGTTAATATTTCATGCGAAAAAGTTAACGTCCGCGATCATAATATAATAATAAACCGCCTGCGTTACAAATTCAACCCGTGCATCCGTTAGAAAAAACACAGACATACGTATGCGTTAATAAATTGAGATGATACTATTTATATATACCTATTAATATTAAGTTTCACATTTATAATATTAAGTATGGATTGCCGCTTGTAGTTTCCGAAATCACAAAATTTATGATTCTAAAATCTATTGACATGAGTTTAGATACAGCATATTAGAAACAATTATGCGCCAAGCATTGCTTAAAATGCGAAAAAATAATTAGATAAAAAGACGTTGAGATTTTCGTCGATGTGGCAATCAGCCGTTTAGGTTAGTGGCTAAAGGATCTGGGAGCGAATCCAGAAGACCATGGGTTTGATGCCCGCGGCGGCGAAAGACTTTTCATGTTTTGTTCTACGAATTTTAGTGTTTCATCTTAAGGACTGAGCAGTATAAATAATTTAAATCTAAATAATTTATAAAAATATTTATAATATTTGTATAAAGAGGTATTAAAACCTTATGGATGGATTACTTTGTGAAATGTACCACCGTGAATAGAAATCAAGTGGAAAAATAGCCACCCAGTCTGCATTTCATCTCAATAATTTGAAGATCAAGATTCGTCACAGCACATGGTTTTATATAAAATAAAACTGAAAATACCTGTTCGTACATTGTTTTTGGTTGAATGATACGTCTTAAAATGAGTGTTTTCAGTTTATCTAATTATACGTTGGTCGGTTAGCCAAAGTACATGATATCGTTGATGCTACGTATTTACGCAGTTAACTGCAGTTACGGCCTCTGTTATAGACCCCGATAAAGGCGAATTTAAAAGATAACACAACGAATAGACACCGTCAATCCTTCTAGATAAGGAACACATCACTAAACATGACTTGACATTTTTGTGCATTACAAATTAACATGCTGTTTAACAATTTTTTGGGGCCGTGGAGCAGCGTTTTCTGTTATCTGAATGGAGAAGTGCCACCACCTCTGAGAAGCCGGCGTGAAGTAGACTTGTCTCATAGTTATGTGTATAGACGTCCGCTCAGTGAGGTGGGCTGGGGCATTGTTTCAAGGTTGCATTGTTACAAACGCATCTACAGATGCACCAGCTGCTCAAACAATTTCCTTATTGACGAAACATCTCGCTCTGTATTCGTTTTATAATTGATTTTCAGGAGTTCATTGCGCATCTCCGGAGCCCAAGATCCAACACCAATGAAATAATATGTGTCACCACATGGGAAGCATCAGTTTTCAAATAAAAATAGTATAATATTATATAATCCTTATATAGCTAGCACCTACACTTCTCTTTCACTAACTTTCCGGTTGGCTGGTAGAAAATGCCTTATGGCATTAAGCCCGCCGTTTGTACCAGTTAGTACAAAAAAGTGTGTAAATAAATAAATAAATAAATAAATAAAAATAGAATCATCAGAAAAATCAGTCAAAATCAGTCGAAAGTTCTGAGGTAGCAAACATAAAAAAAACACAGTCCAAGCATTGCTTCAAATGCTAAATAACAATGTAGAAAGAAGGCGTTAAGATTTTCGCCGCCGTGGCTATCAGCCGTTTAGCTCAGTGGCTAGAGCGTCGGGCCGCGAATGCCGAAGACGTGGGTTCGATTCCCACAGCGGCGACAATCTTTTCGTACTTTTTTCTACATGTTTTAATTTTAAAACACAGTCGAACTGAGAGCCTCCTTCGTTTTTGAGGTCGGTTGAAAATAGCCTGCTCGCTTGCCAACTTTTCACATGAAACAATGATGCGGCTGTTGAATGTAAGTGAGACAACCTATAAGAGGATGGGCCTACGATTACCTTACTCACAGAGCGATAGGTAAGTATTATATTCGCACTACCCACCGATCCTCCGTAACGACAAGATACTGCACAGCACCAGAACCTACTTCGTTAAACTATCAGAGAAAAAATCCATAACGCAATTCGTGAAAACTAGTGGACTGACCGACGTTATATTTTCATTATTAACCTCGTGCCAACCTAATGGCCCAACTTTCGTTAGCAAATTTCGTCAAATTATTGCACTTTCTAATCACTTAAAAATTAATTTACCTATATGCTTACGATAGAAAAATATACGTGGACAATATAAGTGATGATAATTCCGAGGTTTTGCAATCCAAGGTCTCAGGAAAATCCCCCGCCAGTCGGTCTTTCTGAACTTGAGTAGGATTTGTATAATAATTTCTTAAATCTACGACATGTTTTACTTAATTTAATCGCTTGAATTTTAAACTATAAATGGCAACGGTTCAATTATATTGCAGCATTCATTGGTCAAGTCAAAATTTCTTTATTCAACATAGGCATATATTAAGCTCTTATTGAACGTCAAAAACTACCACCATCAAAGTAAGACACCATACGACATAATACTGTGAAAATAAGCATAATAAGCTAATTTAGCTGTTGCCTCGTTTGTTAGTTGCCTGATTCTGCGTATGGCACTGAGTAAGGTAACGCCTATACTGGCGCCCGGGCTTAGGTCAGTTTTATAGCATTACTAGCTGCTGCCGTAACTACGTCTGCATAGAATAGGCTGAAGACGTAACATTCAGACAGAAAGACAGATATACATAAAATATGTATATAAATTACAGCCTATGTCTTATTCTGATATGTAAAAAGTAAAGTAAAGTAACAGCCTATACATGTCCCACTGCTGGGCAAAGGCCTCCTCTATACAGAGGGTATCAGGGCATAGTCCACCACGCGGCCCCACTGCGGATTGGCGGACTTCACATATCTTCGAAATATATATATATATATATATATATATATATAAATAAAAATAGAATCATCAGAAAAATCAGTCAAAATCAGTCGAAAGTTCTGAGGTAGCAAACATAAAAAAAAACACAGTCCAAGCATTGCTTCAAATGCTAAATAACAATGTAAAAAGAAGGCGTTAAGATTTTCGCCGCCGTGGCTATCAGCCGTTTAGCTCAGTGGCTAGAGCGTCGGGCCGCGAATGCCGAAGACGTGGGTTCGATTCCCACAGCGGCGACAATCTTTTCGTACTTTTTTCTACATGTTTTAATTTTAAAACACAGTCGAACTGAGAGCCTCCTTCGTTTTTGAGGTCGGCTGAAAATAGCCTGCTCGCTTGCCAACTTTTCACATGAAACAATGATGCGGCTGTTGAATGTAAGTGAGACAACCTATAAGAGGATGGGCCTACGATTACCTTACTCACAGAGCGATAGGTAAGTATTATATTCGCACTACCCACCGATCCTCCGTAACGACAAGATACTGCACAGCACCAGAACCTACTTCGTTAAACTATCAGAGGAAAAATCCATAACGCAATTCGTGAAAACTAGTGGATTGACCGACGTTATATTTTCATTATTAACCTCGTGCCAACCTAATGGCCCAACTTTCGTTAGAAAATTTCGTCAAATTATTGCACTTTCTAATCACTTAAAAATTAATTTACCTATATGCTTACGATAGAAAAATATACGTGGACAATATAAGTGATGATAATTCCGAGGTTTTGCAATCCAAGGTCTCAGGAAAATAGGCCGAAGGCGTAACATTCAGACAGAAAGACAGATATACATAAAATATGTATATAAATTACAGCCTATGTCTTATTCTGATATGTAAAAAGTAAAGTAAAGTAACAGCATATACATGTCCCACTGCTGGGCAAAGGCCTCCTCTATACAGAGGGTATCAGGGCATAGTCCACCACGCGGCCCCACTGCGGATTGGCGGACTTCACATATCTTCTAAAAATAAGAAGAATATATAGAATAATATAATATATATAGAAATATATATATATATATATATATATATATATATATATATATATATATATATTTTGTTATTATTTCGAAAATATGCAGGTTTCCTCACGGTGTTTTCCTTCACCGCAGAGCACGTGATAAGTCAGCACTTAAGGTAAAAAAACTTCATTGGTGCCGGCACCGGGGATCGAACTCAGGTTGCTCGAGCATATTGAATTAAAGGCGAGCGCCCGGACACTCAGCTATCACGGCTCTCAATGTAAGATGTGCTCTGATATCTAAGGTATATTATTGTAAAGTTTCATTAAAATCCATTCAGCAGTATGTGCGTGAAAGAGTAACAAACATCCATCCATACATACAAAAGTTCGCCCTTTGAAATCCATTTGACAGCTGATTAGTTGACATCTACGATGATCAGTGTTTCAGAAACCGGGCGTGAGAGCGGTCAATGATTCAGTGATTCACAGATGAGACGCGCGATATTTTTTGCGGGCCCCTCGCTTGGTGCCACTGGAGGTCACATCGCGGGCAACAATAACGCCAGAGCACGTGGAAGGTGGTTTTTCCTTGTTTTTTTACATCAAGCAGTTATCATAGACAAGTCTGTATATCTATGCGCGATGCGGATAAACATAACAAGTCTCGATGGTCCGATAGCGCAGAGTAATCCGCGACCAATCTCGAGTTCCCGATATTTTAGGGTTCCGTACCCATAGGGTTAAGAGACTTCTCTGTCACCAGGCTGCATCTCATGAACCGTGACAGTTGGACAGTTGACAGTTTTCACAAACTGTGAAAACAAATACTAAAAACAGAATAAAAAAAATATTTAAGTGGGCCTCCCATACAACAGAGTTTGATTTTTTTATTGCAGTTTTTCTAGATAATGGTACGGAATCCTTCATGCGCAAGCACTTAGCTGGTTTGTCCTACAAGTTTTAATTTTACATTTAAGTACAGAGATCCACACTATAAAAATTTTAACCTTTCACAATAATTTTATCTTTCAGTTTCTCGAAGAACGTTCCATTGCGTTTTATTTTTATCCTCGGTTAATTGTATTTTTTAAACGACTTCATTTTATGCCAATCTTGCATATTTGTTATAGTTTTCTATATCTTGTGTGCAATTACGGTATAAAGACCGATTTGCCACAACAAAGGTTATCTTAATACAAGTCATATAGAAGCGAATACAGAAATATCCGTTCAGGGTGATTTTGAGGAAATGAAATTAAAAAAATACTTCATACTAACAACTATGGATAACTGAACAAAAACTATTATATCAAATAGAATACATTATATAAGTTCGGTTTTTTTTTTGTTCTAATTTTATTATTTTATTGTAGTGCTAGTTTTGAAGGTTACTGTTCTCCTTAAAGGAAGTCTTTTAATGGATGTTCTGCTTGCCGTTAATTTAAATACATATATACAATGTTTAACTTGATTTTTAAGTGCATCTCATCAGAATAATAATTGTTTCTATATGTATTTAGTTGGTAAGCCTTATTAAATAAATAAATAAAATAAATAAAAATCAAATACTAAGCACTAACTTCAATATTTTGAGGAAACTATTGCATATTGCTATTTTTGTTCTTAACATCAATAGCGTATACCTCCTCAACCCCTTCTCACTGATCATTGTATCCTCTGTAACATGGTCGCCTGGAAGAAATCGCTCCTAAGCGATAAGGCCGCTAATTGTACCTTTATTTAGTTGTTTGTTACTTTGTAATTTTCTCTGGTGTACAATAAAGCGTATTTCATTCATTAATTCATTAAACAACGCAGTTTGTCCCGTGACCATGGACGCTGGAAGGTGTTCGAAAGGAATTTAAAAATCCAATAAAACGCGCGAAAAAATCCATAAAATAGTTTCAATTTAACAAATGGACTGAAGTTTTAATCCCGGATTACTGGCAAATTCCATAAACGGTGTCGGCAAAACACGTGTTTTTTACAACCGGGCGCCTCATTAACGTCATAGTCTGAACTTTGGGTACAAACACACAATCTGGAACAATTATCCGTGGATCACAAAAATCTTCGATTCCAACCCACGATCCGCGACACCGAGAGTCAATAGTTTATCATAATTACTAGCGAGCCATCCCGGCTTCGCACCGGTGCAATGTATTAAACATATAAACCTTCTTGAATCACTCGTATCTAGTAAAAAACCGCATCAAGATCCGTTGCATAGTTTTAAAGATCTAAGCATACATAGGGACAGACAGCGGGACGAATTTGTTTTATATTATATAGTGATGCGCCGTCGAGACTCACATTTTTAACGATATAAATAAATTAAATATTGGCATTATAATAAGATACGATCAATACTGTAACGGTATAAAAAAATAACATGGATATGTAGCTAAATTATTTTAATTTATCATACTTGCAATCTCTTCCTGAAGTTCTCATAAAAAAAAATTCTATAGTCTTCGTGTTTTATGTATTAATCATCTGCATCTCATTACACGGAGCAAAAATAATGGAACGAAAGAATTTGCCGCTCAATATTTCCCCAATTATCACCATCATTATGGTTAAAAAATTACGGACATCCGATGCCTTGAGCCTTGATCATTAAAGGCTTATTAAAAATTTCATCAAAATCGGTTCGACAGTTTTTTCGAGATAACATAATCCTCTTATTGTAGAGTTTGCCCCCTTGCTTCGCTCATTTCGTTTTACTATAGAATGTAAATATGATTGGACCGTGTTGTCGATTGGAATATGACTGTCAACATCTTTATACCATATTCAAACAAATAAAGAAATAAAAAAAAACAATAATAATAATTTGTAAATGTAGGTATAACGCCTATGAAGGCGGTTTGTAAATAGTACAAAAACCAAATAGTACCGAATATAACAGAAAAATAGACAAATTTTTAGTTAAATAATCGGCAGCAAAAAAATATCAAGTTATAGGGAGCGCTATATGTAGGTACTAAATTTTGCTTTCGGTTTTTGAAGATGCCTTCTTCCCGAGTTATTATTCGTCAGGAACAGGAGAATAATCCATCACCATAATGTAACAACCAGATTGCTCCAACACTAGTCAAATTCATAAAAAAAACATAAAAATTTCGTCGCAGTGTCGCAACACTGTAGAAGACAATCTCTTTGGTCTGAGGGTTTATGACGATCACAATAAAACATAAAAATTAATGTTTCCTTGTCTGTCTAGTAAATGTTCCTCGACGTCGATTAGTAATGAGGCTGGTGAGCGGTAGTGTGCGTGCCCGTATTAATATAATATGCAACGGCACATTGATTGTTAAATTGGATACTTTTAGCGAGAAAAATCAAAAATTGCAACGAATCTGACGAAAGCGCGGGAAAAGGCTACCAAATAAAAAAAAAAAGGCAAACGAATCGTTCGGCGCATCCCCGTCGCTACTACGCCGCTACGGCGAAAAGCCCCGTTGCCTTCAGCTAGCGGGCCTCGTGCAACACGCCCACATCGCGCGTCACACACACAGCCGCTTCGCCCGAATGTCATTACCACGGTCTCCTCCCCCCCCCCCCCCCCCCCCCCCTCCCCGCCGCGCCCCATGGGGTCGCCGACACCGGCAGCCTTGAGGCCTCCCCTCCCCCCGGGCCCCGCCCGTTTCCGCGGCAACTTTTCCGCCGACGGCTGCGGGCTGCGTGCGTGCGCGTTACGTCACGCCATACGTATCACGTAACCAAATACGTAAGAGCAACGTACGTGGACGAGCATGTGCTCGAGCGGCGTTAGACCGATCGCCAAGCGCCGTGGGTCGTGGGACGTGGGTTCGATCCCAGCGGCGGATAACGTAATCAATACCCTTGGATACTGATGTCGGCACACGCAAATTTGCGCATGCAAAACATGCTTCGATAACTCGCGTTAATCGTACATAGGGTTTATGTTTCATTGTGAAAAGAAAGTACTGAAGTAATGAGATATTTATATAGCGGACTGGCTATTACGATTATTATGATAACCTGACCTGGTGATATATGGCGATGCGGCTGTGTGTATCGAATGTACTTGTTTCATAAAAGCCCATTGACTCGCGCTTTAATGACGCCCACGTAAACGGGCGACAAGTAGGTAAACAACTGAATAAATGAAATTAAATTCTATAGAAAGTGTTTCTAGAGAGGAAAATCCCACAGGAAGTATTGTTCAAAAATTTTAATATAAATTAAATTATAATGTTGGTCATGTAAAAAAAAATATATTTCCATTTGTAATATTACAGTTGGTTTAAAAGGTCAATATGGTTATAAAATAAATGAATTATAATTAAATAAATTAACTTGAATGATTTTCACGAAACTTATTAAGGATTTATGTGTTAAAAAAAAGTTCAAAGACATCAAACGCCACATCCGTAAAACAATATTCAACAGTAAATTACGATAAATAAAAACGAACAGTATTTATTTCAGAAGGCAGACTTTAGTTTATATTCAATTTATATGACTTTAAATTGTCCATTTTTTAGATAAAGTAACAAAAACTCTCGGCGCTGCTGTTTCACACCCAGACGCTTTACTTCATTTGCTAAGCAGGCAATGACTTCAGGACGCGAAAATCATGACATTTATATACATTCATTTATAATGACTTTTTGATTTTGAATTTAAGTTAATCTACATGACAAAAAATAACAAATTTTTAGGGATATGATAATTCCCGCAAGATTTTGATATAACTAAATAGATAGCTAATAGAAAAGAAATTATTTCTCAAGTCATATTAATCAAATAAATAATGTTATTGTATATGGTATTAAAGTTTTCACTTACAAAGAATACAACTGATATACCTTTTGTTACTTCTGGTCCTTTTAAATTTTGATTTTTATAATATTTTATTCATTGCCTAAAACTGGAATCTATGTGACATTTTAATTAATTTGACTTAATTTTCAATAATATAAAATAGACCTCAACTCCCTCAACTCAGAAAAGAATTAAAAGTAGAATAAAAAATACAAAAGAGGAGACCTTAAAGTTAAATATTCAATGCCATGTCTCGTATTTGTTTTTTTCTTTTAGCTTAATTTATAAACACGGTTACCCAAACATTGATTATAAACTTTACTGCAGTTCTGTTATGGTTGATTTCAGAATGAACATTGGTCAATTGGCTTTTGTTAAGATCAGAGGGGAATTCATGTAAGAGAGAACAACAAGAAAAAAAATCAAGTTAAACATTGCAAACAATGTAGACAAGGAAACCATATTATTGATATCAAGTATTAATAGTTCATTTCTCGGTAATGATATCAAAAATTAATCTGTTATATCTGCTTTTCACAACTGAAATAAATATTTAAAAAAAAAACCCATGGAATAACGAAAATTCTAGCATAAAGAGTAAAAATAGCTGATTGTGAATCAAACATTGGCATTAATCAACATTATTACACAACATATATAGTAAATCAAAAAATCATAATTCCAACACGTGTCACTAGGAATTTTATTGAGAGTTAAAATCAAACAAAAACTTTAAACAACTCTTTAAACTCCAAAGTAAATTAAAAAAAAATCAAGTATCACTATGATTATTTTACTCTCAGCTTGTATGTATAATCATAGGCAATGTAGCAAAAAAGTTGTATTGCAGCATGGAAAAAGACTATAAGATGCCAATATGTCTGCTTACAGTCCATATTATTATTTTAGATTTATTAAATGCTTTAAATAATCTAAAACCGATTTGAAGGTCAAGAGTCATAATAGTTTTGCCAATAAAAACTACCATAAAAACTGTTTAGAAATTACACAGTGAAATGGTAGTTGTTTACAATAGAGGCACATGCATTTTTAATATACCTATAAATATTTATTTATAATAAGTAATATATACTACTTTATTACTAAGTAAATAATAGAGGGAACAATTAAGATTTCGAGAAAAAATAAATAAATTTTGCAATTTAATACTAAATAAATATCCCATTATATTGTGTGTACAAAATTTATTTCTATTAGTAATTTAAGAGAAAACTCACATTTAAACATGTTTGAGAATACAGTTATACTTAAAGACATTGTTAATCATAAATTACGTTCAACATTAAGTTATTTCAAATTGATATGTTAGATTTGTTATTAGGTGTACATTTTTATACATTAAAGAGTGACGTCACTAATACAGGATACTTAAAAAGATTATCATTTATAAATTGTAATAAAATAGGTTCAACATTTATTTATTAATATTGATAGAGCCTGTTTGTTAGGTGTACATTTTTATAGCCCCCACAAAGCGGGGCGATGTCAATTATGACAATGTTTTTTTTTTAAATAGTCCATGTGTCTCCGACTATTACTTACTTAGTAGTCATTGTTTCGGTGTTTCTCTATGGATTAAAAATATTTGTCAACAAAAATGCATGTGCCCATGGGGGCATTTACAATGGTGTAAATTACTCTTAGAAATAAGAAATGTTTCCTTAATTTGGTAACGGGATAAGGTGTTTTGAAAAATAATATAAGACGTTTATCTATAATTAAGTAAAACAAATTTTATGTATTGCCAACAGCTTACATTTCAGAGATATGAATGTTCACTACTGACAGTGTGACAGTAAGAAATTGAATTTAATACACAAAAGCAAGCAATATGCTGAAATGTTTATTACAATTAGAAAAAGTTATTATTCAGTCAAGTGGTATTTTGATGTGCATTTAGTTGATAATGTTAAAAAAAAATAAGAAATATCATTAACTTTGTAGGTTAAAAATTTCTACAAATAAAGTGATTGGCCCTTCACTTTAGCCCCAAATAAGATAATCAGGTGAAAAGTGTATTTATGTTAATTGACTTGTATTAAATTCTGTAGGCACCACTAAAAAGTCGGATATGAGAATATTTTTTTAATTAATAAAATAAAAATAATTAACTACTATAAAATTAAATATTTTTTTTTTAAATTACACTACATCGCATCTCTAAAAACATGAATATAAATAACTTCTTTTTAACCTTTTCTATAAATATGAATTAATATTTTTCCTGTTTGGGAAAACTTTTTTGAGTCCTTAATAAAAATGTTACCCTTATTACAAAATTTTACAATCACATTTTATGCAGAAAATTTTTAAAGTATATTTATTTTGGTATTAAATGTTCTGTAGATATTTTGATCCAATACAAAAATAACTATTTGATCATACAATTTTTAAAGTATATTTATTTTGGTATTAAATGTTCTGTAGATATTTTGATCCTATACAAAAATAACTATTTGAGCATAACCTTCAAAATGATAGAATATTTCAAGTCAACACGGACAAAAATAAATAAAATAAGTTTAAAGCAAAAATATGAAAGTAAAGACTTACGAATAGGGTGGAGCAATTCATCACTAGCATCATCAGAGCGGTGAAGTTTGAGGATAGCAGTCAGCCATGCATGTAGGTCCTGCTCATTCTCTGCAACAATACACAGCTGCTCTTCCCTTGTAAACAGAGCAATCACATGCTTCTGCTTCAAGTCCAACCTCCTAGTTATATTATAGCAGCTCTTCAAGGGTAGAACACGACGTGGTGCTGCCCCAGCACGAAACTTCTTCTCTGATTCATAGTACTCTAAGCGCGCAGAACAGTCCCCAGTTTCTGCCCGCAGCACAAAATATTTCTTCTTCATCGTCTTCAGCTTCCGCAGGTGGCCTTGGCGCACCACGACGCCTCCGGCCGATATCGCAGCCATGTCAGCGTGTCCGCATCACAGACCTGAGACTTAGACACCCGACAACCGCCTAACCTTGAAGTTGTTTACGTGACGAAAGTCAGACGAATTCTAGTCTTAACCGTCGAAGCTACTAAAAATACGTACTATCTCTTTTCAATAGCGCGTAAATAGTAAAGCGCTCGGTAATAAATCGAATGGCGTAGCAATTCCTCGTTCGGCGTAGTCCGACGGGCGCCATATGACCGCTTACGCTTTTACTCTCTCCCGCGCCACAATGATTCCCGGACGTGATAACAGCACTTGCGACGCGTTGAAAATATCAAAATACATCAACAACAAACACTTTTCAATCCATAATTCGGTACGCTCGCTATTACACTCGGTCATTCACAGACACTTGAGTTTAGAAAGAGATAAAATCATTCATAGTAAACGTAATCTGCACGCCCTTCCGTAGGAACGCAGGGCATGGAAGTCACGCCGTCGTCATGCCTGTACAACATCAAAACAATATATTTTTCGCCCCATAGCCTAAAAGGATGACGGAACAATTACGGATGCTATAAGAATTAATTTACACGACAAAGTTTGTATGTTATGCACTTGATTTATAAAAACTCATGTATTTGCGCGTCGTTTTTTATTGGTTCTTCGCTATTGCGTGTCATTTATTCGATACGACGATTACGAGAAAATAGTACTACAGACAGAGTTCGGATTCACGTACAAACAAACATTTGTCGGCAAATGTCAGTTTGCATGGGCCAGAAGGTCAAAGTCAGAAAATTCATTTAATAAATACTTTGTTAATATGTTATTTCTTGTCTAATAATAATGAGGAGTTAACACAATTTATAAATGTTATTTTAATTATAATTAATTTAACCATTGTAAACTTAAATAAGTATGAATATAAAACTCAACGTTTTAGCGATTTACAATAATAAATAATACGATTTACGTAATTTTAACGTTACTGTACCTTATCTTAAAAGTATTAAGTACGTGTTTGACGGTCGTATTGAACATCATGCTGCTGTATTTGTTAACCATTCAATCATGGGTACAAACTTATTATGGTCTTTAGTCAATTATTATTATGTGCTCGTCCCTGAGATCTAAGAAGGACTAGAGAATAGTTAATACTTTCTTGTATTTAAGCGATTAAACATTACTAAATAAAACTATGTTTATACGGCATTGTCTCGTGACTATGAACGTTGAAGAGTATTTGAAACATCAGGAAATAATGTTAAAAAAAAAACGCACTAAATCTGTAAACATACTGTAACTGTGGTGGGGCAACGCAACAGTTTTTGCTGTTGCACGAATGGGCAGGTCTGTCCGGATAAATCCGGACTCATAGAAGACCGGCGTGAAGAAGTGTTATTCTTCCTCCTTTCTCCTGGTGAGTGAGATAGCTTTAATATTTTTCAAAGAATTAAGAAATGTTTCAATTATAAGTTACAACATAGTACTGCAAGACTAAAACAACAAGGAAAAAGATTAATAAGTTTTTCTTATTGTTTCTGGATTTGTTAAACATTTCTTTCTTGGGTGGATTAAATGTTAATTTACCGTGTATCCAAACGTTTAACGTAATTTCATGCTGTCAACATCGCTCAATATGTCCGTCCTCTTTTGTGTCCGTCATTCATTCACTCATTTACTTGCTAAAAAAGGTACTGAAACGGGAATTGTTGGCAAATTGCTTCTGATAAATACGTGTTAAATCTATCTTCTCTTCAGTCTTATTTTCCCCAATTTACACGTTAGGTGTTACTTTTGCGATAAATTGACAATCTTGATAGTTCGAGAAATGTTTACATTGTGAAATTCTTATAAATTGATGTTGCCGTAAGATGTAAGTACGCAGGGAAAGGAGAGTTTTTGTTCAGTTTTCGGTGTTTTTACAGTTTTGTGATGGTATTTACTTATCTCATCATTATACTATTACCTAATATTGATATATAATAAAAGATTTCCTATTTAGCATGCATCATAATGCTGTTTCTTATTTTCAATCTCTGTAAACAGCATTGAGTTGCAACAGGGCCATAGCTTTTGCGGTTTCGTATTTTGCAACCATCATTAGAGCGTGAAAACCGTGTCAAGCTCGCACCCCTATATGTTTTCTAACTATGCGATACTAATTACAGTTTGTTTTTTTTTTTCTAATTAGATAATAATTTCTTTGTAGGTTCATAGAATAGAAGGGAAAATGGACTACAGATCATAATATCTCAGGTACGTTTAAGGTATATATTTTCTAAATAATTTATATATCATCAAGTTGCCCACTGATGGACACTAACAATTCCTTTTGCAAGACATTATCGGTGGATATATGGTAGTTTAATTATAGCTAACTGTAGCTTACATCTTGCTGTTTGATTAGAGATGGCAGAAGCATTTAGCATGTTCCCTTTGTTATGTCTCAACATTTAGTTCTTTCAGACGACAATTGCATTCATAGAAAGGCAAAATATTACTGTCACATACAATACAAGGTTATAGGAAGTATTGACATGTTAATGCTCTTAATATTGTGAATTTCATTTAGTAATTATATTTCATATACTTTATTTCAGCAGTATTATGGCATCTGAAAATTCATCCTTAGAGAGCAATGGTAGTAATGGTAAGCGCTTGTTTAATAATATTGTCAAAAATAAGTTATTTTTCTTCATTACCTATCAATGAGATGCTCCAAACTTGGATCTTATGGAGTGATGTTTTCCCTTGATCTATAAACTCAAAAAAATCCATGAAGGTCATGCTGCAAAACATTTAAAACATGGGGTGTTTAAATTGAAACTAAATATGATGAAATTAATAAAAATTGCTTAATTTATTCCCTCCTATATAACGAATGGCATTTTTTGTTGTAGTAAATTGTTTGATCTATTTGTCTACTTGATCCCAGTGTGATTGGGACTTAATTGACTTAAGTATGATGTGCTCCATACCATTGCAGCTTAGATAAGCTGAATGGTTCATAAGACTGTTAACATTATTAGCTGATACAATTTCTATGTAGGTATTAAGTTTTCATAGTTATTTAATTTTTCCAAGACATTATTGCTATCTATTTACTTTTCAAATGAAAATATGTTTCTTTCAATAATTGTAAATTACCATTTCCATTATTTTTATATACAGCGTGTTGTTACCATCGCGACAATAAATGAACACACGTCTAACACTACTTGCCAATAATCATAAAAAAATATTAATGTTAAACAAAATCTAAAATTAAAAAAAATACTTTTCAAACAAACTAATTAAGTAAAAAAGAAACAAAATTTGTTACATCCTATACAACTCGATACTGATTTAAATTCATTCAACCCATTCATATGCTTCGTGACCTTTACAAATTAACTTTACGTTACAGTTTTATACGTAAGGGTGTTCTAAAATTCTTTGTTTTGGAAAATTTAATAACTATAAATATTGATGTTTAAAGAATGTAAATGTATAATACAATTTTAAAAAGTTATCCCCTATATGTGTGTTCATTTATTGTCGCGATGGTAAAGACAGGCTGTATACAGAATCATGGCAATATAATATTGCACCATTTCAAGAACTATTTTACCTAAAATAATTAAATGTTTAATTATGGAAAGTTCAAATATGGAATTTGAATTGCCTCGAGGGTAAACAACTTTTTTTCTTTGCAGAATCAATATCAAATAGTTATGTGAACAATGAACGTCACAACGCCAGTCAGATTCAGAGCATACCCCACCAGATAGACTATGAGGTGCTCACTGCGAACCAGTGCTATGAGAAACAGAACTACTCCGTGAAGGGCCATGGGCACAGCATGAGCGGCAACTATGAGCCGCTGCAGTATGACGTCATCAACAAGCAGACCAACGAGAGCCTTAAGCAGCAATGCGAGAAGGCTTTGCATGACTTGAATCAGCTGAGGAGGCAGCACACTGAGACCTCTCGTAGATGTGAGCATGTTATGAAGGTAATTAAGTTTGGAATTATCGTATTTAAAAAAAAACTAATAAATTAGTATTGTATATAAGTTCCACAATTAACATGGGATGTACTGCTTTTGCATATTTTTTTTATCCAATACAATTTCATGTACTGTACATACTCAAACCCAGTCATTAGATCTAAGAAATCTCTTTTTTAACTCTTGTAGTAGACATTTTTATCTCTCTCTTTACCTCTGTGCTATCATCTTTTTTGAAAAAGCATTCAAACTTTAAAAATTCGTTTCATAAATACGTAATTCTGTGAAACAACAGCATTTGCAGACAAAAATAATGTTGCCCATTATGAAATTCTTAGTTTGTTCGAATTCTCAAACATTTTATTGAACATAAAAACAATTGCATCAATTTCAGGAGCTGGAATATTTCCGTGGCCAGCACAGGGCAGCCATGAACCAGTTGGAGGTGTCTGCCCAAGAGGCGAGTAGCCTTCGCGGCAAGTACGGCGATCTGTTAAACGATAACCAACGGTAAGCGAATGTACGAAATCGTAGGTAATCCATAATTTATCTCCAACGCCTTACCCGCAAGATGCAGGTTTCAATCCCTCACCACCGAAGCTTTTTGTCAATTTAACTAAGAAATTTCATATTTTCTTAGTTAAATTCAACTTATTTAATCATCTGATAGACAATCTCACAGAAGACCTATCTGTCTATCTACGTTACGTCTGGTGAGTGAGGTAGCCGGGGCCAACATTATTAAAAGGTGGCAACACATCTGCAACCGGTGTTGCAAATTTCCGTGGGCGGTGGTTATCACTTAACATCAGGTGAACCGCCAGCTCGTTTGCCACTTTTTCACATTAAAAAAAAATTATTCTTGTCTCTAATGTTTAAAAGAAGCGAAAGAGAGAAAAAGAAGCGAGAGAGAAGAAAGAAGTTTGCTAACATAACAATTTTTCTACAGATTAGAGCGCGAGGTACAACGCCTACAGCAGAGCAGCAACCCTGAGGGAAGCTCTGATGCTTTGGTTCACACTTTAAGAAAGTATGAGTCACTCAAAGAGGAGTTTGACTGTTTCCAGAAGCGGTAATGATTTTGTTTTATGATTTGAATGAACTTCACTTCTTTCACAGAGAGGATCTTAAAGATGCAGGGGAATAAATATTGTCATGCCAAAATTGCCTATCCATATTCCAGTTTTTTTCAAATGAAATTCTAATATTATGCTCATTTTTGGTGATATGGCAATTTGGAGACCATTTTTTATATTTATCTATACATATTATTATTTTGAATGGGAACAGGCGTTTATAGCATGTCTTTAATTTTATAACTTGTATATTAAAATGAAATGCTTACGTCATGTGAGCCGTGGCAACTCAGTGTTGGGGTGCTCGCCTTTAATTCAATACACTCGAGCAACCTGAGTTCGATCCCCAGTGTTGACACCAATGAAATTGTTAATTTAAAGTGCTGAATTATCACGTGCTCAGCGGTGAAGGAAAACATCATGAGGAAACCTGAGTACTTTCGAAATAATAACAAAAAAAAATATTTCGAAGATATGTGAATTCCGCCAATCCGCAGTGGGGCCGCGTGGTGGACTATGCCCTGATACCCTCTGTACAGAGGAGGCATTTGCCCAGCAGTGGGATATGTATAGGCTGATACTGTACTTTAGTTTTTTACGTCATATCCGATATTCACAAAGATGGTGCAATAAAATGGTAAATACGAAGATAATTAAGATGTATTTCTAAATTAATTGAAGTAAATGAAACGGTAGTGCGGAAAATGAGGTTTAAATATGAAGATTGGTAAATGTGATCTCTCGCCTATCCGTCTATAAAACACGTGTGAAAATTTATGAATATATTTCAATTTATACGAGATAAAAATTAGAGTAAGTTGTGTAGTTAAACTCTAGTTTCTTGTATTCAAAATGAACTCTGATTTATCACATGCTCAGCGGTGAAGGAAAACGTCGTGAACCTGCATATTTTCGAAATAAGAAAAAAGATTATTCCGAAAATATGTAAAGTCCGCTAATCAGCAGCAGGGTCGCGTGGTGGACTACGCTCTGATCCCTCTTTACTGAGGAGGCCTTTGCCCAGCAGTGTGACATTTATAGGCTGTTAGTTTACTTTAACTTTTTAGAAAGGAACATTTTCTACAAAAGGATGCCTCGGTAATTATTTTTGATAAATTCTTATTGGAGATAGCATGCCGAAAAAAAACCGAACATAAACACAATTGTTTATCCTTTTCAGATATGATGACCTCATAGAGAATCATAATGCAACATTGGAAAAGTTGCGAAGTGTTCAAGATGAGAACAGCCGCTTGAAAACACAATGCCATGAATTGACACAGGAGAGGAATGCTGTTGTAAGTTTTTTTTTAAAGAACGTTTTAGCTGTCAGTAGTATACAGGCATATTATAGTGGATAAAGGTCGAGAAACATTTTTTTTATGTGACACGTGTGAAACACGACGGTTCACCCGCTAAGTGAATTCCGCCGCCCATGGACATCTACACACCCGAGGGTTGCAGATGCGTTGACAACCTATTGAAAATTGGGCTCTGGCCACCTCACTCACCAGACGAAACGTGAAAGTATTATACTTCCACTTTACGCCAGTCCTCTGTGAGGTCTGTGGTATTCGCAATTGTGCCATTGACTTTGTTTCCTCATATCTTACTGACAGGGAACAAAAGTAATCATAAATAATAAGGAATAAGCGTTGACTCCAAGTTGCAATGGGGATTACATGTAGATAAGTTAGCTAAGAAATTGAGCGCTGCCGTCTTTGCCATACGCAAAATCAGGCAGCTAACTAACGAGGAAACTGCAAAATTAGTTTATTATGCTTATTTTCACAGCATAATGTCCTATGGTGTCTTTCTTTGGGGTTCCGCATCCGGTCTAGACACAATATTTGTATTACAAAAGCAGGCTATACGGGCCGTCTATGGCTTGGGTCCACGTGAGTCGCTACGACATATATTTAAGCAAATAAACGTTTTGACGCTCCCGTCGCTTTACATACTTGAGAACATCATGTATGTACGTAATAATATCCACCTATTTACGAAAAAAACAATCCACATCGCGTCGGGGCCGTGGTGACACTCTGGAAGTACCGAGGTTTAGATTGGCTAAAACCAGAAAGTCGTTTCTTGGAAGATGCATCAACTTTTATAATAAAATAGGTGACATCCACAAACAACTAAGTATAAACAATTTCAAACTATTTGTAAAAGCTACCTTAATGGCAAGGGCCTACTATAATATCCAAGAATACATAGAGGACAAGGATGTTTGGAAATGACTCTTGCTCTGCACTTGCAAGACCCCTGGCTGCTGCTGATTTTATACCCAAATAAGTGTGTATAATTGCATTAAAAAAAATATATATAACAAAAAGAACAAGACCGCAGAGTTTCTTGCCGGTTCTTCTCCGTGCAGGTCTAGTTTAGTTAACTGGTGGTAGATTTTTCTTGACGTTCAATAAGAGCTTAAGTTAGGCCTATATTGAATAAATATACTTTGACTTTGACTTTGAGGTCGTGGTACCCACCCGGACGAGCTTGCCCATTTGTGCAACAGCCGAGGCTGCTGCATGGCCCTACCAGCCTAAGCTGCGTGGCCTAGTAACTCACTAAAGTCGCATGTAAACTTTGGGGATGTTTCAGATTCGCGAGCGGAACGCACTGAAACAGCAAGTGGCGAGTGTGGTGCGCCAATGGGAGGGGGGAGTGAGGGAGAGGGCAGACATCAAACGGTTAACGGACGAGCGAAACGCCGCTATGGCCGAGTACACCCTGATCATGAGTGAGAGGTGAGCCAAGCCTAGGCACCCTCATCACTGATCTCCTGAGCCTTGGAGTTCACTCCTCCTGGTTCTTGAATATAAGTCATGAGACATTTATTCCGACACATCTTGTATGCACATCTTACATTCCATTATAATGTTCAAAATAAAAAAGCGAACAAACTAATAAAGTAAAAATAAATGACTTAATAGAAATAGAAAAAATAAATGAGGGTAAAGAAAAAAAAAAGGAATGGCTTAAGTACCCTTACCTTCCGTAAAACGTGACTCTGACTAGCCGCTTTAAATATAATTTTCCCCGAACGCGCTATAAAAAGTACATATAACTTCAAAAAATAACGAATAGAAGGTGTGATACGAAAAGGTTTCACTTAAAACTAGCTGGTGCCCGCGACTTCGTCTGCGCAGGATTAGTACTTCGAGTACACCACCAAAATTAATTAAATTGGTCTTGCGGTTTAGTCGTAAATGCGTAACAGACAGATAGAGTTATTTTGAGAGAGACCCTTGTCTAATATATAAAATTCTCGTGTCACAGTTTTCGTTGCCATACTCCTCCGAAACGGCTTGACCGATTGTGATGAAATTTTTTGTGCTTATCCGGTATCTATGAGAATCGGCCAACATCTATTTTCCATCCCCCTAAATGTTAGGGGTAGTCCACCCCTAAACTTTTTTTTATTTTTTAGATAAAATTTTTAATTTATATTTTTTTATGATACAACATACAAAAATACATACAACCATAAATTTTCACCCCTCTACGCAGTCGCGGGCAGCAGCTAGTAACTTTATAAATTATAGCCTATGTGTTATTCTGATGTATAAGCTATATTATTGTAAAGTACCATTTAAATCCATTCAGTAGTTTTTGCGTGAAAGAGCAGCAAACATTCATACATACAAACTTTCGCGTTTATAATATGAGTAAGGATAAGGGCGCTAGGGATGTCGAAAGTGAAGTAATAAATCGATATATAGATATTAATTAATAAAGATAACAAAACTATCGTTTTTGTTGCGTATTCCGATATTGAATATTTCGTATCGATACAATCGGATCGAAATAAATCGGCAGAAGACATTTTGTGGAGCGGGCGCGCGTTCTGAGGGTGCGAAGGGCGTGTTTCAGGGACACCGTGCACAAGGAGATGGAGAAGCTGTCGGACGACCTGCAGGCGGCGCTCAAGCGGGTGGCCGCGCTCGAGGCGGCGCTGCAGGCGTCGCGCGACGAGCAGAGGGCCACCGCGCTGCAGGTGCCCGACTCGGACTCCGCACGAGTTCCAACTTCAAAGTCAGACTCACAGTTCCCTCGCTCGACGCTAGCCGAGCTGCAGGTGCCCGACTCGGACTCCGCACGAGTTCCAACTTCAAAGTCAGACTCACAGTTCCCTCGCTCGACGCTAGCCGAGCTGCAGGTGCCCCGACTCGGACTCCGCACGAGTTCCAACTTCAAAGTCAGACTCACAGTTCCCTCGCTCGACGCTAGCCGAGCTGCAGGTGCCCCGACTCGGACTCCGCACGAGTTCCAACTTCAAAGTCAGACTCACAGTTCCCTCGCTCGACGCTAGCCGAGCTGCAGGTGCCCCGACTCGGACTCCGCACGAGTTCCAACTTCAAAGTCAGACTCACAGTTCCCTCGCTCGACGCTAGCCGAGCTGCAGGTGCCCGACTCGGACTCCGCACGAGTTCCTCCAACTTCAAAGTCAGACTCACAGTTCCCTCGCTCGACGCTAGCCGAGCTGCAGGTGCCCCGACTCGGACTCCGCACGAGTTCCAACTTCAAAGTCAGACTCACAGTTCCCTCGCTCGACGCTAGCCGAGCTGCAGGTGCCCCGACTCGGACTCCGCACGAGTTCCAACTTCAAAGTCAGACTCACAGTTCCCTCGCTCGACGCTAGCCGAGCTGCAGGTGCCCCGACTCGGACTCCGCACGAGTTCCAACTTCAAAGTCAGACTCACAGTTCCCTCGCTCGACGCTAGCCGAGCTGCAGGTGCCCCGACTCGGACTCCGCACGAGTTCCAACTTCAAAGTCAGACTCACAGTTCCCTCGCTCGACGCTAGCCGAGCTGCAGGTGCCCGACTCGGACTCCGCACGAGTTCCAACTTCAAAGTCAGACTCACAGTTCCCTCGCTCGACGCTAGCCGAGCTGCAGGTGCCCCGACTCGGACTCCGCACGAGTTCCAACTTCAAAGTCAGACTCACAGTTCCCTCGCTCGACGCTAGCCGAGCTGCAGGTGCCCCGACTCGGACTCCGCACGAGTTCCAACTTCAAAGTCAGACTCACAGTTCCCTCGCTCGACGCTAGCCGAGCTGCAGGTGCCCCGACTCGGACTCCGCACGAGTTCCAACTTCAAAGTCAGACTCACAGTTCCCTCGCTCGACGCTAGCCGAGCTGCAGGTGCCCCGACTCGGACTCCGCACGAGTTCCAACTTCAAAGTCAGACTCACAGTTCCCTCGCTCGACGCTAGCCGAGCTGCAGGTGCCCCGACTCGGACTCCGCACGAGTTCCAACTTCAAAGTCAGACTCACAGTTCCCTCGCTCGACGCTAGCCGAGCTGCAGGTGCCCCGACTCGGACTCCGCACGAGTTCCAACTTCAAAGTCAGACTCACAGTTCCCTCGCTCGACGCTAGCCGAGCTGCAGGTGCCCCGACTCGGACTCCGCACGAGTTCCAACTTCAAAGTCAGACTCACAGTTCCCTCGCTCGACGCTAGCCGAGCTGCAGGTGCCCCGACTCGGACTCCGCACGAGTTCCAACTTCAAAGTCAGACTCACAGTTCCCTCGCTCGACGCTAGCCGAGCTGCAGGTGCCCCGACTCGGACTCCGCACGAGTTCCAACTTCAAAGTCAGACTCACAGTTCCCTTGCTCGACGCTAGCCGAGCTGCAGGTGCCCCGACTCGGACTCCGCACGAGTTCCAACTTCAAAGTCAGACTCACAGTTCCCTTGCTCGACGCTAGCCGAGCTGCAGGTGCCCCGACTCGGACTCCGCACGAGTTCCAACTTCAAAGTCAGACTCACAGTTCCCTTGCTCGACGCTAGCCGAGCTGCAGGTGCCCCGACTCGGACTCCGCACGAGTTCCAACTTCAAAGTCAGACTCACAGTTCCCTCGCTCGACGCTAGCCGAGCTGCAGGTGCCCCGACTCGGACTCCGCACGAGTTCCAACTTCAAAGTCAGACTCACAGCTCCCTCGCTCGACGCTAGCCGAGCTGCAGGTGCCCCGACTCGGACTCCGCACGAGTTCCAACTTCAAAGTCAGACTCACAGTTCCCTCGCTCGACGCTAGCCGAGCTGCAGGTGCCCCGACTCGGACTCCGCACGAGTTCCAACTTCAAAGTCAGACTCACAGTTCCCTCGCTCGACGCTAGCCGAGCTGCAGGTGCCCCGACTCGGACTCCGCACGAGTTCCAACTTCAAAGTCAGACTCACAGTTCCCTCGCTCGACGCTAGCCGAGCTGCAGGTGCCCCGACTCGGACTCCGCACGAGTTCCAACTTCAAAGTCAGACTCACAGTTCCCTCGCTCGACGCTAGCCGAGCTGCAGGTGCCCCGACTCGGACTCCGCACGAGTTCCAACTTCAAAGTCAGACTCACAGTTCCCTCGCTCGACGCTAGCCGAGCTGCAGGTGCCCCGACTCGGACTCCGCACGAGTTCCAACTTCAAAGTCAGACTCACAGTTCCCTCGCTCGACGCTAGCCGAGCTGCAGGTGCCCCGACTCGGACTCCGCACGAGTTCCAACTTCAAAGTCAGACTCACAGTTCCCTTGCTCGACGCTAGCCGAGCTGCAGGTGCCCCGACTCGGACTCCGCACGAGTTCCAACTTCAAAGTCAGACTCACAGTTCCCTTGCTCGACGCTAGCCGAGCTGCAGGTGCCCCGACTCGGACTCCGCACGAGTTCCAACTTCAAAGTCAGACTCACAGTTCCCTCGCTCGACGCTAGCCGAGCTGCAGGTGCCCCGACTCGGACTCCGCACGAGTTCCAACTTCAAAGTCAGACTCACAGTTCCCTCGCTCGACGCTAGCCGAGCTGCAGGTGCCCCGACTCGGACTCCGCACGAGTTCCAACTTCAAAGTCAGACTCACAGTTCCCTTGCTCGACGCTAGCCGAGCTGCAGGTGCCCCGACTCGGACTCCGCACGAGTTCCAACTTCAAAGTCAGACTCACAGTTCCCTTGCTCGATGCTAGCCGAGCTGCAGGTGCACTGCTGGACAAAGGGCTTCTTTGTGCAGAGGATATTAGGCGTAGTCCACCACGCGACCTCATCGCAGCGGGCTTCACATAACTTCAAAAATATGTGGGTTTTCGGAGGATGTTTTCTTTCTCCCCTGAGGGGTTTGAACTCTGGCTGCTACAGTGTATTGACTTAAAATCGCTCGGACACTGAACTGTCACGACTTGCATGTGTGACTCCTATTCTACTCTGCCCTTACGGGAGCAGATGGACCATCGCTCTTCCGTTCGTTAGAATAAACTGGCATTCCTCCGCAGGCGGAGAGTTTGCGTCGCGAGATCGAATCTGCACTGGTCGACCGCGACCGCGCCATCAAGGAGTGCACCGATTTGAAGACGCCCCAGAACACCTCCACCCTCGGGAAGTCTAGGTACCTTTGGACCGTTCAATATGTGCACACATACACGCATACACACACAAACACGCCCGCTATTGTGTTGGGTCACGTGAGCTCGTATAAGCAAGGACCAATGTTAACATTAAATTTGTAGAAAAAATGGACGAAAAGTTTTTCGCCGCTGCCGATAGTCGAGCCCAAATCTTTCGGATTCGTGTTTATCTACATTCTATAAATAAATAAATTGTTTTTTCGCATTTAAAAAGCAAACACAGATCTGGAAGCTTTGGATCAAATAAATACTTATGGCTGATAGGATTCTAACTTCGACCTGCTTATCTTAGCAACTGTGCTAGTTGAGTTATAAAAAATGTGACAAATAAAAAATGATATAGGTCAGTGATTCTCAACCACTGTGCCGCGGCACTTTTGTGTGCCGCCAAATTTTGCAAATATATAATAATGTTAATATTATTAAATTATATCATTTAAAAAGAAAAATATTTTTTGGCATTAGCGAACATTAAACCTAAAAAAAAGATCAAGATTGTTAAATGTAGAAGACGATATGAGAGTAGCATTGTCATTTTTACGACCAAATATAAATGAAATTATCAAAAAACATCAAGCTCAAATTTCGCATTAAAAATATTTTTATTATTAGCTTGTAATTAATCCCTTAATAAACGTTTAGTTATTATTGTAGTATATATTAGTTTATTTCGTATATTTAAAATTTTTGTCATAAACTATTTATGCAGTGTGTTGTAGTAAGTAAATAATTTTTATCTTTTTCTTTGTGTGCCGCCAAATTTTGAAATCTTTAAATATGTGCCGCAACAAAAAAAAGGTTGAGAATCACTGATATAGGTATTGCCTGTGGTTTTCGTAACACTAGTCCAACGCCACGACTCCATTGACGATGAAGTGACGAATGTACCTAACCTGTAACAATTTGGTTTTATATTCGTTCTCAGGCAAGACAACTCGGGGTATCACCACTTGGGCCTGGCGAGCGGCGTTGGCAACGACGGATTCCTCAACGGGCAACATCCAAACAATCCCTCATTGGACAAATTACAAGGTAAGCTGACCTAAATACTTGAGGTGTGCAGGTTCGAATCCCATAGCGCCGGATTATTTTGTTAATTTATTTACAAAAATTCACAATTCAAAGTGATTTTTATTATTTTATTTTAGCTTAGCATTGATCTTTTATCTTAAATAGATATTTGTAATATACAGGGTAGCTTTTCTAAGGGTATCCATTTTTTTTATTAAATTCTAGACATAAATAATGTTATATAAAAATGATAAATATTTAAAATCACTCGTAAGTAATTAATTACATTCATTTGAACTCTATCTCAAAAAGTGCGTGATTTATACGCAACTCATTTATTTTACGCGCGTCATTCATAACTAACACGCACACAAGTTCTTGCACAGTTAAATTTAGGTATTTATGAATGACTACCGCATTGTCAACACGTTCTGTTTTTTAGGGAATAGAATGGTATTTTTTTGGAAAAAAAACTTTGTTTTTTATTTCAATAAACGATTATACTACCGAGTCCGAACCTGTTGCGTAAATAGGCACTTCTCAAAAAATCTCCCTGTATGTGTAATACTTTTGTTATTAATACAGAAGAATTACTACAATATATTAGATGCTGTGTGTGTTATATTATATAATTGGGATGTACATACAATCTCTCATATGTATTTATAATCTCTCGAGTCTTACATAGATGTTGATGCCATCTATTGAGTTATTATTTTAATGATTTTTTTTTTAAATAACACAAATATTTAGAATAATCAAGAAGTGACTTCATTTTAAACAAAATTCATGGAATCATTCTACTAACATTAATAACCCGCTATAAATAAGTACTAGATAAAAGCTGTGAACTTGTTCGTGTCCAGGTTTGGTGGGCCTGGTGGTGGACGCCGTGGACAAGGAGCGTGTGGACAACCTGGAGCAGGCCAACCAAGAGCTGGAGAGGCTGAGGAAGCAGGTGGACCGACTCCAGGCTGAGCTGGCGGACGCCCAGCGCGAAGCAGAGGTGATCATCTCCAATAGCCTTTATGCCCACGCTATTTGGGGCTCATTTTTACGGTGGTAGGGCCACGCAGCAGCCTCGGCTGTTGCACGAATGGGCAGGCCCATCCGGGTAAGTACCACCACCTCACAGAAGACCGGCGTAAAGTGGAAGTATAGTACTTTCGCGTTTCGTCTGGTAAGTGAGGTGGTCGTCTGGTAAGTGAGGTGGCCGGAGCGCAATTTTCAAAAGGTTGTCCATCTGCAACCCTCGAGTGTAGCAGATGTCCATGGGCGGCTGTATTCACTTAACATCAGGTGAACCGTCTGCTCGCTTGGCAACTTTTCTACTAACTTAAAAAATCGACACTGGTGAAATACTGTCGATGCCGTTTTGATGCTTGAATTTGTACCGCAGTGCCGTGCGCTTATCTCGAAAGTTCTTGTCGCTTTGTATGTTGTCAGTCATATTCAAATTCACTGTGCTCTGGGACATGTGTACATAAGTCAAAAATCTTATCTATACCTTGCTCTGTAACAGTTGATGAAGGCCTAACGTACACATTTATGCATTAATGTTATTAGTAGAATATGTAATTGCAGTTCTCAATAAGTTTATGTTTACGTTTCACAAATTATCGTTGTTTGTCTCCATACGATTACTAATTGTTAACTTTTCCAGGTCTCGAAACGTAGGAGGGATTGGGCGTTCGCCGAACGTGACAAACTGTTGCAGGAGCGAGAGAGCGTCAAAGCGCTCTGCAACAGGTTGCGGAAAGTGAGTTCACCGGGAGGGGAATATATTTTTTATGCCAGTATATGCAATCTATCAATTTGCAGATATTCGGCAATATGTTTAAGATGAGAAGGGCTTGCACGATAGCCGTCCAGTGACTGCTCCGTTTATTCATGTGCCTCTCAGAGAAGGTCTTGGGGAATCTTTCTTTTTAGTGTACGAGCCACTGTTCAGGTGTTCAATAGGTTGACTTCCAGCATATTTGGATGATTAGTGATTCGCTTCTTGTACGCTTTCATCCTTCTCGAGATTTTTTCTATAACATTTCTGATGCAGAGGTCGTGATGGAGTTTAATGTTAGGGAGAGGAATATGCCAAAAATAATAAAAACTAACTTTGACTATGTTCAAACGAGCCCTTCTTTGAGTATAATTTGGATTATGTAGTAAAGTGATATAGTAGTATTACTTTAGATGGCTCCATGGCGCAGTTGCGAAGCATAAGACTGATTAAATACAAATTGCGAAAATGAAAACAGCTTACAAAAAAAGCACTGGTTCAATCTATAGACCTCAAACAAAGATGAATAATAGACAACACAATACACATACGTGGAGAGGTTTTGTTCTTGCGCTTTCGTATATGGCAACACTTGCCGTCTGTCCAGGAGCGTGACCAGATGGTGGGCGAGCTGGCGGACGCGCGTCGCCATAGCAACAAGAAGCCCTGCGACGCCAAGGAGGCCAAGCCGGGCCGCGCCAAGCTCGCCCCGCCCGACGACGGACAGGTCAGTGTCCGTGTTCACATACATGCACGCACACACACGTACGCACGCACGCACACCTACGTAGGTGCCCTTCAGTGAATATGGCTTCAGATACTATTTACACGTACTCAAAAAATAGAGTACAAAAGTAGACACTGAACTAAAACCTTATCCGAAATTAGTAAATGATAAATTGACAATGTGAAAAACGACTAGTGAGAAGGAGACGGAAAGTGATCGCGTGGATGAGATTCATTTATCACTCTATCACTTATTTGATGTATGCTCTGTGCGATATTTGAAAGAAATTATTTACAAAATATGATTTAATATATTATCAACACTGTTGTTTTGTATATCCTTTTAAATGATATTAACCGGCCAATAATCAGTATGACCTGTTTCCATCACTTGTGAACGGGGCAGTATAGAGTGAATGTATCCCGTGCAGGATTTCGAGTGGGAGATAATCGAGGTGGAGCTGAGCGGACTGGGCAAGGACGGCGAGCTGGGCTTCGAGTTGGCCGGGGGCCGAGAGGAGCCCTACTACCCGAACGACACCAGCGTCTACGTCACCTCCGTCAAGAAGGGCTCCATCGCAGACGGCAAGATCAAGTGAGTGGGCCGACATGGCGTCAGAACTCCAGTGTTAGGTCCCAGTGATCACTAAACATTTGGTAGTAAAGTAACAGCTCATAAATGTCCCACTGCTGGGCAAAGTCCTCCTCAGTAAAGAGAGTAGTAGGGCATAGTCCACCACGCTACTCCACTGCGGATTGGCGGACTTCGAAGTATTCGATTTTCGGAACGGGATCGAACTCAGGTTGGTCTACTAAACTGTCACGGTTCCCCCTGGACACTGAGCTATCACGCGTTTTTATTAACGTTGTATTTGGTTAAATCGCTTATTTTGGGCCACTACCATTGGATTTAGTGTAAGTAAATTGTGTGACAATGTGTGCGTATGTGCGATATTCGCCTTGAAGTGAGCGAGAGTAACGGTCCTTCGTGCGCAGGGTGCTGGACCGCGTGGCGGAGGCGTGCGGCGCGTCGGCGTGGGCGCGCGGCGCGGCCTGTGCGGCGGCGCTGCGCGGCGCGCTGGCCTCGGGCGCCGCGCTGCTGCGGCTGCAGCGCGCGCGCTGCCTGCGCCGCCTCGTGCGCCTCGCCGGCGGCGTCGCGCTGCACCACGGTGAGCCCCTGCCCCGCGACACTTACGCCCCTCCCCGACGACCCTACCTCGCTCCCTTACCTATCGCCCCTTACCTATAGCCCCCTACCTATCGCCCCTTACCCCCCTACCTATCGCCCCCTACCTATCGCCCCTTACCTATCGCCCCTTAACTATCGCCCCTTACCTATCGCCCCTTAACTATCGCCCCTTACCTATCGCCCTCTACCTATCGCCCCCTACCTATCTCCCCTACCTATACCAACCTCGCGCCCCTTGTTTCCTTCAATATGTACACATTAAAAAAAACATTCTTTACACACGTTCAGACATTACAGCATGCTATGATAATTCTAATTAATGTATTTTAGACGTTTAACAAATGTTCAGTAAGGTGAATAATAAAATAAATGTAATGAACAATAAAACTGTAAAGGAACACATACGATGCCTTTAATACGTTAGTCGTTTTGATTGTTATTACACATACAATTCTTCAGATAGTTTAACCTCAACCAGTTGTAAAATCAAGATTTAATGGCCAGGCATATCGTTAGATTACAATGTATCGTAAATGTACTTTCAATTGTAATCCATTAATTTATCCCCCTACGTGTATTATACAGGGAGGCTTTTCTAAGTGTATCCATTTTTTTTTAATAAATTCTAGACATTAATAAAGTTAATATAAAAAAATTATAAATATTTAAAATCACACAAAAAGTGCGTGATTTATGGGCAACTCATTTATTTTACGCGTTTCAAAAGTATACGACGCATTTATTAATGACTACCACCGCATTGTCAACAAGTTCTGTTTTTTAGGGAAGAGAATTGCAATTTTTTTTGGAAATAAAAAGTTTGTTTCTATTTCAATAAACGATTATACTACCGAGTCTCAACCTTCTTTTCATTTAACGATCGCTTTTTGGACATGAATAACTTATAATCAAAATTTCTGTCGCAGGTATTTTCGTAAGCAAAATAGCGTGCGGTAGTGCTGCAGCCAAGGAAGGCAACATATACGTCGGTGATCGCGTTGTCAGTGTAAGTGAATAACACAGCTACATCTCACTTCCTTTTCTATCCAAACGGGGTCGACAGATACGGGCAATGGTCAACACTTGGCACGTTCTATCTGGCCTGTTCAACCACTAGCAACCGGTTGCTAGTGTACTAGTAAATGGAGAGCTGGTTTTTTATTTTTGTTCAGTTTTACTGCGAAAACTACGGAACCGATCGGAATTATACTTTTACCATAAGATGCCGCGTGTCTCGGAGAAGGATTTAGTACATGATATGTTGGTGATTACTTAACCTGAACCTATATTTTTTGACTTAAAGATAGGATGACCCGGCGAAGCGTGCGGCGGGCAGCATTTATATAATACTAGCGATCCACCCATACATGTAAACTTCCTCTTGAATCACACTATCAGTAAAAAAAAAAACCGCATCGAGATCCGTCGCGTAGTTTTAAAGATCTAAACATAGGGACAGACAGACAGCGGGACGATACTCAATATGTATACTGTACTGTGGACGGCAGATCAACAACCGGTCGCTAGAGGGCGTGAAGAGCGTTTCCGAGGCGATGGCGATGCTCAACGACTGCCAGTACGACTCGGTGCTGCTCACGGTGCTCCGGCCCCTCTATCCCTGCTGCGACCCCAGGAACAGGCGAGTTTGCACCTTATTTGTACACGCCGAGGGCTGATATTTGTATGATGATGGTCTTTTGGAACCGTAATAAAACCAGTTTGCAGTGGCACAGTCGACTTTGTACTTTATTTGGATTAGCACAGGGCGGTTAATTGTGTGTGCGCAGTTTTCTGTAAGCGATAAATATTGCAATCGGGACACGGAGAGTTTTTACCTCGTTGGTACCTCGAGGACTCCGTGGCGCAGTTGCCAAGGTATCGGCTTCGGCGTCGGGGTCGTGGGTTCGATCCCCACTCGGGACCGGTGTTACCCACATATAGTTGTTTCGCATCTGGGTGTTTGTTCGCGTGAAATTTATGTTTGTAAAACGTCCTTACAATACTAATTACAAAATTAATGTTATCATAAACTAAGGGCAATGTTTTTAAAGAAAAAGGAATTTGTAAAAGTGAATGTCATAGGGCCGTTATTTGTTTGTGGACAATTTTGATGAACAATAAGAAAACTCTTTATTGTTCATAAAGAGTTGTTCTTATCGTTCCGTTAAGTTTAGTTTGACATGCGTTGCTCGAAGTTCAGACTAGCCACGTGCGTGTTCCAAAACTGTTTTCCTTTTGCAGAACATTTTTATTTAAGCTGCAACAGATTATAATTAAAGACCTTATTGTTATGGTGTGACGGCGGCTTTTTGTTTGTGCTACTCAAAAGCCTTAAATCGTCTTGTGTGGTTCAAAACACCGTATAATTGTTGGTTCAATATTATGAAAAGACAGTGACGCCTGTTTGTAGACGTTAACAATTTGTGATTAAAAACAAATTGATAACTAGCAGTTTTGCCTCGTATTATACCGATCTTAATAGTCCGATTAGAATCCAGTTGATTCATGCAGTGGTGAAACTCGATAGATACTTTGTTAATTTCAAAGTCAAATTCAAAATTTCTTTTTTCATAAAGGTTTACTTTAAACTCTTATTGAAAGTAAAATAAAGGATGATTCGGTTACGCCGTTGCCAAGCCAGTGGCTTCGCGTCGGGGGTCGTGGGCTCGATCCCCACACGGGCAACTATTTGTGCGACCCACGGATAGTTGTTTCGGATCTCTGGGTGTTTGTACTCCAAGGAGGATTGATGTCTGCCAAGCGGCTGGTCGTATAGAACATAGACAAAACGGCCCATATAAGGGCAGAAGGCTGATGATGATTTTTTTAAACTTTACGTGGTTAAAGTTCTGATGTTTCTGTGAATGTGGTCCTAGATTCCATAGAGAATATAGTGATAATTAATCGATTGCCCACGGCTTAGATATTCTCTATATGATCCCACCCCTTAAAAAAAACTACCACCGGTTCACTGAACTAGACCAGACCAGAGAAGAACCGGCAAGAAACTGTGGTCTTGTTATCTTCTCGACTTTTTTTAACCGATTGAAGTATGCCAGTTTAACGTTGAAGTTCTCGAGAGGCGCCCCGAAGACAATTCCAAAGATACTTTGCGTAACATCCAATCATTCTCGGCTCGCGATCCGTGTTGCGAAACTCTTAAAAACAAACAAACAAAACAGACTCCCGGCGTTTTGTTTACAAACACGACGTTTACCGCGTCCCCGCATCGCTGAGACGCCGCGCCGTTGAAATTTGAGCCGTATCTCGTAGCAGTAATGTTCATATTTATATTTTCCTGAGATGCCGCGCCGTTGAAATTTGAGCCTTATCTCGTGGCCATAAAGTTCACAAGTTATATTCGCATCCTGTCGTGTGCAGGCTGCCGTCATACGAGCACGCGTACGGCGACAAGATGGTCAACTTCTCGTCGCAGACGGACGAGCCGTGCTCACAGTTCCTGCCACCGCCCGATCCCAAGGTATGTGCCGTCCGATGCCAGTGGAAAACGGACTTTATAAACTTAGTCACAAGATTCATATAGGCTTAATTTGTTCTTTCTGAATATTTCGAATTATAAAGCCGAACATAGCCGGTTTCTACCGTACCGTTAATTATATAAGTATCAATATTTCACCAAAAACGAACTGAAGACTAACTGAAACCTAGTCACCTAGTACCTAGTAACCTATAAATAGGTCGTGAAATGACCTACTTAGGAGGTCAGACTCAGAACTGTATTTATCACAAATGTGCTTATATTTTTGTTATTTCTGTTATTTGAATAAAGATTTGATTAATGAAGGTACATAACAGCATCCAAGAGTTTATAACAAACTAGTTGTTTAGTTTGGTACTAGTGAACGTTTTGTAAAAATGTGTTCTGAAATATTTTTATACTAGCTGTTAACCGCGGCTTCGCATGAGTTTTTTATTATTCACACAATATCTCTATAAATTATAGCCTACGTGTTATTCTGATGTATAAGCTATATTATTGTAAAGTTTCATTAAAATCTATTCAGTAGTTTTTACGTGAAAGAGTAACAAACAACCATCCGTACATACAAAGTTTCGCCTTTATAATATTAGTAAGGATTAGTAAGGACAAGTAAGGATAAGGATTAGTAATCGATAAGTTCACCTTCCGCCACCGTCGCAGGTTCAGATCGAGCACAGCGTGGCCGACTTCGACCGGCGCTACGTGTACCACGTGGCGGCCGGCAGCCACGGGAAGATACACCAGGAGAGAGGTGCCCCACGAATGCTTCCATGGATAATTTCCTTTTTTATTTCGAGTTCCCCTTCTCACTGCGCGTTGGGGAAAAAGCGGCATGACAAATGTTGGTTGCAAAGCGACCATTATTGCCAATGGCAACCAATAACAACTTTTTTACATTTACCCCGTAATCCCAAGTTATACACGTTATTAATGTCTAAGTTATGTTTAATGTTTAAGTTATTTTTTGATACACTAAATAAATATAACTTTTTACGTGCGTAATGAGCACACTTTTTTTAAAGTAATAATTCGGGTTTCAATATTCTATCTGTAGATAGGTATTCGACATTAGCTCCATAATACTTACGTCAAAACTCTATCTCCAATAATCAAATCTCTCCATTATAATTACGTCAAAACTATCTCCAGTAATCAAATCTCTCCATTATAATAACGTCAAAACTCTATCTCCAATAATCAAATCTCTCCATTATAATTACGTCAAAACTCTATCTCCAGTAATCAAATCTCTCCATTATAATTACGTCAAAACTCTATCTCCAGTAATCAAATCTCTCCATTATAATAACGTCAAAACTCTATCTCCAGTAATCAAATCTCTCCATTATAATTACGTCAAAACTCTATCTCCAGTAATCAAATCTCTCCATTATAATAACGTCAAAACTCTATCTCCAGTAATCAAATCTCTCCATTATAATTACGTCAAAACTCTATCTCCAGTAATCAAATTTCTCCATTATAACTACGTCAAAACTCTATCTCCAGTAATCAAATCTCTCCATTATAAAAACGTCAAAACTCTATCTCCAGTAATCAAATATCTCCATTATAATTACGTCAAAACTCTATCTCCAGCTATCAAATCTCTCCATTATAATTACGTCAAAACTATCTCCAGTAATCAAATCTCTCCATTATAATTACGTCAAAAATCTATCTCCAGTAATCAAATCTCTCCATTATAATAACGTCAAAACTCTATCTCCAGTAATCAAATCTCTCCATTATAATTACGTCAAAAGTCTATCTCCAGTAATCAAATATCTCCATTATAATTACGTCAAAACTCTATCTCCAGTAATCAAATCTCTCCATTATAATTACGTCAAAACTCTATCTCCAGTAATCAAATCTCTCCATTATAATTACGTCAAAAGTCTATCTCCAGTAATCAAATATCTCCATTATAATTACGTCAAAAGTCTATCTCCAGTAATCAAATCTCTCCATTATAATTACGTCAAAAGTCTATCTCCAGTAATCAAATATCTCCATTATAATTACGTCAAAACTCTATCTCCAGTAATCAAATCTCTCCATTATAATTACGTCAAAAATCTATCTCCAGTAATCAAATCTCTCCAGTATAATTACGTCAAAACTCTATCTCCAGTAATCAAATCTCTCCATTATAATTACGTCAAAAATCTATCTCCAGTAATCAAATCTCTCCAGTATAATTACGTCAAAACTCTATCTCCAGTAATCAAATCTCTCCATTATAATTACGTCAAAACTCTATCTCCAGTAATCAAATCTCTCCATTATAATTACGTCAAAACTCTATCTCCAGTAATCAAATCTCTCCATTATAATTACGTCAAAAATCTATCTCCAGTAATCAAATCTCTCCAGTATAATTACGTCAAAACTCTATCTCCAGTAATCAAATCTCTCCATTATAATTACGTCAAAAATCTATCTCCAGTAATCAAATCTCTCCATTATAATTACGTCAAAACTCTTGTCTCCAGTTACCAAATCTACAGATAGATAGGTCATTGAAAACGCCCGTAAGCCGTATCGACCCGGAATTCCGCTGACTATCTGTTTTAATAATTTATTATGTATATTTCTATTGCACCACCTACGTAGTATACGTTTCCTTTAAGCCATTGGTTGCCTGGAAGAGATCGCTATGAAGGCCGCCAAATTGTACATTGCATAAATTTGTTGTTCTATTGTTACTTTTATGTATATTCTTATTTGTGGTGGATAATAAAAGTGTATTTATTCATTCATTCATTCATTCATTCAACTTTTCACATAAAAAAAATCGGTAATGCGATTGAATTTTTAAAGTATGCAGGTTACCTCACGATGTTTTCCTTCACTGTTGAGATCACGTGAAAAATTGGTGTATTGAGTTAAAGCGAGAGCCCGGATAATGAGACAGATGGTGTGTTCGTGTGTGTATATAAATTGTCGACTTTTGCAGGCACGTGGGACATGATCAGGGGCAAAATCGAGGCTGTCACCGGACGCACCAAGACCAAGGACAAACCGACCAAGGTGAGACAGAGAGAGAGGTCTTAAAAGAAACGCACGATTCTTGGACGTCCATTTAAGGTGGCTTATGTGAAAGGTTTTATAACGAAAATTGTTCACACAAAAGCTGGTCAATTTATACAGTAGAAGACGTTCCCGAAGACCTGGAAAATCTTTCTAGGCCTGAAGTTTCTGTTCGTTTACCTGAAAAATCTCATTTTTAAATGTTTAAAGTGTTTTTGTTTTGTCTCAGGTGCCAGAGACTGACGCTATCGCCGAATTGGATTCTGTAATAGACAGTTATCACGGGAAGACTAGTAAGTGAATTTAATTTAACTGTGGTAGGGCTACGCAATAGCTTTGGCTGTTGCACATAATGGCCAGGTCCTTTGGGGTAAGTACCACGACCTCACAGAAGACCGGCGTGAAGACAAAACGCAGAAGTGAATGTGTTACACTTCTGCGTTTTGTCTGATGACTGAGGTAGGCCCACTTTATCAAAAGACGGCAAGTTGCATCTTATGTTCATGGGTGGCAGTTATAACTTGACATTAGGTGAACCTATTTTCCGTACTCTACAGATCTTGCTTCAACTAAACTGAATATGTTTTTCGGAATGGCGATTTTTTATGTTGCCAAGCGAGCAGACGGTTCATATGATGCTAAGTGAATACCGCCGCCCATAGGCATCTGCTACACCCGAGGGTTGCAGACGCGTTGACAACCTTTTGAAAATTGGGCCTCTACCAGGCTAAACGCTAAAGTGTAATACCTCCACTTTACGGCGGTCGTTGAGAGTTTTTAAAGCGCGTGCCCGCTTCCAGCGAAGGAGACGAGCAGCGTGCTGAAGCGGTCGCGGCGCAAGAACAAGGAGGGCGCGGGCGAGGCGAAGAACGGCGGCACGTGGCCGAAGGCGCGCGGCGCGCTGGCGCCGGGCGAGGCGCGCGCCGGCACGGTGGCGCAGGCGCGCTCGCGCCGCGCGCGCCCGCCGCTCTCCGTGCTGCTCAGCCCGCCCACCAAGCTGCCGCCCGAGCGCAACTCGACGCCGCTGCCGCTGGGCCGCGCGCCGCCCGCGCTCGCCCAGGCGCCGGCGCGCCACTCCGTCTACAAGGCCGTCGAGTGCGCGCCCGCCGTCGACCACTTCCCCAAGCCGGCGCCGCTGGCCGTGCACGACCCCTTCGCCTCGCCCGCCCGCTCGCTGCCCAAGGACAAGCCCTCCGTCGGCGACTACGAGCTCGACGCGGCGCCCAACCGGCTGAGCCTGCTGCTCGACCCGTCCGACGACTCGCTGGACTACCGGCCGGCGCCCAGGGGCAGGCCCAAGAGCCCGCACTCGCTCGACTTCGCGCTCGCCAAGGGCCCCAGCTCGCTGGACTACGTCGCGAGGAAGTCGCCCGGCTCGCTCGAGCACGCGTCCAAGAGCCGCCCCGCCAAGGACATCCTCGACCACTACTACCCCGCGAAGAAGTCCTCCCCGAACACCGTCAACAAGTACCCGTCGGACAGCGACAGCTTCGGGCCCGACAGCCTGAACGGCACCGCCAACTTCCCCATGACCGGCACGCTGCCCTCCCAGTCCCGCCTCCAGTCGCAGTACTACAGAGGGCCCTTCGCCAACTCGAACCCGCACTCCTCGAGCCGCTACGCGCACCTCTCGAGCCCGACGAACATACCGCAGAGCCAGTCGGGCGAGAGCATCGGCACCAGCTACGACATGCACCCCTTCACCTCGCACGCCCACAACATGTCGGACATCCAGCCGGTGGCGAGGGCCAACCGCGAGTACCAGCACGCGTACGAGGGCGGCACCTTCCCCAGGAAGAAGGAGAACCAGCGCTTCCGCATACCGTCCAACCCGAGCGTCACGTCGAAGAGCTCGGCGGGGAAGCTGAGCACCGGCTCGATAGAGAGGAGCTCGGAGCGCAACTCGCCCATGCCCACCTTCCACGTGGAGGTGCTGAGCCCCGGCCGCGGCTCCAAGCAGCCGACCCACAAGGGCGGCCGCAACTCGATGCCGGAGTACTGCGCCCTGGGCTGGGGCAAGCCGCTACCAGGCGAGCTGCGCCGTGTCCACATAGACAAGAGCCAGCAGCCGCTCGGCATCCAGATCTCGTGCCCGCCCAGCAGCGGCGGCGTGTTCGTCTCCACGGTCAACGAGAACTCGCTCGCTAGCCAAGTGGGCTTACAGGTCGGCGACCAGCTGCTCGAGGTGTGCGGCATCAACATGCGCTCGGCCACCTACACCCTCGCTGCCAGCGTGCTGCGCCAGATAGGCAACTCGATCACGATGCTGGTGCAGTACAGCCCCGAGAAATACAAGGACGAGATGGAGGTGCCGGGCAGCTCCTCGTCGGATGAGAGCTCGCACGACGACGAGGTGTCGCTCTCCGGCTCGCCCACGCCGCGGAACTCGCCGGGGCCCCAGCGCTCGCTGCGGACGGAGCCGTCGACGGACGCCACCCTTCGCCAGCCGCAGGGGAACAAGGACCTGCCGCGGTTCCTGCTCATCGAAATGCGCAACTGCTCGGACCTCGGCATCAGCCTGGTGGGCGGCAACGCGGTGGGCATATTCGTGCACAGCGTCCAGATGGACTCGCCCGCCTACATCGCCGGCCTGAGGACCGGAGACCAGATCCTGGAGTACAACAACGTGGACCTGAGGAGGGCCACCGCCGAGCAGGCGGCGCTGGAACTGGCCAAGCCGGCCGATAAGGTGGGCGTGCTATAATTTCAATGAACAACTTTCAAATAAATGTAAACTTGCCCAAACAATGAACACTACAAAAAACAACTCATCAATCACTTCTCAATATAGGATGGTACATTACTAGAAACTACTAAAACTATTTTAAAAAAATACCATCCATAACTTGATAGTAAACATGCACCACTGCCTATGCATACCATATTCGCGAAACAATAAAAATACTTTAGTTTCCGCCAGCGGCATTTGCCAGATTTAGGTTATTATATTTCTATCTTCACATGAATACGTCCACCCCCACACGGAACGACCATTCGTGAGATCCACCGTTAGTTGTGAGTGAAGTTCGGGCAATTTGAACAAAAAGGAAACTGCCGCGTCCGCAGGTGAGCGTGCTGGTGCGGCACGATCTGCAGCAGTACCACGAGACGAAGGACAAGCCGGGCGACGCGTTCTACATCCGCGCCGGCTTCGACCGCTGCGCGAAGATCACCTCCGCGGGCATGGACACCATCGACGAGTACTCGCTGTGGTTCCGCAAGGACGAGGTGCTGTTCGTGGACAACACGCTGTTCAACGGCGCGCCGGGCCTGTGGCGCGCCTGGCAGCTGGACGGCAAGGGCGTCAAGCGCCACTGGGGCACCATTCCCAGCAAGTTCAAGTAGGGGGCCGATATTTTTTTAATACCTACGGGTACTGGGTGACCCATAGCCTTTTGGGAATGAATACACAATGAACGCTATGTTCATCGCACAATATTTTACCAGTAGCGGGAATCGAACCCACACCCTCTGACGAAAGAGACAGGGTCACTATCCGCTACGCCAATTGGGTTGTCCATGTGTATAGTATAGACATAGGCATACATAATATAGGCATACAAACAAATGTACAAAAATTGATACAATAAAAATATTATTACACATGAACAGATAAGTATACATATACATAGTATACATTCAACACCGTATACCAAGGTTATTTAAACTCAATTATATATTTAAACAATCGACCCGTCCCGGCTTCGCACGGGTGGAATGTGTCATACATATAAACCTTCCTCTTGAATCAATCTATCTAGTAAAAAAAACCGAATCAAGATCCTTTGCGTAGTTTTAAAGATCTAAGCATACATAGGGACAGACAGACAGCGGGCCTACTTTGTTTTATAGTATGTAGGTAGTGATATTAAGTGACATTTTTTTTAAATATGTGAGGAAGTGGCAAACGAGCTGCCGGTTCACCTGATGTTAAGTGATAACCGTCGCCCATGGACATTTGCAACACTAGTAGGGTTGTAAATGCGTTGCCACCTTTAAATAAAGTGGGCCCCGGCCACCTCACTCACCAGACGAAACGTAGAAGTGTAACACTGCAAGGAGGGCCTGCCCATTCGTGCAACAGCGCCACCGCTGACCGGTGACCGTTCCCCTGGCCAGGGTGGAGGAGGTGCTGCGCCGCTCGGGGGGCGCGGCCGACAGCGACGCGCAGCGGCGGGCCTCCAGCACGGCGCGCCGCTCCTTCTTCCGCCGCAAGAAGCACCGCGACAGCAAGGAGCTGGCCTCCTTTTCCAACACCGAGCTGGGCTGCTGGAGCGACTCGGGCACGCTGGCGGACGACGCGCCGCCGCTTTCCTACCAGCGAGTAGAGAGGCTGCACTGTGAGTGTCTCGCTTTCGGGGGCTCCCCTTTCCTACTTTGGAATCGTCAAAAATCAATCGGAGGAAACAGCCACTATTTGCCCCACTGCTGGGTTGCACAGAGGGTATTACGGCATACCACACTTAGGATGTACTCTCGCATTTGGGGGTCAGAAGTTTCAAAGTCAGATAGATTCAAGTGAGAAGATTACAAAATGAGAAACGAAAGCTTTCACGCCCGATTTCTGAAACACTGAACATCGTAGAAGTGAACTAATGAGTTGTCAAATGGCTTTTCAAATATTATTTAAGTTGCCAAAAGCATGGTTATATTCTCCAAATTGATCAGAATGATCTTCTTAATGATCAGAATGACAATACTCATACATTTTATCTTTTTAATTTCGTATAACTTACATTGAATGTTCACAAATTTTAAACTATTCAAACTCCATTAACAAAAGTCGTAAAGTCATAATCCTACTACCAACTCACAAATTAATACCTGTCGAGGCAGGAGACTGCGAGTACAAACTGTCTCTCTAAAAATGTTTGATGCAATGTTGCAGATGGTAGCCAGCGGCCGGTGGCAGTGCTGGGCCCCCTTTGGGAATGTGTGGCCGGCAAGCTGGTCACCGACTGGCCACACGTGTTCGCCCGCGCCAGGCCCGACCCTCGAGCGGTGCGGGACCTCGCTGACAAGGTACAAATAACCAACGTCATCCGAATTATACTTTGAAATGTTATCAGTTATTCTTTGTTTATGTAAGAAAATGGACAACAAGCTGGTGGTTCACCTGAACTTAAGTGTTAACCGCTGCCTATGGACGGCTGTAATCACTCAAAATTAAGTTTACTTGGTTTACCACTAACCACAAAAATCATTAGAACCATTAACGAAACGAAACGAGCTACACCCATTTCTTAGTCTGCTGGTCATTTAATGCGGCAAGTTGGCCCTTCAAGCTGACCGAAATAAGTAATTACAAATTCATATAAACAAATACAATATCTATCCTGTCCTCAGGGCATACACTGCATCCTAGACATCAGCGTTTCAACGATAGAAAAGCTCCACAAGCATCAAATATACCCCATCGTCCTGTTCATAAAGTTCAAATCGTTCAAGCAAATCAAAGAAGTCAAAGATACACGATACCCGGCGGATAAAGTGTCCGCAAAGGCCGCCAAGGAAATGTATGAGCACGGACTGAAAGTGGAAAACGAATATAGGAATTATATATCGGGTAAGTTAGCATGTTTTTGAACCAAAAAGTAACTAAATTTTAATACCTATTTCTTTAATACAAAAGCAATGTGAATATATGGATACAATCTACACAGTTTGATTTTTTTTCCCGCTACCTCCACAAATATTGTGTGACGAACATAATATTTCGCCGAGAACATAGGATCTTGGTGTTTACATATCTACCATATTTATTTATTTACCGAAGAAAAAAACTTAGTATACTTATCAGTTACTAACATTTGAAGGTACATACAATCATGTAAGCACTTACATGCATTCACCTAACAGTCCCAACTTTGCTCCAATTGCAGCGGAGATCCCGGCGGGCGTGAACATCGCGTACATGTGCACGCAGATCAAGGAGGCGGTCGAGGAGGAGCAGAACAAGACCCTGTGGGTGCCCTCCGTGCAGGCCTGACCCCTGCCCCCCGCGCCCCCTCCTCCCCCAGCGCCCCCCGCGCCCCCACCGCCCGCCGAAGCGGCGGCGCCGCCCCACAAGTGCGTCACCTTCCGCCGCCCCCGCCGCCCCCAAGGCCAGCCGCGCTACCACTCCGACCCGGGCAACTGGCGGCGGACGAGAAGGCAGGGGAGGAGCGACCCGATCGACGGCGACGCGAGTACTACTCGGAGCCGGACGCGAAGTACTTCGAGATAGACTACGAGTTCCTCAAGGAGCTGCGCCGGATCGCGCGCAACAACTGCCCGAAGTGCAGACGCCGCCGCAGCAGGCGAAGAAGCGAGAGGGGCGGCGGCTACGTGCTGTGCAACGGACGCTACCACGGCGCGATGGAGCACTGCCGCCTCTGCTGCAACATCTGCAGCCGCTGCACGGACACCCTCGACTCTGCGGAGGACGAGTACTCGCTCGCGTCGCGGAGCTACAGCCTGGCCTCGAGCAAGGCCACCATCAGCTCCCGCTCAAGATCGACCCCGAGCAACAAGCGAGAGCGCAAGAGCTCCATACAGTCGAATAAGTCCGTCTCGTTCCTGGAGTCGAGCAACGACGGCTCGCCCAAGGACGAGCCCAACTACACGGCCAAGAGCTTCACCAACGACCTGAAGAGATTCCTCCTGAAGCCGTCGCCGCCGAGGCTCAGTCTCCGCGATAAGTTCATGATCGGCCTGAAGCAGGAGATCGAGGCGACTAGGAAGTCGCCCAAACTGAAAGCAATACGGGGCCTATGGAAATCGTACTGATTTGTGTTCTAGTGATAAATTTAATTTATTTGTATTATATATATCGGAATTGTTTAGTTGAATCACTCAACGGTGACTCTATAATCGCTCTAACGAGGTTGTTGTTATTTTAACCGCGATGGGGCCATGGAAGTAGTTTGAATGGAAACTTTTACTTAAATTGACGCGAGTTTAAAGTGTTAAGATTTTATTTGTTTATTGTATCACAATGTTAAATGGTGCGAGTGTTGAATGGAATTAACAAAATAGTCTTTGGTTTACCAAACATATTGTTAAACCATCATAAAATTTGCTATCATTTCAAAGTGTTTATTTCTGTTCATACAAAACTATTAAAGAGGTAATCAGAGAGGGTTAATAAGAGACCACCGTTAAAGAGTCGTTCTTAAGACTTACCAATGGGACAAACTTTTCTTTAAATATTTCCAAGTATTCAATCAAGTAAAACTAATTCATTATTCAATAGAAAAACTGTTACCATTGTAAGAGAATGACTATATTGAAGTGGGATTTCGTATCTAGGTTTACTGAACTGCTATCTCGCCTTCTAGAGCGATGACAGGGGAAAAGCCTGTCATATTAATACAGACGATTGACAATTAATTGTTTAAAAGGTTTCAGAGAAAATAACTTATTATTTTAACTACCTCAATCCTTTTGGAGGAGGTATTTATTTGAAATGTTAATTCCTTGCAACATTCATCATTCTCTTTTAATATAATTGTGTGCTTCAACATGGCCCCTTCACGCTCTAACTCTTATTCCTATTCCACTTGGTGCTTTTGTTTTTTTTTTGTTTTGGATTATAATCAATTTGTATGACATACAGTTCATACAACGGAAGTGTTCACAATTGTTCTAAAATATGTGGTGGCGAAGTTTGGGTGCTAAAGACGTGAGCTGTAAGCTTTTGCTATGTATCACACATAAACTATTACATTTTAAACTTAACACCCTTTTAAATGCTCTATTTCTGTCGTTGTTGTTGCATATCCCACAAAAATTAACTAGCAAGTTAAGAATACTGTGTATGATACTTCTATTTGTCAACTTGCCATTCAAACCTGTATAAACTACTTGCCAACATTGATAATGCATTTAATTTGTTGAATCGTGCAGCAATAGTTTGCGATATGGGTCAATGCAGATTGTCCGAATTTACGTCACGGTAAACTCTTAACTGTTACATTCGACCTTGCAATAACTAACTAATAGTTTAATAATATTAATCTTTATACATTTTAAACAATTTTTTATAGTTCTTTAAATTTAATAGGTATCAATATTTTTCTATCATATTTTTTTCGGCATAGTATCCTCAGCAACGTTTATTAAAAGTTGCTACAGCAGATGGAAAGTAACCTGGACATGCATATTACAGCAGGATTCTGTTTCAAATCTTCTGTCATTTGTATTTTAAATCTGCAAAGCGACTTTTGTGTCACTTAACAATTGAATGCAGTTTCTGTACTTACTGTTGAACTTTGTTATAAAAACTGGACAGTTTCATATTAATCAGTAATGAATACTGTAAACATTAAGAAATTTCTGCTCTGTTCAGTATTCTATAAGGGAATATATATATATATATATATATATATATATATATATATAATAATTATTGGGTAATATCCTTAATGTGCATAAACTAAGATCATCTAATTAATACATAGTTCCCATTAGAATGAGGATGTAGATACTTTCTTGGAAGTAGGGATCAATAGAAGAACTTTGTTGTGTTTATAAATATTTATATACAAATTATGTATATTTACTATTGGTATATAGAATTTTATATAGCGACTTTACAATCATATTATAACAGTAGAGTGTGTCGAGTTGTGTAATCCATTTGTCTTTGTCCTTAATAATATCATATCATGTATGTAGTTTAAATCTTTTGACTTGTGATTAATTGAGCATTTAGGCCAATTTGTCGCAATATGTGCGGAATGTTTGTTATGCCACCTTCGGTGCTAGGTTCTTGATGTAGATTGCCTTTTCGCGTTATTTGCAATATACTGCTCTTTGAAGTTATATTCAATTTCGACCATTTACCCATTTCACAATGATGGTTGCAGCCCATAGATTTTAAGAGACATCTGTCTCTTGAGGTATTCAACATGTACAATTCCTTTAGTAACATATCTCCTTAATAACTTCACCACATTATAATTAATCAAATTGGATATTCATCATATATTTTAAAAACATTGCAATCACTTTAACTAATTATGTACCTATTATTTTTCCCTCGACAGAAACTTCTCTAAAATACACTATAGCTACTTAGATTAATATACATAAAACAAATGTACATAAATTATTATTATTATTATATTCAAATGATTATTTGACCGACAACAATAGATTGTTACAGGCCAGAAGTTTAGTGCTCCTAAAATGCAGTTATATCACGATCTCATTGATATTAACATGTGATGAGGCTTTATTGTATTGATTTTTTTTTTTTTCAGCACAGAGTTAGTTAAGTTTTTTCTGTACAGAGATTTGATACGAGTTTATGTTACGTTTTACGCTATACTACGCTTCGCAGATTATTATTTTAGCTTTACGCATGATTTTGCATCTTCGTATCGTCCCGTTGTTAAGCGTTGTTTTGTCGAGGGCGCCAAATCTACTGCGCTGGAGGTCAGATCGGCGTTGCGTTGTCAACTGCTATTATAAACTGTTATCCGACGAACGCGTGAACTGATAAAGCGACGTTAAACAGTATTACCTTTACGCCAACTGGTTTTTCGACACGCATAACTTTAATCTGACTGTTTCAAGGACGATGTCGTAGATTAAAAAAGTTTCCCGTTTCGTCCAGGGTAAAAACGTTGCACCACTACCAGTAGATGTCTGTTGCCAGTAAAACATTGTTTCTTTTTAATTACTGTCAACGATAGTTTGTCGTTAACATTATTAATATAATCGTCGAACTCTACTGAATGATGCCTTTATGCCGGAATATAATAGTTACCATAAATAAACAGCGGTCAGCACAAATACATTTCACCGTACGAAATTAGCTATATGGTATTGCCAGCTAGTTTTAATTAAACTTACTTTAATTTGATCTGATGTTTTAAAATTAAGTTACTTTAGTTGGTTTGGCCAACTGTAAACTTCGCTACGCATTGTAAATTTATGAAATTTATCTATATATTTAGAGGACTTTGTTCACTGCGAAGGTATTTAAAAAGGAAAGATTGACAATAATCAGTATTTAAATTATACTTATACAATGTACGTAGTGATTTCGATTACTTATTTTGGAGTTATATTTGTCTGTTAACGTTTGACGATATTTCTTTTTTCTGTATTTCTAATGGTATTATTTTTACGTAGATTTCGGTTCTAAGCAATCCCGTAAGTAATCTGTGCATATGTCACCCGTCGCCGACTGTGTTTAACTGTAACAATACGATTGTTTACAAAGATGTTCCAACGAATTGTTTACTTCCTATAGAGAAGCAATAAAGCACTTTACGAAACGATTTAGGAATGGGAGTTTTATTTGTTGCGTTACCTTTAGTTCCAAGATCTGGCAGAGAGGCAGCTGATTGTCGAATGGAGGGGCATAACGGGTTTTCCTTAAGTGACGATTTTTGCCAACTCATCTCCCGTGGGCAGCGTTTAAGAATTCTTCCATTCATCATCGCCGACCCGAATGGCGTAGTGGGTAGTGGACCTCCCTCCTGCGCCAGAGGGTGTGGGTTCGACCGCCACTACTGGAAAAATATTGTGCGATGAACATAGTGTTTTTCTAGTGTCTGGGTGTTTATATATGTATAATATGTATTTATTTACAAAAGAAAAGTATGTTTATCAGTTATCTAGTACCCATTGTACAAGCATTGCTTAGTTTGGGACTAGAGAACGTTGTGTAAAAATGTGTTCGGAAATATATTGGTCGCTAGAAGTGTCCTTGATTAATTAGCGTGTTTTTACTTCGAAGTTATTCTTGGGGCCCACTTGACTTATCAGAAAATAATCATTCCGAGGTTCGGTAAAAGGCATTATTGCAGACCAGGGTCGGCCTCTACTGAAGAAACATGTCTCTCGATAGCGCAGCCTGTTTCTGTGGACTGTCTAAGGACCCATATTTATGTCCGAAGCTGCAACTCTCACGAAGCGTAGTTTAAGGAGCATTTGCGTCATTCAAATATTTAATTTTGTATTTGCAACGTACTATTTTAAACGTATATGGTAGACATATATCCGGCTGAGAAATAACATTTTCAGACAGAAAAGTAATCTCGGAATGTTAAATAACATGTTAAAGACGATTTTGGATTTTGAGAATGGCTTATCAGATTTTCAGTCGGATGCCTTGCGTTAAGCGTATGGTGACATACTACTTAGTTCAAATTGTATCTAAGTTAGCGAGAGTACATGCGGCTGTCAGGCGGGAAAAATTTACGTTTTGGCGTGGTCAACAAATATTTGTACCAAATATGTGTGTGATTTCGTCTCTAGATTTAAAGCTCGGCGCGACTAACTTCAAGCAGGAGTCATTTTTAATATATTTCCCCCCGTATTCCAGCTGATGTTTCATCCGTAGTCAACCAAATTGCCCTAAAACTTCCGTAGTTGTAGCTATTTGATGTGTTGTACATTGCAAATTTAATATTATTTATTGTATATAAATTAATTGCAATAATATTGCAAATAATACTAGCTGCAAATAAACACATATAAACATATTTCATTAGGGGTTTAATTACTTAGACTGGAAAGTTACGAACTATTTTGCCTATATTCAAATTATATTCTTTTTTTAGAAATAAAAACTTTGCCCTTACTGTAACATAACGATACCCTGTATTGAAAGAACATTTTGCAAACAATAATTGCGCATGGGGAAATAGCCAGATCCGAACCAATTATCTGAGAACAAATCCAACAAATAGTTGTTCTGTCTTTGATTCCACTACCCCTAGCGCCGAAGCCAACACAAATACTTTGACAACTGCGCCACGGAGTCATCAATATTCTACATCCATTTGTAATCATATATTATGCATAAACTGCATTTAGTTATGGGTGTACCTTTTTTTATATAATAAACCGCATTTCATGATTGGTGGTTCTTTTCATATCGAGACTCCGAGTGATTACCAACGCGGGCTTCTGACGCATAAAAGTTAGGGAATCAATGCTTTATTTACGAACTTCCCCGCTTACTTTTTTGTAATTCTTTATTTCTCCAAGTTATTATCAAGCCACTTCAAAAAAGTAGAAGATTCTCAATTCGAGTGTATTTTTTGTTTTTTTGTTAAACTCTGAACTTTCTACTGACAGAACCGATTTTGATGATTCTTTATTTATTTGAAAACCGGTGCTTCTCACGTGGTCCCATATTAATTCCATTGAAATCGATTTTGGTATTGAATCTTTTCAGGAGTCCTCTATCTCCGGAGATACTTTGGGAACTCCTGAAAAAAAAATTATAAAATGAATGCAGAGCGAGACATTTCAAGTCGGTTTTGTTTTTCGTTAATAAAAAAGTGGACTTGTTATCCATGACTTCGAGCCTAACACTAACGAAGCTATTTACTCCAGTTCTTTGGGCATAGCTACGTGCGAATCTGGTCGGGGCTGCCTGGCGTCCATGTACGCGCCAAAGTATAGGCCTTCTGCGGCTTTCTCTAATTAGTGCAACTCGTCGCGTGCGCTCAAACGGGATGCTGATTCCTGTTTGCGCTTCGCGGAACGGCCGCATGGACCCTATTCGCTCTACGAACGCGGTTAGTTCTGATGTTACTGAACAGAATAAGTTTTTCCTGGTCGTATAGCTAAATTAGGAAGTGTACGGCGAGGCGGGGCGCAGGACGTTGCCAGGGATATTAAAATAAGATTGTGTTTGTACTTGGGACACATGGAGAGGGCGATTGGTGGATCAAGAAATTGACTTTGACGATGAATTTATAGCGAGAAATCAGAGAGATAAAGGCGGGAGGGAACGGCCTTGGCGAATGTTTTCTAGACCGACGATGAAATAGATATGTACGGGTCTGTTGAGATATGGACGTGGAAATCACAAGAGGTTTGCAAGGATCGTAGAGAATTTAAATATAAAATTTCTGCCTAACCCGTAGTGTGTCAGATTTATGCATCTAAGGCCCGGTTTCTGAAACACTGATCATCGTAGATGTCAACTAATCAGGTGTCAACTGGCTTATCAAATTTCATTTTAGTTATCGAAAGGATGCTTTAACTCTTGAAATTGACAAAAACGAGTTTCTTAAAGATCGGAATGATCATTCAAAGGGTTAAACCATTCTTTTGGCAACGCAAATGACATTTGAAAAGCCATTTGACAGCTGATTAGTTGACATCTACGATGATCAGTGTTTCAGAAACCGGGCGTAAGTGTATAAGATGTATCATGATGTATCAAGTGTGTAAGATGTATCTGTCGTCAGCGGTGGTGTCACTGAAGGCCTTCAAAAGGAGAACCGGTTCTTATTCAAAAAGCAGTAGAGCCGCGAGGCCAGGTAGGTACTTAAACTTTTGTACTTAAATAGGGGTTTCCCCAGCTTCTAAAATTGTGTGCTGAGTGGTGAAATTTAGCTTATGGCTATGACTGCTTAAAACTGTTACTGGATTGAGTTGCTTTGTGTAGACACTTAGTACACAGTTCGAATAAATAATATATACATATAGGTACATTCTATTCAGCTACCGTAAAATTGGAACCTTAATTATAAAAGCAATTGGTGACTCCGTGGCGCAATCGTCAAGGTATTGGCTTCGGCGTCGGGGGTCGTGGGTTCGATTCCCACACGGGACAACTATTTGTGTGACCCACAGATAGTTGTTTCGCATCTGGGTGTTTGTCCACGTGAAATTTATGTATGTAAAACGTCCTTGCAACACAGGATAATGTTATCATAAAGTGAGGGCAAAAAAAAAATCACGTTGTGTATGCAATATATAGAAAAGCCCGATACAACTGGACTAACATTGATATTTTTTGTAACGATGACACAATGATAATATTTATAGCTTCTCTCGACCCTAAATAACACATTTGCATTCGACGCAAATTCTTTTCTTGAATTGCTCTTACGACCCTACCACACTTTTATTTACTGTTAATAAATTCTATACAATATTCGTGAATAAGTGTCGAGAGTGGTGTTGCATTTACCTGTTTGCTGTACCGTTCCCAGAATGGCGGAATGAGCATATCCGAATATTGTATTTATATTGTACTTATATCATTTCATAAACGGCGGATTTTGACATTGCGATTTGCTTTGTAAGGAGAATCCCTAAGCTAACGATGATAATATAGCTGTTATAAATCCGATGAAGGAGTATTGCCATAAAAAGATTTTTACCAGGGCCTGTGGAAAAAAATATTACCCACAACATTTGAATAAGGAATTACAAATACTGTTTCTAAATAAAGTACAATGAATAAATATTCAGTACAGGACACCCTTTTACACAACGTTTTCTAGTCCCAAACTAAGCAACGCTTGTACTAGATAATTAATAAACATACTGATATATTTATTAATTATCTAGTAAATGGTTACAATTTTTTTATAAATAAACATATATTATAAATTTATAAAAACCCACACAATATTTTTCCAGTAGTGAAGATCAAACCCACACCCTACGGCACAAGAGGAAGGTTTAGTACCCACTAAGCCAATCGGGTCGTGAAATGAATTACTTTAACCCTGCAATATGCACATATACATTATGTTCAAAAAGTCTTCCGTTCAGAAAAATTATTAGTGTTATATAATTTTCTGAAAATAAATTTGATGATACAAGCTATTACCATCATGTAATAGTATACTGTGTATACTATGTATCTCTGACAAAAGCTTAGCTTACTTCTGGTAAGGAATTAACTTATTTGGAATATAGAATTCATATACCGGCGGGAGAAAGTTGTACCTGAGTCTGGTAGCACTCGACTTCAGAGCTTGATTATGTTCAGTGTAGTCAAGGCAATAGTGCGCGCGCGCCGCATCCGCAGTAAATGAACGGTCTACCTACATAATCTGTGGCAAATTTACGCGGGAAAAGAAATAAGGAAACATTTCAGTGATCGCTTCGATCTATAGCTTCAAGGTCACAACGAGAGTTATTTGATAATATTTACACCCTTCATTTCACGAAAGGAACGCGTTCTAGCAGTTTTATAATAATGAATCGAGGAAAATGTTCAAGAAGTCGAACATTTTAAGATGTGTATTAATTTTATCGGTTGTTGTGTGCATGTTTTGCGGTTTTGAATGTACAAAGTTTAAGAGGAAAGTCGACGGTTCTAGTGAATCGCTTCATAACAATTTAATTGGAAAACATGTTAATGGGACAAATAAGGGCGACACGGGTAGAGGCTTTTTCACCCACGGTAAGTTTTAAAGTTCATTCGTTAATCTGATTAGAAGATAATATCTAATCTGATTAGAATATAACCTATTTCCAAAATATTCTCCTGTTAAATTTGCGGATTATATTTACGAATTAATGGGGCATATTTTTGAATTTTATTTGCCTAAAAATTTAATTCTGTAATAATAATGTGTAATGGGCATGTCTCTATTGAAGCTTTGTTGATTTGGTTGGCGGCTGGCGCAGTCGCCAATCGATGGCATTCGGCGCCGTGGCTATTGGGTTCGATTTACATCCGGGTATAGTTTTGCCTTACCTATAGACAATTGTACCGGATCTGGGTGTTTGACGTACAAGACGTTCTAAGCACAATATTTACACTGTTAATTGTTAATTCTTATTATAATGGTTTCTAATAACGAGAATATGAAACGAACACGAGTATACTAATTTTGTATAATTTTTTTAATGTTAAAAGCGGAGAGGTCCAAGCTTTGTGTTATAATTAAATGTATAGTTTAATCCCTTTATCCCTCTGCGTTATATGTTTCTTTTCGTTCATGTAACGAAATGTGCCTAACCGTGACGCGTACCTTTAAATTTCACTCTCAATAATTCTCGTCTAATTATTTTTCTTCAACGATAAAAAATAAGCATTTATTGTTGTATTTCATTCCTTTATGACTTTTCACCGTTTATTATTTTAATGAACATTATTACAACACCAAAAATGATTTTGTTAAAGTCGATTTACATTGAAATTGTTTGTTATTATATATTTTTATTACAATTTGTTATGAGTGTACATATTTAGGTCATATATTGTCTCAATACTGCTATTGGATTAAAAGTAATATAAATATTAATTTTTCACAGTTTGATTGAGCTTTGTTAAATGAAATTAATTTACGGATCCTTTTGCGAGTAATACGCGCTATCGTAATTTTTTTAGGGTTCTGTACCCAAAGGGTAAAACGGGACCCTATTACTGAGACTCCGATGTCTGTCTGTCCGTCTTTCACCAGGCTGTATCTCAGGAACTGTGATAGTTAGACAGTTGAAATTTTCACAGATGATGTATTTCTGTTACCGCTATAACAAAAAATACTATAACAACAATACTAAAAAAACAGAATAAAAATATTTAAGTGGGGCTCTCATACAACAGACATGATTTTTTGCCGTTTTCATAGATACTGGTACAGAACGCGTCGGGCGCGCGTCCGACTCGCACTTGGCCGGTTTTATTAAAATACCCATTTTAGTGCTTACTTCATTGTTATAGGTATCTGTGTACATATATGCAAAAGAATTGAAAAAAAAATGTTTGCAATATCGGAAAAAGAAATTTGCAAGAAAAAAAAACACTTTCGTATAAACAAACAATCAGAGCGGTAAGCGTTTCGAATAGTTGGACAAATATTCTAGGATGAAATTGGTGATATCTTTGAGTCAATGTCACAAATTATACCCGACCTCGAACTCAAATTGAGATCGACAGGCACTCCCTCGTGTTTGTGAGCAACGGTTAAAATTAATAGAATTGCTAAATTAATACGGTGAGCATTTTTTTTTATGAAAAGTTGCCAAACGAGCAGACGGTTCATCTGATGTTAAGTGAATACCGCCGCCCATGGACATCAGCTACACCCGAGGGTTTGCAGATGCGTTGACAACCTTTTTGGAAATTGAGCTTCGGCTACCTCACTTATTAAACGAAACGCGAGAGTATTATACTTCCACTTTACGCCGGTCTTCTGTGAGGTCGTGGTACTTACCCGAACGAGCCTGCCCGTTCGTGCAACAGCCGAGGCTGCTGCGTGGCCCTACCACCGTAAAATGACATGACTGTGATACGGCGAGAATCACTTTTTTTATTTTTCAACCGACTTGGAAAAAGGATTTTTTATGTTTGTTACATCAGAACTCGGTCATTTACGAACCGATTTTAAAGATTGTTTTTGCATTGGGTTCGGTTCAGCTCCCATGTGACCCTATATTTTTTTTTAATTATTAATTTCTTTTGTGAAAACATTGCATTTACTTTAGGATACATGTAACGTCATCCTATGTTGTAAGGACGTTTTACAAACAAATCTTCACGTGGACAAACGCCCGGACGCGAAACAGCTATATATGGGTCACACAAATAGTTGTCCCGTGTGTTCGATCGAACCCACCACTCCCGACGCCGAATTCCTGTGCAACTCCACCACGGAGTCGTCAAAATAGACATAACTCGGAGATACATAGTAACCTCAAAAAAATAAAATAATTAAATAATGAAATGTATAGTAAGTAAGATATTTAAAGAAGGTTTTGTTTTCTGCTAATAAAATGTTATTAATTTTTTCTTTTAACTTTTAATGGTTTTTTTTAATCGAGAAAAACTGTCAAACGAATGTTCTCGTGATGTCTCGTTGTACATACCTTGCAGTTGTGTTATTCCCCTCAATTGAGAATCGACTGCTGCTTTTTGAGTGTGCTAGGGCAACGCAGCAGCGTCCAATGTTGCAGGCTCGAAGTAGAAGACCAGTCGAAGTGGAAGACCAGAAGACCAGTTGGAAGTGGAACTATTATGCTTTCGCGTTTCGTCTGGTCAGTGACGTAGCCGGGGCCTTTTATAAAGGTTGTCAAAGTATCTGTAACCCTCAAGTGATAAAGATCTGTCTGCGGTGGTAATAACATCAGGTTTACCGCTCACTTCACATTTAGGTCAGTAAAATAGATTTTAACTTCGCAATAAATTACCGTTTAAAATTTTTAAACGGTAATTTATTGCGAATGGTAATAAGCCTAGGCATTACGTACTAAGAATAAAATCGCAAAATTTTCTTCGGACGCCATCTTGAAAAAATTAGTTTCTTGCTTTTGCCGATTGCCTAATTGATTTATCTCTCGCGTAAGATGGAACCTAAAATAAATGGTTCTGCTCTTCTCTTCACTAGTCTATTCTTATAACAGCGGTAGCCGCTGCGATGAATTTAAGTTATTTTGCTATCTAAATGCACATTCCAATTTATTGGGGCATATAAATCAAAAACGTGGACACAAATAACAAAAAATAACAAGTACCTATGATTTTAAATAGTTGTTGCTTGGACATAATCTGTCAATCATTTTGACTGACTCGGAATTTGATGAGTGCTTGATTGATGAAGCTTTACTTTCAAAGACGAACGTTTTTTTTTCTCCACCAACTTGTTAGTGCCGGACCACTGCAGCATCTGGTATTATGGTATTCATTAATTTTATAATCACATTTCTGTTATTATGTCATGTCATTGGAAATAATTTACTGGGAAAACGACACGTATACGAACTTGCTCGGAGAATATTTTTATTTCTTTAACTAACGACCCCCAGGCTAGAATAAAATAAACAGTTCCAGATGTGATATGATGAACATAAAGTACACCCAGATTGAGATAAAATATTTGCGGATCGTTTCTTCCGTGAGGGGATCGAACTCTGTACTCAAACTGGGCTGGAGAGCACTTTAAATATTGCGCGATATTTAGAAAAATGCTAGCAACAGACCTGGATAATTATTAAAGATCGATTGAGAAAGTACCTCGGTCACACAGAAGACGTATGACAAAATGCTTCTCCGTTTCGTTTTCTGATCGTTAGCGTACTTAATTTCTATGACGAATCCTTTTTTTTTTCTATTTTAAAACGCAGCTCGTTGACTTCGTGATTTTATCATTCAAAAACGTTGTCAATTTAAATTGTATAGTGCTAATCGCTGCACTTAAGATAAAATATTAAAGTTTGTAGAAATAAAAATTCTACAAATGAAGAAAAGTTTTTCTAAAAATTTTTTCCTTGTCAATGTCAACGAACCCGCACTGTTTGCGCTAGTGACCTCTTAGGCACGCGACCGATCAACCGTCTACTGGTTTTGTTTTAATCGATTTATTTCAATCGGAAAAACATTCGCCTTACGCTGGGGCGTCGCAAATTCAACGCGGCCAGTTGGTCGTGCACCCGCGCACGCGCCGTGCGGAATTAATGGCGGACGCGGGAAATTCGTTTTCGCGCCTAATTCTAAACAAATGCAACAGACTATATTAACGTGACAAAGACAACGCTGCGTTGTTGTGATTATGAAACGTAAAAATGTATCGTAATTCGAAATTGATGCAGAATTTTTGCAACAGAGTCTACCACTTAATAATGTATTTGTTTGTGTGCATTGAGAGCACGAAATTGGATGGTTTTGGCGTGAAACATAAAAGATGGTATTTCGATAATGTTCGTGTATCTAACGAGGAAAGCAGTCGGAGTTTTTTAACGGGTAAGCCGATATTATATAATTAATATTGTGAGTTGATATGAAATTGTTAGAAGACAAATAGTTCTTTGGAAATGTACAAGATGGTGGGTCGCGATCTAAGGTCGCCTGTTCAAATCGGTGACAAGACGACCAAAGTTATGAAATCAATACATTATTTGAAAGAATAAAAACACAAATCCATTAGTCAGAAACCATCTCAGTCTACAACAACAAAGTCTCGAGAGTGCTTGTTCTTCAACTCGAATGGTTTAATTGAAAAACTCGAAGGGGCCCTTCGGTCCTAAAGCGGAGCAATTAGAGGTCATTAATTGAAACGGTCGAGCGTTAGCAACGGTTCATCCCGACATCCGCGACCTGAAACTCGTTAAGCCGACCCCACTTACGTCCGATAGATAGTTTAACGCTCTCACAAAACCTAATCCCGTTTAACAGCGGCCTTACGTGTCAGGTGGATTTGGAACGATTAGGAGTTGTTCCACTTGTTTAAGTAAACTGTGGATGAACTTGTGAACGATTCAATCCTAAGGTGGGTTTCGAGGAATAGAAACTTTATAAGATAAATGTACAGTTTCTATACTACTAACTAATTCACATAATCAGTTTTAGTGAATATATTTGATACATAAAATTATATTATACACTAAGTTAATCTCTGATACATAAAAAACTAAACAAACAAACAAAAGAAAACGCACCATAATTGGTCCATTCGCTTAGAAGCTACTATGCTATAGACAGATACACAGGTAGACTCGTCAAACTTTTTACAGCCGTATTTTTACGTCGGAAAATAGACTTTTTTGTTTGTTTATTTGACAAACACTGCGCAAAGTAACCGAAATCATTATCTATAAAAACGGCGAAAAAATCATGTCTGTTGTATGGGAGCCCCGCTTAAAATATTTTTTAACTTGTTTTTTAGTATGTATTGTTATAGCGGCAACATAAATACATCATTTGTGAAAATTTCAACTGTCTAACTCACGGTCCATGAGATACAGCCCGGTGACAGACGGACAGATAGACAGACAGACAGCGGAGTCTTAGTAATACGGTCCCGTTTTTTTGGGTACGGAACCCTAAAAGTTCATGAGAGAAGGACAAATCGTAAACAACTATCGAATCCACGACCCGTGGCGCCGAGGCAATCATTTAGAAACTGCGCAACAGGAACCGAGCGAGCTTCTAATCGAAAAGCTCAACCCAAAAACGATGCCTCGGTACTTGACATTGGACATTAAAAGACGGATCTACCAAATGTAGGTTGACGAGTATTAACATACGAAACATGTTGATCTTGACTTCTTTCGTATTCTTTAAGGTTTCGTCGACTTTCGGCCCGTGAACGAGCGTTACTTTCTTACGAGTTTCCATTATTATTTCCTGCATGAGTGTGGTTTTGACCGTCACGGTTAGTAATATTGCCCTCAATGTTGTTTATATGATAAACAACATTGATTAACAAGTAGTGTAACAGTAGAAATTAACAGCAAATGTGAAAATGGTGTCTACTACAATAATTTATCTTCTCTCGAACAGTCTGACATATATTTAACGTGAGTACGTACGAATAGTAACTAATAGTAATGTGAAATATGTGCAAAAACACTGACCAAGAGGTCACACTTTATCATCATCATCAGCCTGTTCTAGTTACATTAACATACGCCCGTTTAAATCTATCAAAATTAATATTTCCGGGCGAGGCCTCTGAACAGTGGATTTTAGGGCATAGATCATCACAAGAGCCAACTGCTACAGGCTTCTCATATCTTTCTATGTTTTCTCATGTTTTCATATGTTTTCTCATGATATTTTCTTTCACCCTTATTAGGTGCTATTTAAATACTGGATTTAGGGCTTATTAAGCTCTATCATTATATGCTTCAAAGGTTTTGTTCGTATTTGAATTTAGGCAATCAGAATAAACTGTCCAAAAACTGACAAAAGCCCGCGTCAACTACGCAATTCGGATTTTTTGTTGTTGTTAATATCGTTTTCGAAACGTCCGAAAAATGTACAAAACTAATCTGTGCATTGAATTCGAAAAATAAGTTTACTTTAACCCGCAAGAGAATATTGTTCAATTCGATTTCGTCTAACCGACCGATTAATCTAGTTTACTGAATCGATTTAAACGAAAAAAAAAACTGCCTCGGGCAAAAAAGTCAGGTGCTTAATAAACAACTTTCATCTAACAGCGGGACTCGAATACTTGATGTGTCAAGTTCGCCTGCTCACCTCATTCCGAGAAATTGTCACGATTAAGTTATGGGTTTTTTTGCAAGTGTACGTTTGATACCGTTTATTCGGAGCTTGTTGGCATTCTTCGCGGCGACTGGTTGGACCGGTTTGCGGTTCAAATTTAGATCGAGATATCTAAGCGAAGAACATTATTCAAGTGTCACTATTATGCTTGTTATATCTTAGCTGGTGGTAGATTACTGCAGGGTAGATGCTTCCTCCTTTTTTTTAAATACATTTCTGACACATCATCCAGGCAGCTTAGTCCCAAGATCTCGAATCGGTGTTTACGGTGGTAGGGCCACGCAGCAGCCTCGGCTGTTGCACGAATGGGCAAGCCCGTCCAGGTAAGTACCACGACCTTACAGAAGACCAACGTAAAGTGGAAGTATGACAAATACTTTCGCGTTTCGTCTGGTGAGTGAGGTAGCCGGAGCCCAATTTTCAAAAGGTTGTCAACGCATCTGTAACCCTCGGATGTGGCAGATGTCCACGGGCGGCGGTATTCACTAAACATCAGGTGAACCGAACGTTTGACAACTTTTCCTATAAAAAAAATCGTTTTTTGAGGTTAAGAGATCGTCAGCACTAATTGATATCGATTTTTTTGGATTAGTATTATCATTTTAGATATCATCTTAAAATTCAGTAAACGCTAAAGCTCATTGATAATTTAATCACGCTTTTAAGACACGCACATCGAGCTTTTTGCTGTACGAGTATCAATTTTTATGCGAGGTGTTAGCAAGCAAGTGTTGCATTTAATGTTAGGTGATTACCCTCGTCTGTAGACAACTATAAAATAACTTTACCAAGGTTGCAGATGCATTCCATTCCATATGCAATTACGGCTCTACTTTTCGGCTGTCTTGTTGTCGCACAATTCCTCCACTTACAATTGACCTTTTTTCAGTTACACCCCCTCTTTTCATTTTTATTTTTGTTCTTCTTCTTCTTCTTTCGACTTTAAGTCCCATCACAGTCTTCTTGCGCTCTCCGGCCCATTTTATAATTTAATTTCTATCATCTTTTTATATACAATGTTCTGTAATAAGGGCCGGAGAGGCCGAATTTCGATCGATTTTTTGCACAAAATGTTTCGGGATAAGGACCTGCTTTTATTATAGAGTAACAATTTAAAACGAAATTAAGTACGCCTTTCAAACCTGAATACAAGACATTGACAATCAGGATGTCAATCGAGGGATTGTAAGTATTTGTTAATTAAAGTAATAGCCTATTTTCATAGAGATGGGCACAAGTCTCCTCTGGATGTGGAGTATTAGGCTATCGTAGGACACATGATCTTATTTTGCAGTCCCCACATATCTTCGAAATATGTTTTTTTGTAAGTAACACTTCTTTAGGCGCGACTAGGGAGTAACTCAGATTTTTTCTGACGGAAGTAAAAGCGTTACTTCTGTACGACGGAAGTAACGTCATAAGTATATGTCATATTTTAAAAATATGACATATACTTATGACGTTACTAAATATTTAATCATTTCAGTGATATATGCCGTCAACGCCAAAGAAGTTTTACTTCAATCGCGCGTAAAGGTTACACGCACACACTTTTTTTTATTGTTTTGAAATTTATTGCAGTTTTAACTTATCGCGAACTGCGTGTATAAAATCATTATTAAACACGCTCCGCACGTACACACAATAGAGTTCAAGCAAAACATACCATTGTATTTGAAGTTATTCACGAAAGGGTTTCCCTAAGGTCCTACAATATCACCACCCCTTTTAATAATGAATTATTAAACAGTGTGTGCACTGCGCGTTTTGCATTTTTAGCCGCTCCACTTATCTGCAGAGGTCAGCTGTTTGTGCAACCGAGTTTGTTTGTATTATTTATATGCTAATTAGCTTCACTGATATGCGACGCGGCACGGTGTCGTTTTAATTTAAGATACGGATACGGCGAGAGTTACTAATGCATACGGCTTAGTTAATTGAGTATATATACCTTTATTAGAGTGTTGACCTGGTGATTGATATTGTAACATTTTATTAAATGCCTTCTGCATATACTCTCTACTTAACATAATGTAAAGAATTATTTTGATAGATTTAACTCATGAGTTGTTCATTGATAAAATCTTTAATAAATATGTGCTTTAAACTAAATCATTTTTGACGGATCGATTTATATCCCGTATCACGGATGATAGCTTAGTATTCGGGCGTGCTTTTAATTTATCATAAGCAAGCAACCTGTGTTGTTGTTACTAGCACCAATGTTAAATTATTTTAAGCGCTGACTTATCACATGCTCAGCGGCGTAGGAAAACATCGTGAGAAAACCTGCATATTTTCTAAATAATAATAAAAGAAATATTTCGAAGACATTATGTGAAGTCCGCCAATCCCCAGTGAGGGCTGTGTGATGGATTATACCCTAATACCAACTTAACAGAGGAGGCCTTTGCCCAGTAGTGGGACATGTATATGCTAACTGAGAGGTAGGTAACTGAGAGCTATATCAATTAGTATTAGTATAAATGTCAAATTTCCTTTGTAGTAGTATGTATGTCAAATTAATAAGACAATAAATTAAGCAACACCCAATTGACATATTCGCAACGGCTAGACTCATTTAGATGTATCTCGTTTCTATTTATATTCTCGAGTACATAATAATTTTTCTGCGTGCATTCGGTGCCAGCTTTGCTACTTTGACTTTTTAACTTTACTAATATTTTGAATTACTATTTCATCTTTGGTATAAAGGCTAATGTATACGTGACGTGGCTACAATTATTACAATAAAATTAGGTTTACCTGATCGACGTAAGGCAATCTTAACATCTAACACGAACTGGACTTCAGTTTGTTGGTACGTGGAAAGCAAGACATTTCCCATCATATGATGGAAAGTTACGCAAAAGTTAAAGATATATTCACTATAATAAAAAATATATTCACGAACAACACAACAATGACAGCAAAAAACGAAAACGAGAAACAATCGTGCCTTCGATGCAACCTTGTTCGCAATTATCCTTATGTATACATGGACAAGAATCTTTTTCGGCAACAATAAAATATCGATGCGGGAAAAAGTTTAATGTACATTTTGCGGATTGTGCATTGTCAAATAAGGACGTAAATAACGGGCCTTGTCAAATTCCGTGGAGAGTGCAGACATGAATTGCGGCCGAATTTAATACATGAACACGTAAACTCACGCTTATCACGAAGAGGGGCAGGCAGCGATTACGGATATACGCATTTCTCGTTTCTGACCGATTTCGCTGTCTCTAAACCGCATTATAATATGTCTATTAGCAATGATGTTTCATAATATAGGTGACGCAAGTCCACGTTCCGCTTTACATTACATGACATAATTATATAAGTGTATGTGATAGATGATATAGAACGAATAATACGGAAAGAGATAGCGGTCTGTTAAATCACTGATAAACACCCATACAGTGGAGTAAATGTTGTGCAAAGATTGATACACGACCAGAGATTTTCAAGCCCCTTTGACCATCTTTTTTTTTTTTTTTTTTTTTTTAAAACATTGCCCTTACTTTAGGATAACATTATCTTGTGTTGTAGGGACGTTTAACAAACATACATTTCACGCGGACAAACACCCAGATGAGAAACAACTATCTGTGGGTCACACAAATAGTTGTCCCGTGTGGGAATCGAACCCACGACCCCCGATGCCGAAGCCAATGCCTTGGCAACTGCGCCACGGAGTCATCATTATTTATCTTTATCAAACTTATAAATAAATAAGCGAACGAAAAATCCATAGCCGCCACAAACGGCAACACCGATTTATGTTGAATCGATTGAGCGTATCACTCGGGGTGCTGTGGGACATTCACCGACGTGTCTCGCATGCGGTAGGGGTGCGAAAGTGAAGAAATATATCGATGTATTAATATTTATAAAAATATTAATATCGGCCTCGATATATCGAAGAGTACATATCGAAATATCGATTCGATTTTTATAGTCCGTGTTGTTAAAAAAAATGTATGCCAAGTAAAAAAAAAATAGAATTTACGGACTCTGTTCCGAATTCGTATTTTAAAAAAAATATCGTTTTTGCTACGATTTCGATATTGAATATATTATATAGGATCATTATATATCGCCTAAAAATATCGATATATTTAATAAAAATATGGATATATCGATATTTTTTCGGCAACCCTAGCACGCGGGCGTCGATATTGATCCAGGTACAAAGACGTGATCGGCGTCTGCCCCAGATTAGACGAGGTCTGATATCTGCCAGAGCTTTCTTTTATCTATGGGCAGAATGGCCCCTACGTGTTAAGAGGGACTACTGAAGGAGCTTTAATGAAACCCATTAACCCTTCAGTGGTCATCATCCGCACTTTTATAAGGTCAAAGTAGCCATGTCTCCCGCAGCTCCCTCTCGCCTTGGGGACCAATCTGTGTTACCATACTAACCGGATATCCAGTGTTAAGGATTACGATTAAGCTCGTGACAAGCCGTTAAACCCTTAAACTCCACGTACACCACTTATACTCTCGGCGTACATCACCCTGCTCTCACCATAGTATAATATTATCAAAGAACATATCGTATGTATCGTCTTCCAATTGAGGGTCCTCTGACTATGTACTAATATTCTCAGTTGGATGGCGCTTTCCCAGCAGTAGGACGTACATATGCTGTTACTTTTACGTTACTATTCATCGAGTTCATGTATTCTGAAAATGCGTGGGGAAAAGTTTTGTGATAGAAACGTGAAACTTTGCTCATTGGGTTATCTCCAGTAATCTTACATTGCAGAAGAACATATATATAGAGTCGTGATAGCTCAGTGTCCGGGCGCTCGCCTTTAATTACATTTACTCGAGCAACCTGAGTTCGACGATCCCCGGTACCAGCACCAATGAAATTGTTAATTTTGAGTGCTGAATTATCACGTGCTTGGCGGTGAAGGAAAACACCTTGAGGAAACCTGCATATTTTCGAAACAATAATAAAAAAAATGTTTCGAAAAATATGTGAATCGCCAATCCGCAGTGAGGTTGCGTGGTGGACTAGGCCATGATGAGGTTCTTTGCGGAGGAGGCCTTTGCCCGGCAGTGGGACATTAGTAGGCTGTTACTTTACTTTTTTCACTTTATATATACATATTTTACTAGGCCATTATTGCATGTTGCAAAAATTCTCTATGCCAAATATAACGCAATAAAAATACGAAATTACACCCCACGCCGCAACTAACTGCGACTACACGTATTCCCATTAAAACCGACGACCGCTCTTTGGATATTCGGCGTAATCCAATTAATGACGGTGACCCCCAAACAGTTATAGAAACTACAAGAATGTAGCTACTACAAACACTACAGAATTTACAAGCGAGTGCTTACGGAGCTTTAATGGAAGCAAAGGAAGGAAAATTCAAAAGGAGTTCTCTTAAGAAGTCCCTTGAGATTTCTTCGTTGCAGCCGATATTGGTTAGGTATAAAGTAAATCCTTATCCTGTACATTTCACTGTCCAAATTGCGTTCGTCGTGTACACGTGGTGCATATCCAGGCAGATGTCACGAATAAAAGTCACCGTAAAACCTAAAACCGCGCGACTGCAAATCCGTAATAAATAATGATAAAAATGCAAGTGCTCGACGAAATGAGGTAATATACGGCCATCGCGAAGCTTTGTTCACCTAGGGTTGCCACGATGCATTTTAATCCGATCGAATAATAGAAGTCAAGAAGGAATCGAATATTAGAAGGAATTTATTGTTTTATAGGGAAAAATTAACAGCTTATGAATATTATTATTACAGTTAAAAGTAATGGAAATATTTTTCGTGATATAGGAGACAGTTTAGATATTATAGTTTTTTTGTGAATTTGGCCAGCGATCTGGCGTTTAATCTGATGTTAAGTGTAATCCGTCAGGTGTTGTAAATGTCCACTTACAACACCCGATGGATTGAAGACGCGATGCCACCTTTTAATCAAGTGGGCCCCGGATACCTCACTCACCGGACGAAACGCAGAAGTATAACTTTTCCATACCACGCCGGTCTCAGTCAGCGCCTTGCCAAGAGGTGTTTGCACCGTGCCTAGGCAAAAGTGAGGGTGCATAGGCCCGTCTGTGCGTTCGGCCACACTACCGAAAACGGTGCCGGTCTGGGGGCGTCTTCCGTTAAACGACGCCCTACTTAAAATGGATGATGGAAAATAGAAGAAACGCGCATAGGGCCGCTGCCTGGGGGCCGCCAGGGCGCGTCTGGAGCTGGCGCTGGACGTGGCAGCATGCGGGACGCCAGCCGAGCGCGGGGTACTGCACGACCATCAAGCAGTACCTCGCATCCATCATCCCCACCAGTTGGCTTGGTGTCGGCAGGATCCTCTCGGATCCAGCAATCGGCACCCGCCGCTGGTGGAATACGCCGCTTGCGCTGGACGTCTATAATGAATCAGAACGCAATGCGGGCGTATTTTAGGGCGAAAGGGAGTGAAACTGGAGGGTTTGCGTATCGGGCAAGGATGCATCGCGTTTTTGCTGAGCTGGAGCCATCTTTAACCGTCACCGAGCAAAACCTAGCAGACAGAGTTCGGTACATCATGCGTTCAAAAGTATTTGATGATGCCGAGCTCGAACGACTTCGACGTGAGGCTGTTCCCTCATCGAATGAAAATGCAGGGGCTGGAAATGCGACTCCGCAAGCTGCGGATCCCGCAGGGTTACGAGCGGAAGCGGACGCCGCGTTTTACCCCCCGGCTCCTGTAGATTCGTGCGATGATGGAATAGTCGCCCAAGAAATAGAGCAGATGAGAAGCATATTGGAGGAGGCAATTCTGGAGGTGCGCGAAACACGTCTCGAGAATCGACCACGACTCCCCCGCATACCCCTAAGTAAGCGGAGTCGGTCTGTCGTGAGGTCTCTTAACCCGATGCTGGCAACCTATTTGGAAGCCAGCAGGGATCTTTGCGATACGGACTCAATTCTCTTTGGCGCTGCACTGGCAGTATGCCGAATCGTTGGCGCCAAACTTCCAAAGACTGGACGTGCTACTAAACCAGGTAGCACTATCCCAGCATGGAGAAGAAGAATTGAGGACCGTATCGCAAAGGTAAGGGCCATCATCGGCAGGCTGATAAGCTTCAGGTCGGGCAATAATAGGCCCAGAATTGTGCGCACCGTTAGGATGGCGTTCGCTGGGACCAACATCAACTTGTCCCAGCCGGATATTATGCAAAAACTAACGGAGCGCATAGATGACCTGAAGCAAAGGATCGCTGCTTGGGGGAAGCGGATTCGGCGATATACCGAGAGGACGGCGGGCGGTTTAGCCAGAATCGCCTCTTCCTGAGTGACCAAAAGAGGCTCTATAAATCTTTGGAGCGACCAATAAACTGTGGAACGGGCCAAGGACCGGACCAGGCCGACACTGTTGCCTTCTGGCGCAGCCTGTGGTCAGAGCCCGTAGACCACAGCGAGGGCCCTTGGACGCAATTCGTGGCGAGCCAATGTGCAGATATTACACCCATGGACCCCGTCGTCATAACACCCGACGACGTATTTGAGGCAGTCCGTAGAGCCCCGAACTGGAAAAGTCCGGGACTCGACGGGCTGCATCACTACTGGCTGAAGGGGTTCGTGGTGTGTCATGCTGTGCTCGCCCGACAGTTCCAAGAGGCTCTCGATCAGAGGTCGCTCCCGAGCCTCTTTACTACTGGGGTCACTCACTTGGTTCCGAAAGATCAGGTTACCACAGACCCGAGCAAGTACCGCCCCATTACGTGTCTACCGACCATCTATAAGACACTGACATCTGTTCTGAGCATGAGAATCACCCGACATATTAATATGAATCGGATTATGTCTCCTGCTCAGAATGGATGTCGGGGCGGCGGTCGTGGAACCAAGGAACCGCTTCTCATCGACGCGGTCATTGGCAAAATGGTTAAACGCAACCGTCGGAACTTCTCTGCCGCCTGGATAGACTACAAAAAGGCATTCGACTCTGTGCCCCATACATGGCTAAAGAGGGTCCTCGAACTGTACAAAGTAGACTGTACAGTAAGAGACTTCCTCGGGCACTGTATGGGGCAATGGAGTACGATCCTTTGTCATCTAGGCGAGCGGATGACGGCGGCGGAATACCGGATAAGGATACGACGGGGTATTTTCCAGGGCGACTGTTTGAGTCCAATATGGTTTTGCCTCTCCCTGAATCCTCTCAGCGTGTTACTGGGGGGCTCGGGGGGAGGATTTCAGCTTCGGAGAGGAGGGACAAAAGTGACCCACCTTTTCTACATGGATGACCTCAAATTATTCGCCTCCAATCGCTCCCATTTGATGGAATTGCTTAAAGTCACTTGTGATTTCAGCAATTCTATCAAAATGGAGCTCGGGACGGATAAGTGTGCGGTCCTTCATGTCGAAAGGGGTAGGGTTACTAATACGGAGGGCATAGACTTATCTATGCCCGTTAACATAAGGACCCTCTCTGAGGCTGAAACATACCGATACCTGGGTATGTCACAAAACATGTGTATCGATGAGGCTGGCATGAAACAGTCAGTTCGTGACGTGTTTTTTGCACGCCTGACAAAGGTGTTTAATAGCCATTTGTCAGGCGGGAACAAGGCACGTGCTTTTAACGGCTGGGTCATGCCAGTCCTCATGTATACCTTTGGCATACTCAGGTGGACTCAAACTGAGCTCAACGCCCTGGACCGAAAAGTCCGCACAACTATGACGTCCCACAGAATACATCATCCGAGATCGTCAGTGATGAGGCTGTACCTGCCGCGGAAGCATGGCGGGAGGGGCTTTTTGAGCGCCCTTACCATGCACAATCGCGAGGTGTGCAGCCTCCGTAACTACTTTCTGGCGAGATCGGATGAGTCAATCTACACGGACGTCATTAGTTGTGATAAAGGACTTACCCCTCTATCCTTAGCCAACGAGCAATGGCAGGACCCGGGAGTACTGAGCGTTTCCGACCGAGAGGCTGTATGGAAGGAGAAAGAGCTCCACGGGAGGTTCTACAAGGCTCTACACGAGCCTTTCGTAGATACTGTTGCCTCCCTGAACTGGCTACGTTTCGGTGACCTCTTTGGGGAAACCGAAGGTTTTGTCTGTGCGATACAGGATCAGGTTATTAAGACGAACAACTATAGGAGATACATCCTAAAGGATGGCACCGTCGACATCTGTCGAGCTTGTCGCCATCCCGGGGAGTCGCTTCGGCATGTTATTTCCGGTTGTTCCATGCTTTCTAACTCTGAGTATCTGCATAGACACAACCTAGTAGCCAGAATCTTACACCAGGAGCTCGCTCTGAAATACGGCCTCGTGGTTCGAAAACTGCCGTACTACAAGTACTATCCGGAAGCCGTGCTCGAAAATGACCGCGCCAGGCTCTATTGGGACCGGCCCATCATCACGGACAGGACGATTGTTGCGAACAAACCTGATATCGTGGTGATGGACCGGGCACAGTCGCGGGTATTTTTGGTCGACATTACCATTCCATATGACGAAAACCTCGTGAAAGCCGAAACAGATAAGAAGACAAAGTATCTGGACCTGGCTCACGAGGTGACCGACATGTGGGGTGGTGTGCCAACCGAAATTATCCCAATAGTCGTGTCTGCGAATGGGTTAATCCCAGTCAGCCTCTCGGAACATCTGAGGCGACTGGGACTCCGGGACGGAACGCTCCAAGCTCAAATGCAGAAGGCGGTGCTCCTCGATACCGCCCGCATCGTCCGCCGGTTTCTCTCCCTCTCACCCTAACCCTCGGCCGTTTGGTCTCCCCTGCCGAGGGCTTCCTCTGGTTGGGTCCTATTTATTTATGTATTACATATTATATTTATATCTGTATATTTATTTTTATTCATAATATTTATTTTATTGATGCAATATATATTTATGTGTTTATTATTTATCCCCAAACCCAACCAGACGAGAAAACAAATAAATACCCCCAAAATAATAATAATAGTATCTGGACCTGGCTCACGAGTTGACCGACATGTGGGGTGGTGTGCCGACCGAAATTATCCCGATAGTCGTGTCTGCGAATGGGTTGATCCCAGTCAGCCTCTCTAAACATCTGAGGCGACTGGGACTCCGGGACGGATCGCTCCAGGCTCAAATGCAGAAGGCGGTGCTCCTCGATACCGCCCGCATCGTCCGCCGGTTTCTCTCCCTTTCGCCCTAACCCTCGGCCGTTTGGTCTCCCCTGCCGAGGGCTTCCGTCTGGTTGGGTCCTATTTATATATGTATTATATAAAATATTTATATATATATATATATATATATATGTTTATTTTTATCCATAATATTTATTTCATATATGCAATATATATCTATATCTTTATTTTTATTTTTATTTATAAACCCCAACCAGACGAGAAAACAAATGAATATCCCCCATAATAATAATAAAATATCTTTATTCACATAGACGCTTGCGCGTTCTTATGAAACGTCAAAATTTCACAAGAAATTAACACGTTCGTAAGTTACCACCGGTTCGGAAAGCAGTTTCTGTTGAGAAGAAACCGGCAAGAAACTCAACAGTTGCTCTTTTTAAAAAAACAGTTTACAATATAATAGTACATGTACAATAGTCTTGTTTTAGCCTACGTGAGTATCAACAGTATTAACCCCACACATTGGCGTCGTCAAGATATTCGGCAATAGAATAATAGGCTTTAGCCATAAGTTTACTTTTAATTTTTCGTTTAAATTCATCAAGTGGCAGACTTAATATCGACTGTGGGATTTTATTAGTGCGCATGTAGCACACCTTGCCCCATGAACGACCTGTTTACTTTTTGTAAACGAAACAATGGCGTAGTTAGTTTGTCCTTATTTCTAGTATTTAGTTTATGTCTGTCACTGTTCTTTAGATAACTATTAATATTATTTTTAACATACAATATTTTGTATACAATAAATATATTGAGACGCAAAAGTGAGTATATTAATCTCTTTAAAAAGGTCTCTGAGTGTATTCCGGGCTCCGATGTTATAGATTGCTCGGACAGCTCTTTTTTGAAGAATAAATATAGAATTTATATCAGATGCACTACCCTACAACAAAATGCCGTAAGACAAGATGCTGTGGAAATAACTGAAATAAACAAGTCTGGCAGTGTCGATGTCTGATAGCTGCCTAACCTTCCTAATTGCAAAAACAGCGGAGCTTAACCTGTTCGCAAGAGATGATAGATGGGGACTCCATTGGAGCTTTGAATCCACTGTAATTCCCAAGAATACAGCGGACTCAACAGGATTAAGGGTTACGCTATTTAATGTTAAGCTAAAACTTCGCTTTCTTACGCTGGGAAGGGTAAAAAGAAGGCATTTAGTTTTTTTTGCATTTAACACCATATTATTAACGGTAAACCAGTGGAGGATACGCGAAAGTGCACTATTCACGTCGTCATAATCCGACACGTTTCGGTCAACCTTAAAAATGAGCGATGTGTCGTCAGCAAACAGTACAACATCACATAACTCACTGGCATAAAAGGGGAGATCGTTATATACACTAAGAATAATAATGGACCCAAGATTGATCCTTGTGGGACACCCATTTTCATGGGGGACCCTGTGGAATTTACATCATTTATAGATACTTTTTGAATTCTATTACTAAGGTAAGAGGCAATGAGATTGAGGGCGATGTCACGAATGCCATAATAATCTAACTTTTGAAGGAGGGTTTCGTGGTCTACACAGTCGAAAGCCTTTGAAAGGTCGCAAAAGACACCTATTGCATCTTGTGACCTTTCCCAGGCGTTATAAATATGCTTGACAAGTGCGACACCCGCATCCGTTGTCGATCTGCCTTGTTTGTGTTTTGATTTTCACAATATCCGTACGTGAATGTGGATCGTCTATAATTGCGGCGGGTCAGACCTACTATGCCAACACTTTAGACCTACTATGTCTGTTATAATATGATAGAATATCTTATACGGTGTGATAAAAAAATATTGAATGACCAATTTTTGTTTAAAATTAATATAAATATTTATTAAATAATCATCTTTTTCTTCTAATATATCTGATTATTTTATACCGTATTTGATTATGCCGTATTTAGCCTCATTCATAAAATATCCTTTTATGCCTATTGTTTCACATCTGCCTGGAAATCATCTGAAATCATTTCTCATCTGATTTTCGACAGCCCTCTCCGACGCGCAAACTCCTTCATCCAGGTCACGAAGACGGTGTTATTTATGTAATGTTTTTCCTTAAGGTACATCGACCGTCAGTTTCGAAGTTAGCGCGGTTTTACGAGGCAATAAAGTTCATTTATTGCTTTATAAACCTTAGCTAAAGTAGTTTTCATTAAACACGTCCTTCAATATGACTTTTAATTAAAACTTACTATTAACAGACTTCAATTTAACAGACATTTGATCATGTTCAATATGCATTCAATCAATTTCATGAACATGAATTTATGCTTAAAGTAATCAAAATAATTAAAAAGAATGAACCAATTCAGATTAGCCTTTTTTATGATCACAGGAAGAGAAGCATATAAAAGTTAACTTAAGTTCACATCGAACGTCCCAACGAAAGAAAAAAATTAACTAATATTTTTTTTCTTTTCTTTAATAATATTAAGTGGAAACAATTTTCAGTCCTCAATATTATTTGTAACTATAGTGGGTAAGTTCGGAAATCACCGAACCGATTCTAATAATTTTCTCGTTAAAAAGGCTCATCTATGAGTTTTCTATAATCGGTTTTATGAAAATAATACAATTTTTTGTTAGAAAATTACAATATTTGTAGATCAAGGCGGCAAATAAGCTGAAACTCTGACAGTGTACGATAAAATATTACGATCAGTTAAGGAGCGGCTTTTAATATTTAGATTCACTAACAATGATATTATATACAAATACGACTTAGATATGACACCATCGCGCCGGAACTGAGGAACTCAAACTACGGCAATTGTTGTAATTAGTCTGCTATCTCTTTCCGTATCATACGTTCTATATCCTCTATCATATTCACTCATATATGTCATGTTATTATAATGATGAAAAGCGGAACAATTTTTAAAAGCCACGCAATAATATGATCACGTGTCATCTTTAATAAAACATCATCAACCACTAAAATGCCGATGGGAAAAATCTTACATACGAATATTATAAATTGTTACATGAAACTATTTTTACGGATTCCATCAAGAATGTTGCAAATTATTCCAAACGGCATTAATTATAAAACTTAATGCGGTAACGGTACTTAATGTTAAACTACTAGTAACATAAGTAGTAATGTTATTAATTAATAGTAATTTGTTGAGGCTGCGTAACTTTTAATAACTAAAGAAAGACAAAAAGCTGAGGCATTTGAGAACAATAGCTTTGAATAGTTGACATATATTGACACCAACGACTAGATGTTCTTAATGGTAACAGCAAATGGTCACCACTTAAACGGGATGCGGTTTTATTCCGTCAAGCCAGTACCGTTCATAGGGTCTGCACAAACCAGTCCGCTAGGAACGTTGTTAATAGATCCGGTATATTTTCCTCGTTAAGTGAATACGTTTCAGGTTTGCGAGGAGGAATGACGTCCCGCTTACCCAGATCGATATGCGGTCTGGATAAACTTGTATGGTACTTAGTTTGTAAGGTGATCAAAGTGGAAAGGCGGGACCTTTCCACTTTGATCAGTACTTATATTTGTTACATTTACAAGATAAATCTTGTAAATGTAAGAAACTCCTGGCAACTCAAATAACATTTGAAAAACCATTTGACAGCTGACTAGTTGACATCTACGATGATCAGTGTTTCAGAAACTATTTCATTTTGGTTACCATTTACTTTGGTTGCGGGTCGAATCCATTAATATACAATGTACATTATCAATATTTATTATTTTTTATTTTATGCGAAAAGTTGTCAAACGAGCGACGGTTCACCTGATGTTAAGTAAATACCGCCGCCCAAGGACATCTGCCACATCCAAGGGTTACAGATGCGTTGACAACCTTTTGAAAATTGGGCTCCGGCTACCTCACTCACCAGACGAAACGCGAAAGTATTTGTCATACTTCCACTATTCGCTGGTCTTTTGTGAGGTCGTGGTACTTACCCGGACGGGCCTGCCCATTCGTGCAACAGCCGAGGCTGCTGCGTGGCCCTACCACCGTGTTTCGGAAACCGGGCGTTAATCTATTAAAAATATTTCTTTTTGAATACCATTTACTTTGGTTGCGGGTCGAATCCATTAATATACAAAGTAAATTATCAATATCATTAAGCTAAGCTTACTGTCTGCTGTTTTACCGTTGACAAAAATCTTTAAGAGTACTTTTATATTTTGTTTCAAGTATTCACCTCTTAGACATTAGATCAGTGGATTCCGCTCGTATGATTCAGTCTACGGTCTCGACATATCGCGATAAGCGATAGGTCACGCGAAATCGACGTTCACAAGTTATTTACAAGCGAAGACAGCGAATATTACTACTACTTTCGCGTGCCTAACATCTGTTTGATGGGTTTCACTAGTATTTCTAATGACCAAAATGTAAACTCGCAGTAGCAGTTTTAAAATGATACTCGTGCGTGTCGTATGCTATTTAAAAAACTATTATTTTTGGTAGAGCCACGCACCAATTTCAATCTCTCCGGAGCAAAGTACGAATATTTATACATCACGTTTTGTCCGGTGACCTCGCTTACGTAGTTCCTAGTCGCCTATAGTTTTTGCATGATTCTCTGTGAGTCAGTATTCAGTTATTAACAATTGAACATTTTTTTGAACATATCTTTCAAATAGTGGATATCTCGCTGACATGTATTTTTATATCACGGTGTTAAATATTATCATCGCTGTGGATTGCGGTAAGCAATCAACTAAGCAGTTGTCAACTAAACTTACTTCTCCAATAAGCATATTGGGAATCCATGGATATTGGGAACTGCTTAGATGGCACAATTATTTAAGAGTTTACCAAATGTCATTGTGTGTTCCGACACACAAAAACTTGCTTCACTTCTAGAATGTATACGCAATGATAATGGAAAAAGTCATGTGACAAGGTCACGTGAAGGTTCATTAGGTTTTATATACCAACAGTCTGCTAAATGCCTATAGTTTTGGCTTTTTTGGCTGAGGCTGAGTTTCGATACCAAACCTCATCCAAAAAACCTGTTATTGCACAACTGCTCGTACGCTCAGAAGGTGATGGCGATTCCAAGGCAATAGATCAACGCAAAGTCTTCATTGTGGCACGAATGGGCAAGTCCGTCTGGAGAAGTACGACGATCTCACAGACCGGCGTTAAGTGGAAGCTTTACACTCCTGCGTTTAGTCTGGTGAGTGAGGTAGCCGGTGCCCACTTCATTAAAAGTTGGCAACGAAACTGCAACCCCACGGGTGTTGCATATGTCGATGGGCGGCGGTTATCACCAGGGCCGCCAGCTTTCTTGCCAATTTCTCACATAAAGATTACGATAATACAGCCTACACACATGTCACAATAAAAAGGGTCAAGTTCATGACGCATATTTTATCGCACTTATATCGCTTTCTATGGCGAATGCTTTTCACGCACACGCGCAAAGGCTCAAATGCCCAAATGATGTCTGTCCATTCGGGACGATCCTCATTTGAATATTTATGGCACATTACATTTGAGCCTCTCGCAATAAAATTCATATTTAACCCATCCTTTTGTTAGGTGCGGTCTCTTGTTACGATAAGGATGTTGCGACTAAAGAGAAAATTATGCTTACCACAATACATGGAGGAGAAAGTTTTATTTTTCCTGTCCTGTCTCACACAAAGTTGTTTTATAACAGTGAATACTCTTGATAAACGGTTACGGCTGTTATTTAGAATGTGGACATGACGAATCTTTACACTCCTCTTTATCCTCTAGTATTATAAATCTTGACATAGTTTGTGTGTTAATAATCTGGCCATTATATCGTCAACTTAAAAAAAAAAGTAGATGCGTTATAATTGGTACACGTTACCATATTATGTAACTTTATATCTTAAACTTCTCGAAGTATGTCAGTAACTAATTGAAAAGAATTTCATTCATATTTCAATAGCGACAGATTCTTTTCGGATTAAAAAATGTCCTAGTGTGACCTATGTAGTTAACGAATAACATATTGGTGAGTATATGCTATTTTTACGTGAAGTTATTGCAAATCCTCTTTCTAAAGGCGCAGGTTAGATGGCGTATTATCTCTATCCGAGAGAAGCCCTTACTCTTTCATCGATCGTCAACTTCGTTAGGGTTGTTGGCAGGAGGCTATCTAACCCGAAGACAATAGCTGAATACAATAGATATTCTAGGTTGCGTTGGTCGTTGGGACTTACCCAAACCCTTCGAGACAAAATCATATTAATATGACCTATACTGGTGATTTATAACGGTATTTCGAATCGAAAGATAGAGAAGCTGTGGTTTAATTACACAATTAGATAATGAAACAAGAGCGTGCAGTCACGAGTAAGTGGACCGTCAAGTCATTAAGGAAACGAGTGGCTTTGTTTGAGTTAATTATTTGCTTCTGTCGGCGTTGTCCAACAATCGTAGAGAGTGAAAACTTGATCTTATTGTGTTAAACGCTGCGATGCGTTACTCAATAATTGGCCAAGATTGGTCTTACAGAGCGAGGTCCTTGCAACTCAGCAGGCGTCCCTCACAAACTCCTCATCAATAGGGTAGTTAGTAAGGTGTTTGAGTGGCACATACAGTTTGGCTTTATGCTAGAGATCGGACTTGAGAAATTTTTGACGATTTTCTGGTATCCCGGTATGCGTTCTACTGGCAGTGGCAATAGCCTACTCTGTTGGTTTTGGTGATGTTGACTTACGCCCGTACTAAGAGGTAATAATAGCACAACTTCAACTTAGTTCATTTGCGAAATCCAGACTTGAGTACTTATAGTAAGTGCACTTGACAAATGTAGGAAGTTAATGCAAGTAATGTGTTGGTTGTAAACGCTCTAATAAAGTGAAAGCTAACTTCACTCTTGATTTCGAAATCTGTTGTAAGCAGGCGGAAAGATCGAAGAGGCGAAAAGACGCCGTGTAATTTTTGCCACAATGGTTGCACGGATTAAGAACGATAAGGAAATCTAAACGCGTACGGCAACGGAGTGGAATAATCTGTCTGCATCCGTCTTTCAGTCTGATTACATTGCCTTTGAGGCAAGAGCGAATGGGCTTTTTCTTTAGTTATTAGAGCCGTGCGATTCTAGCGCAGATTGATGGAATTTTGTTTCTTTCTTTTACATGCTAGCAAGTTATCATTTCGTTGACACCTAGTTTTGAACTCAGGATGCTTGATTAGTCATTGGTAGCTCAATGTCGGGGCGCTTGCTTTTAATTCAATATACCACAGCAAGCTCAGTTCAATCCCCGGTGCAAGGCACCAATGAAATTCTTAATTTTAATTGGTGCCTTATCGCTGAATGGCGAAGAAAAACATTGCGAGGAAACTTGCAAAATTACAAAATAATAACGAAAATATTTCGAAGATATGTGAAGGCCCCCAATCCACAGTGGAGTCGCGTGGTAGAATATAATACCCTCTGTACAGAGGAGGCCTTTGCCCAGCAATGGGACATGTGTAGTGGGCTTATACTTTACTTAACCCCTAACACTAGGTAGGGTCGGCACAAATGTGCTTTCTTTCCACTTTCCTCTATCAGTTGTCATCTCATCCCTTTCACAGACATCATTCTTCACATAGTCCATCCAAATCTTTGTTACTTCACTTTTCTATGCTTGAATTTACCTGATTGAAAGCGATGGCTTAGACATTGAAATACCATGGTAAAGTTTTGAATATTTTGTAGGTTGTGTTTTCGACCTCTTATTTAAGGGAGGCCTATGCCCAGCAGTGGATTTAAACAGGCTGAAATGATGATGATGATAATGAATCAGGTAGGATGTTAGATAGTTAAATAAATGTCGGCCGTTACTGGCCAGTACTCGATACAAGATAAACTAAACTCGGTAACAGCTTAAACAAATGTAATGTACGACGTGATACATCAGGCACGCGTGACAACGTAGTAGGCGAACGTAAACGGCCCATTGTTGTTGGATATTGCGAATTCGCAAGCACGGACTCAGGCGCCACGTTGCGGCTAACGAATGGCACTTGTTTTACGGCTAGCTGTAATGCAATTGTAGTAAAAACCACGTATTATACAGAATGAGCACAGTTTCTACGAGCGAACCGCGCAGTTTTGGGACGCAGACTATTCGCAATAAGATGGCATAGACTTGTAGTCATTGTTACTATGTTCCTATACATAACTTCAATAGGTTTAATAGGTTGGTTCACAGTACATGAACACGATGTCTGATTGATATGGTAAATAATTTTTCATCATCGATGTGAGACGGTGGCAAGTGAGCTGGCATTGGCAGATGCATTTCCACTTCACACCGATCTTCCGTGAGGTGCGTACCTAGACGGATCTACCCCTTCATGCAACAGCCGAAGCGTTTCTCCCAACACAACAATTGTTGTGAGGTCGGCATGGACAATTTTATAAATTTATTTAAAGCTTTTGTAAAACTTTGTCTTTAGTTTAATCGTCAGAAATTGTTAAATGAGGAAAAGAAGTCGATTTACGAGAATAAGTAGATTTTCCAGCATGATAGTTTGAACCATTTTGTGTCAATGTAAAAATTACCAATACAACAATATATTTATTGCTTAGTCACTTGATGAAAACTAAATATCGCTCGAAGTCCGGAAGACGATCTTTTATAATTATGTTGCTGACGAGCAATTACGAACCATTTTAAGGCAAATAGTTCCAATATCTTTAAACCCATTAAAGCTAAGTATATTATTACTGTGACTGTCAGCTTTATAAAATTGTGCCTTTACGATTAGATTTTATAGTTTTACGACTTTATTACGACTATTATAGTTTTACAATTCGATTTTTTTCTTTTTAAGCAGTTGTTTTTTAATCGGCTATTTTTAACGTCACCAATTTGACATCCCGTTCCAGCTACTCCCCATTTCTTGCGGCTCCAAAGAGATAACCCGTAGCCCCGTGTTCTGTGGTAGGGATGTCCCTATAAACGTAACCGGCTAGGCACGCTCGCTTTAACCTGGCTGTCTTGCACTTTCTAAATCACCGACGCGGGGTTTTACCGAGTAGCCACAATAATTGCAACTGGGAAGTCCGTACCGATACTAGTTCATACCATTAGGTTGTGTCCATATGAGATACCATACACACATGATGAATACATACAGCGTGTCATTACCATCGCGACAGTAAATTAACACACGTGTCACGCTACTTGCCAATAATCATAAAAAATATTAACGTTAAACAAAATCCATAATTAAAAAAAATATTTTTCAAACAAAGAAATTAAGTAAAAAAGAAACAAGATTTGTAACATCCTATACAACTCGCGTCACAGCGTCGCATTACAAGCCTCTCCTTCTAACAGTATGTTTTGTCTCTTCTAAACTCATTCAACCCATTCATATGCTTTGTGACCTGTACAAATGAACTTTACGTTACAGTTTTATACGTAAGGGTGTTCTAAAATTGTTTGTTTTGGAAAATTTAATAACTCGGTAAATATTGATGTTTAAAGAAGGTAAATGCTTAATACAATTTTAAAAAGTTATCCTCTATATGTGTGTTCATTTATTGTCGCGGTGGTAACGACACGCTGTATATATATACATATACACATATATATATATATATATATATATATATATATATATATTATTTAACTTAAAATTATGCACAACATTGCAACACTATATAATGTTGTGTTATTTTTGGTATCGGGGGTTATGTGGGGTTCGTACCCACTAGAACCCCCTCGGTGGCTACCTTCTGTACGTTTGGACCCCGGGATCTCCTATGGAACGTACCGGTGTACCTCGGTACTGGGCGTGAGCACGCCTCGGAGAAGGGTTAAGCCTTCCCCGATTCCCTCGCCATCTTGCAGCAGCTCGAGGCCACTTCGAGTTGCTGTCAATCCGTGTCACCTTTTAGTCGCCTTTTACGACAGGCAGGAGATACCTTAGTCCTATTCTTTGAGCCCGGAACTACAGGGCTGATGTAATGTTGTCTGTCATTTGTCAAGTAATAATTTTAAAATTTGTAGAAAAAAGTACGAAAGTTTTTTCGCCTCTGTGGGAATCGATCCCACGTCTTCGGGATTCGCGCCCTGACGCTTTAGCCACTAAGCTAAACGGCTGATTGCTACATGTTTAATCTTTAGCGCAGAGATTACCTCTAAATTTATTAAAAATTTAAATTTCTAAAAAGTAATAACTTAAAAGCTCGTATGCTGCGCTCATTTCTTCAACGATCGTAACAATTTCAAAGTCGAACAGTCAAAATTTGTTTATTCAATTTGTGATTCTTCCAAGAAATGTTCTCTTTTGTTTCTATTCGATTATGTATCATTCTAAAAGAAAGTACTTCTCGTAGTATATCTATATAGCCTCAATTTATCTCCTAGATGAGTATAAGGCATTGTCTCATATGGAATGTCATATACCCTATCTTAATTGTTTCGTATCTAAGCGTGCGTAAAGTAAGGGCTCGATCCACTTAGTTTCCGTTTTCTTTTGCTGTTTGTGTATATTTCGTACTATTTTTCTATCAAGAACTATCTAATTATAAGAATACATTATATTCTTAACTTAAGCTCCGTTAGGCATCACCAATTTGATACTTAAAAACTCACAACAAGTATGAAAGTGTGGGAGGGCCACACAACACTTTGTTGCTGGGCAGGCTGAATGGGCAGCCTTTTTTGGAATGTATAATATGAATTACGTGTGACTTTTAATAATGTTTTTTTACTTTTTTAATGATTTAACAATTTCTACTCTTATTAATACAAATTCTATCCTACATTAATATAAATAAATACGTTCCTATAAGTCTTTAGGACTTTACTTTTCGGAAAGTTGTCAGCTGGAACAGTTATTGTATAACCAAATTAAAAAAGATTATGGCCCATTAAAAGGTTATTTGCTTTATACAACTCTTCATTTTACAAATATTTGTCAAATAATAAAACAAATAATACTAACCAACGATAGCGATGGCTCTTCGGTCGCAATGATATAACGACTGTAATAACGCCCAACGTTTACGCAAATGGAAGCTTTTAAGTAACTTTTACGGTTATGTAACGAGACAGCGAGTGCCAACCCTAACTGGGGTTATGGCGGCTTACATTCGGTATCGAATGAAGGCGTGATCAAATTGGGTATCGACAGCCGTTTGCATACAAATCTCGATGGAAATCCCGATGGCGAGAACGCCCGCTTAAAGTAAATTGCAATTACTTTAGGGGCTTAATAGCGCATTTTGAGAGTATACAATCGCTAGGGCTTTGATAAGTTTTGGTGTTAATTTGAAGTTAATATCACGGTACCTATAAAAGAGTATTTTGATGATACGCATGAATTTTTGACTTTACATTTGAAGAATGATTTAATGTCCATAAGTGTGGTGTGTTTTATCAGGAACAGCGAGTAATAACTCAATTGGATGTTCGTTAGTGCAGATTCATGTTTTGTGAAAGAAAAATGACATTTAATTCGCCTGTTTCTTCTCCGTTAGAGGAATCTCATAACGAAACGTTGGTGGATTTAAAAAAAATGACTATCGAGAGATGAAATGTATGTTTCTTATTTCGACAAAAAATGTTTTGATTTGAAATACATTCCATTCATTGAGGCTTTCTAGGCTTGTTCGTGAGTCGTCTACGAATAATTTTATCAGTACGTTCTGAGTTTTGATTTGAAGTCTTAGAAGTGTCTTAAAGTTTGGACATTGTCATTGACAATTATTGTATTTTATAAATATATCTATCCATATACACATACATATCGAAGGGACATTGAGAGATAAATAATTAAAAGAAAGTTAATTACGAACTTATTTCTATAGCAAATAATAAATCTCGACTCATTTTATTGTTCTATTGTGAATTTCGAACAAATTACTCAGATGAATTGGATTGCTTTCGTCATAAGCAAGTGCTTCTACAGAATTCGATAATGAAACGCTCTTTGAAGCCTCAGCTGAGGGGTCGGTTACACTAATGACTTGTTAGTCAATGCCTCGTCACTGGTCACAAACGCCTTTTGGATGATTCTCCATTCGCGCTTGGCGCTTTGTAATAACGCTCCTATTACAGTGGAGAGTTTTGTACTGGTCCGGTTTGTATTTCTGTTAATGAAATATATATAATTATTATTGCGATGGTATCGCGTACACTTCTTTCCAGTGCTGAATTATTTTATTCGTCGCCGTGCTAGGTCTACCGCCTCGAAACTATTCTTTTCAGGGAGGAAACAGTTTCATTATGAAGCGTGCGTTTATTCAATCTCATTTGATTTTGGAGTTTCATTGTCGATCCGCCATAAAATCGGTTATTCTTCATAAAATTTATTGGTTCTGACACTGTTTTAAAGCTTATGTTTGCCGCTATTGATGAAAATTTGCCAAATAGACGGAAAAAAAGGAATCGGGGAAGTACCGCGGCCTCACAGAAGACCGGCGTGAAGTGCAAGTACGCATTCACAGAATTTCATCACTAATTGCCTAAAGAAGATACTTTTACAGAATTTCCTAAATTTTCTCACCAATCCGATCACACCAAAAATTTGCATCTTGTAAAATTATCTGTTAATCAATAAATAAATGATGCGCGTAATATTAGATCCCAGCTCAGCTTCACTGATGGCAAAATTAAGAAACGCGCAATCAAAGTCGAAGTAAAATCATAGTCAACATTTCTTTATTCAAAAAACTACCACCATTCAGGCTAATGGCCTGCATGAAAACCGGCCAAGTACGAGTCGGACTCGCGCACGAAGGCTTCCGTACCGTTATCTATAAAAATGCCTTATGTATGGGAGCCCCACATTTCTTATTTTATTCTCTTTTTTTTAGTATTTCACATAGTATTTACATCATCTGTGAAAATTTTGGACGGACGGACAGACAGGCAGATAGCGGAGTCTTAGTAATATGTAATATGTATATAGTCCCGTTTTACCCTACGGGTACGGAACCCCATAAATACGTACGCAATAAATACAACATTCCGCTGCAGTGTTGATATGCATCAGAGTTGAAAGTGTGACGTAGGCGATTTATTAACGAAGCGTGTAACCGTAACGAGCAACGACGCTTTCAACCAAATTTTACGGCGGCGTAACGATGCTCCGAGTGGCAGCCCTAACGGCGTATGAACCATTACTGGCGACTTTTATATGTTCTATAATAGTTGCGAGAAATGCACATTTCGTTACGACGTAAATTGTGTTATGAATGACGAAAGTAGTCAATTTTAGAGTCTGTCGTGGGCTCTCTTACGTTAATTTTCCCGTTTCGTTTATTACATTAATTATTCAAATTGTATAATTTATATTACGAGCCGAGATAGCTCAGTTTCCATGCGTTCGCTTTTAATTCAAAATACTCGAGCAACCCGAGTTCAAACCTCGGTGCTGGCACGAGTGAAATAGTCAGATCCAATTTTTAGTTCTTATCTATCACGTGACCAGCGGTGAAGAAAGACATATTTTCGAAGTAGTAACAAAAAAGATCGATCGCCGGCACCAGTGTAGTTGTTAATTTTAAGTGCTGACTTATCACGTGCTCAGCTGTGCCTGTGAAGGAAAACATCGTGAGGAAATCTGCATATTTTCGTAATAATAACAAAAAATGTTTCATAACAACAAAATATGTGAAATCTGACAGTCCCCAGGGGTGTCACGTATTAGATTATGCCCTAATACCATCCGTGCAGAGGAGCCCTTGCCCGGCAGCGCGTTACTTATAGTCTGTCATTTACTACTTACATTTTTTACATTGTAAGTAAAAAGCCTAACGTTGGTAAATAATGTAAGAAAGGTAGGGACACGCGGCAGCCTCGACTGTTGCATGAATGGGCAGGCTCGTCCGGGCAAGTACCACGACCTCACAGAAGACCGGCGTAAAGTGGAAGTATGACAAATACTTTCGCGTTTCGTCTGCTGAGTGAGGTAGCCGGAGCCCAATTTCCAAAAAGGTTGTCAACGCATCTGCAAACCCTCGAGTGTAGCAGATGTTCATGGGCGGCGGTATTCACTAAATATCAGGTGAACCGTCTGCTCGTTTGGCAACTTTTCGCATAAAAAAAATCTTTATTGAACAGATGTTTTTTGCATTCCGACTGAGTGTTAAAACTCCATTCGATCAAACTACAGCCAGATTCTACGAGATTCAGTGCTGCAAATACCCAAACGGAAATCGGTCCTAGAAATCGAGTATATACTTGAGTGTTCTCGCGATTTTCTTTTGGATTTAACATTTTTAATTATCTATCTGTTTATTATATTATAATCCTCGTTGTAAAACGATATTCGAAATTGTTTGTATGCTGGAAAGGATATAACTCAATCAGCCATTTAGCTTAGTTGCTAAAGCGTCAGGCCGCGAAAGCCGAAGACGTGGGTTCGATTTCCTCAGCGGCGGCAAATTTTTCGTACTTTTTCTAAAAATTTTAAATTTTCTACAAATTTCAATGTTTAGATTTAAATTTATTTCATCTTAAGATTAAAATCACCAATTGAAATAAATGTATATATAAGACGTGTCATTATTGCTACTTACTTCGTAAAAGTATTTATTATCAACTGGTGTAAATGCATAAGGCTAATAATTTAAAAACTATGCCCATATTTTTCATGTACATACATAATATGCAGATGTTTTTGTATAATATGATATTTATCTCCATTGCAATATGGGTAAGCGAGTTAGAAGGTAAATACATGAATAATTTTTATAAATTTGAGCAAAAGATGTATTAAAGCAAGATTAAAGCATATTTCTGGGAAAGAGAATGAATTTCTTTATCACATTGCATTATTTATGATCATGCAAATATTATTTCAGAATGACCCGTCGATGTTATTTTCAAATAGTTAATATTTTATTATTGTGTATTGATCATATTGAAGATGTTTGTTTATATCTTCAAACTTTTTGACTGAAGTGTTGACAGTGGCGACTTAAGTCGAAAACTTGAAGAAGTTCTGATAAAAGTTTATTTTTTTAAGGAAATTAATATTATGTTCAGGACTGAAGTAATAAAATGTACTTTAATATATTAAAATGTGTAACAATATGAAACATTTCTTTGATCTCTACTAGGTAACAAAAACATAAATTTTATAATTTTGTAACTAGATTTATTTATTATTAAATATTGAAAGTATGAGTTATTTAGACCCATAAAATTATTTACATAATATTGTTTTTCAATTTTGTTGCATTCATATTATGCTATAACTAGACATAGTTATGAACTGACATATAACTTGTGAGATTTATAATTGAACTATCAAATCATATAAAAATGTGCCCACAAAGATGATTTTTTCAACGATTATTTGAAGGCTATATTTTAAGTCGTATATATATATATTTTAAAACCTGAAACTTAAAAATTTAATTTATAGGAAGGTGCCAAACAAAGTAACAAAGTACACGATTAACTGACAGAAAAAAAATAGTGCAAACACCATTGAAATCTGGAGCAATGCATAGATAAAGTGATTTTTTCTTTCGACCCAAGTACAATGTAAAGTAGTCTCCCTAGCTAACCAAAGAGTTGAACCGCAAATTATGCGTCTGATATGTTTCAAGATAATGGTTTTTTAGAACGGGCTTAATCCACTTTCACGATATCGAGCGTAATTGTAGAAAGTAACTATTCTTGTACTTTTATTTTTCGCGCATCACATTGCTTTAGCTGATTGCGGGGTCATACTTATTTCTCTTTTGTAAAAGCGTTGTGTTGTCGATTTGCGAAAAGAAATTAGATGTAATCGGTACAGATCTATGATTTTAAAACATGAATAGGGGTTTTCCGCGAAAATTAAAAAAAAATTATATTTTAATTTCCTCAGGTAAATCGTGTATTTTGGAAATTACATTTATATACAAATTACTGCGTAATGAAATATGCATAATAACGAAAAAAATAACTAAGTAACAAATCGACAAAAAAAATTAAAAATAATAAATGTTAGCAATGATCTGGAATCGAAAAAAAAGTAAAAAAAATAAATGTGTAAATGATCGTGACGCGAACCACGGCCGTCTGTTTTGGGGCCGCCCGATTACCGACCGAGCTATTATGACATTTTCTCTTGCGGTGAAATTTACCGTCATATTCGAATTATATTTTTCATTCCCTGAAAACAGGGATAAAAGGACATTTTCTAAAAATGAAACTTAGCTATATCGATGTTTCGCCCCCGAATCTATGCATTTCATGTAAATCGCTGGAACCGTTTCCGAGATTCCGATTATATATATATATATATATATATACAAGAATTGCTCGTTTAAAGGATAACATGTATTTATTCATATATATATTTATTTATTTTATTCATAAATTTGTGTATGGTAGTGGTGTGTACAATAGCGTATACCTCAAACCCTTCTCACTGATCATTGTATCCTCAGTAACATGGTTGCATGGAAGAAATCGCTTCGAAGCGATAAGGCCGCCAATTGTAACTTTATGTAGTTGTTTGTTAGTTTTGTAATTTTTTCTGGTATACAATAAAGCGTATTTCATTCATTCATTCATTCACTTTTTTGTCAAGATTACACAATAAATGTAGTCTGGTCCCACTTTATTAAAAGGTGGCCACACATCTGCAACCCTACGGGTGTTGCAAATGGTGGCGGTTATCACTTAACATCAGGTGATCCGACAGCTCGTTTGCCACCTTATCAAATATAAAAAAAACAAAAACGATGTACATGAAACACCCACGACCAAGTATTTATTGTACCATCGAAACCTCACTTTGTCTACTGAAACAGAATAAGGCGCTTTAGGCGACGCCAAAAAACATTATATAAACATATTATATTGTGCTACCCGCTGACAGTAGGGTGAAGTGTAACAAGATAAAATGCCTTTTACTGGCTTCATTGGATCCATGTACGTGGCTCTATCATCTATAAATCATTGCCGAGTGAGCGTCTGATTTTATTCCACCTATAACACGTTAATGCTTACTGACATTTTCTACCAGATATCTAACAGGGACGTGAAATTTTACGAATGAAAATAACAAAAACACGTCTGTGAGTACATGTGTGATTCTTTCAATTGTCACGTTGAATTTTATACATGTATTTTCACTTTGATGCGTGATGTAAAAACGTTTTAGTGTAATGTTCTCCGGAATAAAAGTTACGGAGGACTTTATATATGTAATATGTGCAAAATGAACAGCCTAATTGTATGTATGTCCCACTGCTAGGAAAAGCCTTCAACTGTAATAAGGGTGTGAGTGCAAACTTCCCAAGTCTCCGTTAGTTATCTCGGATCCATATCATATACTACATATTTATTAATTTTTGTTACACAGGTTTTTAGGTAAACATATTGCTTTAACCACTGAATACGTGGTTAATTACAATTAAACGGTTATATGTAAATAATTTCATTAGTGCTGATACCAATGTGACAAAGACCTGTGCAAATGTGCGAGAAGTCGATGGATGCTAGTGGTTCACGACCGTGCTTAGTGGCAGCCTGTGTGGGAGGCCTATATTCAACAGTGGACTCAAACAGGCTGAAATGATGATGATGATGACATCAAGGCTCGGACTCGGATTTCCGTAGTAGTGGACAAAAAACTTGTGTTCCCGCACTGAATTACCACAGATCTTGGTACTACTCATCATCAGGCGAACCATCTGCTCGTTTGCCAACTTATCACACAAAAACAACAATCAAGTAATCCTACGGGAAAATGTTGGGAAGCGAAAGGAGTCGTCCACTTCAGCAATGGCGACGGACGCGTTATTTACGAAGGAACTTCGTACAGAACGATTAGAAATATTATTTTAAATAATACTCAACCATCTTTCGCTAACCATAGACGATATCTCGTCTCAGCCGAATTAGGATACTGGTTAAAAAAAACAGATATACTATAAAAAACGGATTTTAACTGAAGAAGAGATGATGTACCCGATTCAAAATGCTTAGTAACGATTCTTAATGAAAACTTTAGAACATCAACGGGCACAAACCCTCAACATCAAATAAACAGATACCAATTGACTCTTCGAGATCACGAAAACACTCGCGCTGTTCAAGCCGCCTCGGTGAAAGTGAAGGAACAGTATAACGTCTAAGTACTTTTTCTTTGGCCCAGAATTTGAGGAACAAGAAAAACAAATAGTTTTCGGCTGCAGTTAATAGGAGGGTTCCGTATACGATTTGTTTATTTCTTTATTTAGCCATTGCAAAACTATTCGGAACAGTTCTGAAATTCATTCATACAAAAGTATTAATAGTGAAAAAATCTTCTAATTGACAAGTAATTGATGATTAGAAGTGAGTATGTTAAGAAAGTATGAAAAAGGACAGTTACAGAGCAAAGGCTACACGTCTCTTTACAAATATTTATTGTTAAATGTTAATTGTAAGGTGTTTGATACTGTAAAGTACGTACACTAGATGGCGCCAAGCATTGCTAAAAATGCAATAAAGAAGTAGTACTTCGTTAGCTTAGCAGTTTGTAAACGGTGATGATAAGGGTTTTTAAACTAATAACTTTAAATTATTAAACAAGATAATAAAAAACAAGTGGGCAGTTACAAGATCAAATCCAAATTATAATTATTAAACCTTGACAGTAATTTGTTATAACGGATGTTGGTGCTATTAGATTAGAAAACAATTCTTGATTCCTGATACCCAAGGGAATGTAAACTTAAACATACTTTTCTTTTGTAAATAAATACATATTATATATATATAAACACCCTTTTTCTTAATCGGACACTCTTGGCAGAGTGGTCGTGGCTGTCGATGAACAGGATTGCGTCTCGTCGTCGCTATTCGCTTCCAAGGCAGCCGCACGTCTTGCGATGTACCAGACACTGGAAAAACACGATGTTCATCACACAATATTTTTCTAGTAGTGGGGATCGAACCCACACCCTCTGGCGCAAGAGGCAGGGTCACTACTCCCCACGGCAATTGGGTCGTCAACCAATCGTCAACTACGCCAGTCGTACGAATTATGATATTATATCTTCTTGTCATGAATTGTGAGGAGAAATAAAATACATTATTATATTATTATTTCACTACCGGGAGAAATACAATCGTACGTTTGTATGTGTCGTCGTGGAATTTTATAATGTACTTAGTGTAAGTGCATTCAACCGTTTGCGATTATCAAGTTAATAAAATAATTTACCTGTTATACAATCTCGTATGAGAATACGTTTAGTTCGAGGTGTTCAGCGATGGGCACCAATATGACTAGTACACTTGCTTCGTTGCGCAAATATGATCCAAACTTTATGAATGACCGTGTGATCTTTTTCCCAAAAAATATTCCAGAAACGGTAAACTCAGCGATGCCCGCTACTAATACTGGAACCCATAATATTCAAGTTTCAGGTTTGACTCCCAGCTAAACGGGCCATAGATTTACTTTTTTATATTCAAAGATATACACCAGCCAATTTAGAATTTATTATCACTAAGTAGAACAAAGTGTTTGGAGATATTTTGCATTTAAATAATAACGTTGCAAAACGATACATTAACGCACTAAAAAAAAATATACGTTAATGTTGTTACCACACACGAAAGGGGCCCTAACTTGTGCGGTAAAAAACCAGATGATTAAAAGACTGCCAAACAGCAACGCGCTTTTTGTGAACACTGTTTTTTGTACTTGTCAAAACTGTTGTAATAACGTTAGGGCTGTCGACTTAATGTAAACGGTTTAAGATTACTCGATTTCTTTGTTTAATTTTTTTAGTGTAAGATTTCTTTATTTGATGGTAAACACTGACATTTAGTTAAACGTCTTGATAATGATTACTAAAAACTGTTTAAAATTGATATAATAGTAAATGTTATAACAGTATGGTTACGGTTTTGGAACTCAATTAGCACATACTTCTCAATCGTCTTTTTGTAAAGTTGATCATAAAGTGTTTCAATAAACCTTAATAGAGGTAGCCCTAAGTCATTTCAATTTACTATTATAAAGTTGTAGATGCTTATTGTTAAAAAAATCGTGTATATGTACGTAGGTCTGTCTGAGAGGGTAATTTAATTCCTCACTAGCTTGAACATGTTGGTCACATACGGGAAAGTTTTAATTCAGTTTGGAGGGATATAAAGTGTACGATACCCGAAGTCTGCTCACGGCTACTTTAAGATACGTGATTGCAATTTATAAGGCTTAGGTGTGACTGTAATAGATATAGATTAATCCGTATATACCTCTTGGTTCACGTAATGATTTCTTGAGTTAACTTTGTTAATCTAAAAAGTCTCGTCTGAAATTTCGTGATGTATAATCAAAATTAGAGACGATATCCGTAAATGAGATTTATTTAGCAATGAACATATTGCGATTGCATCTATGTAAATTGTATTCATTTGAAGTAATCAATAGTAACTTTATCTGTACAACTATAAAGCTACCAATGTCTGCATTAATTTAGATTTTAGAACGAGTGGTCATGCGAAATTATTTTTTTTTTGGGCTTTCTCATCTCGTGCTAAAGATGCCACTGTTTGACGTTTAAGTTTAACTATCATTTATCTCAACAGATCGATATACTATAATAATAATTCAAGTATTTACCTGTCACAAATGACCGTTCTGCGGTATTTCCGGCCCTAAACGGACTTAGTCGACCCCAGTCTGAGACTTTAGTTAACAAAGTCTCCACTTCAGACACATGATTGTTTCGGCTCTGGTAAACGTTTTTTCGAGAAATGTATAGCACTGCCATTTTAAGAGACATCCACAGTGTTATCATTTGCATAGCAATGAACGTTGCTGATTTGCAACATGTCATTTATATGCAGAAGAAACAGAGTAGGAGATAGTACACAGCCTTTTGGAACACCAGCATTGACAAATATAGGATCAGAGTATGTACCGTCGACGACGATCTTGATGCTCCGATTTGCCAAATAGCTGGTTATTCATTTGCATAACTTCTCGGGAAGCCCATAGGAAAGCAGCTTCTATAGATTTGCTTAGTACCATACACGATCTAAGACTTACATTATAATACTTAATATATAATATTATACATTATAAAATTATATATTAATATTTATCTGTATTTCTCTGTAAATAATCTCATTTCCTACCTACTAATCTCAGTCTATCTATAACGGTCAATGTCTATTTTCTATCTCACCTATTTCGTACGTCATCGATTTTAAATAAAATGTTAAACGCAAGCACCACGTTTGCCCGAATAGCGATTAGGAAATGCTCAGCCGTATTCTCGAGCTTTACAGCGATCTAACGTCCCCGATGAATGAGTTACGACGTACCGAGATACTAGTATATGGCGGTTTATATTCAGGCGATATCTAAGCGTCGCCGTCTCGTATCGACAATTTCACAGAGTGCTAGTCCCGCTCCCCCATAAGGCACATAACGTCACTTATCTAAGGGAATGACGTCGAACGTCGCTTCACAGTCCTCGCAACGGAGCGGCAACTCTTTAGAGGTAGTGCGCCTTCCATTTTCCGCTATATTTTTCTCCTCAACACGCCACAGAGTGAACTACATCAGAGCGTCTCAGTTTGCCTTTTTAAACTATTAAATTTCGGGGTAAGTTAATGGATATATGATATCCGCATCAAATTTAAATGTTATTGGTTCTGAAGACAGTCTACATTAAACAGCTTGCACCTAGTGAGCACAACAAAGTAGAAAAAAATCTAACTCTTAAAATAGTATATTAGTTGCCGACAATTTGCCAGTTTTCAATATTGGTAAAACATTCTAAAAATATGATACAATAATTTATTTATCCATCATTTACAATATTATTATTACAATTAAGGTACTGTAATTTCAATAATTCGTGCTTTAAATATAATATGGTTGATGGCCGTTTTTAATGTTAAAATAAATATTTAAAAAGAAACTTCGATGCTTTGCTAAATTCTCTGCTGCAAATCTGTTCTATCAGTGTTCTGTGTGACAGTCTTTTAGTACGTACATTGTTTCCCATTTAAACTCGTGAGTTGCCTTAAAACGTATATTTTAAAGACGTGTTCAGAGGATTTCTGCGATGTCCTGTACCTTTATCTAAGTAACACCGTGGAATTACTAGTGTACCGGTAGACAAAGTACTATAAAGTACTGTGTTTATGAGTGTATCGTTTAAGTATAAAAGATTTATAAAATATGCTTCTTATTTTTTATCATATAATTATCTTATGTTTTATATAATTATCTTATGTTATCTTATGTTAGTTATTATGAAATAAAATTTGAAGTAAGCTAGTTATTTTATTGCTTCGTTCAATCCAAAATCTCTGAGGGTATAAACGTATTCCGACCAGTACGTGTAATAAAGTTTAGAATTGACAGTAAAGTTTTTTTTACGTTAAATGTCAAGCGAGCAGGCATTTTACTTGATTTTAAGTTATTATTTCCGGTCATAGATATGTGCATGCGTTGTAGAAGCGTTGACGACATTTAAAAAAAGTTTTTAAAATCTTGCCCTTACTTTAGGATAACATCTTGTGGACGTTTTACAAACATAAATTTTACGTGGACGAACGTCCAGATGCGAAAGAACTATCTGTGGTTCACACAAATACGCAGACGTCGAAGCCAATACCTTGGCAAGTCCGGTTGTTTCCCTCACCAGAAGGAATGTGAAAATACTATATACTTCACGGGCGTACCTTCGTTATCTGTACATTGCTTATATTCGTTCCGTTCACGTCTTGTTCCAGCGCAGAGTGTCGTGGGTTCGATTGTCGACACGGGACAACTATTTGTGTGAGCCACAGATAATTGTTTCGGCGTTTGTCCACGTGAAATTTATGCTAAAAGTCCTTACAACACTGGACAGTGTTGTTTTAAAACAGGGGCAGTGTTTTTCAAACACCCTACCGAAACCAACTGCACGCTCCACAGGTGGGCTGTTCCAGTTGGGCAAAGTGCTGAACTTCTTCCCGGTCGGCGACGAGCGCGAGTGTCGACCCGAAGGCAACACCTTGGCGAAGGCAGGCATCTGCCTCAACCCCTACGACTGCAGGCAGCGAGACGGAAAGGCGTCGGGAGACTGCGCACATGGCCTCGGCGTATGCTGCGTCTGTGAGTAGAACACCGTTTTTACCGTGAGATTTAAGTTTTGTTTTGTGGTTACTAAATATGTTTTTATCGACTGTACCAATTCGATTGGGAAGGTTGGCCATGAGTACGGATAACGATGACGTTATATGTACAAATGAAGGTGTATCCTATAAGTGATGTGGTTTTAGTATGCGTTATGTTATGGCGATATACTACATACCGCCGGCTATCCTAGTTTTAGTGTAGTGAAGGGTAAGTCTGCCTTAATCTCATGTAACCGTTTTCAATGACCTGGCGGTTGATCTAGCAGTAAAGAATGTATCTTACGACAAAAATATTTGACTGCACCGAACGGAATATACAAAGGAGTATAAAAGGAAACTTTTGATTAATTTTTAAGGAAGTAAACCCAGTATTGAAACGAAGTTTCTAACACCAAATTTTCATTTGGAAGAATAACTATTAACTTAAAGGAGGAATCTAGAAACATGAAAATTATCTAGCGAAGTGTTAAGAGACAGATTTGATTTACTTTTGAGGTGTCTAGCGGCGTAAAAAACTAATAATTAACAGATACCAAGGGTTATGAAGAATTTTTGATCGAATTTGAAAGAGGTGACTTGGCTATATTAATACTTGAACCAAAAACTTTGTACCCCTCTTCACGAAAATTGAGCGGACCAAGAAGTATAAAATGTTTCACACTTATAGTTTTTAAAGCGGAGAGTAGAATGCTAATATTGTTTATGAAACTGTGCATAAAATATATTAAATCAATAAAAAACCGTTACACACATGGTAGTCCATGCTTAATTAATTATGGTCGAATTTTGACCATCGGGCGACTACTAGTATAAATAACCAATATATATAATTTAATAAAAATAATAAATAATTACCAATAAATAAAAGCATGGTCTTGTTACCTGAAAGACGCAGGTTTGCATCCCGCAGCGCCGAAAGTTATGGACTACTTATCTACGTAACTTCTCGTCTTAAATTATCTCTAAGAAAAAAATATTTACTTTACGGAGCGCCGTTATTGTTGAAAACAATTAAGCCACCTACCTTTATTATATAGCTATATTCACTTTCTTTTAAACTAACAATTGTTGTAAGAAACTTGTTTTAGATAGTTTAAAAACAATAATATCAAACGACAAAATGAGAAAAGCTTTTAACTATAACAGAATAGTAACTGTACTATATTTTGACAGTCGACATTCATTTAACACAGAAGCCACTGCAGCAAAATCAAAACTAATTTAACTTGAGGATAACACCCCAACGAAAGTTCTCCAATCTTAAAGTAAATTCTAGTTCTCGTGTGTAAAGTTTATAGACAAGTTAGATATAAGCAAGCCGGGTTAATGGGTACTCGTTTACTTAAGACCAGTCATTGGTAACTTTTAGAGATCGTCATCAAAGAAATACTACAACTATAAATTCTGGACAGGTAAATAAAGAAAGTAACTGCTAAAAATATTTATATACATACAAATCTCGCGGAAAATATATTTATGTCTTAATTATTGACGTTAAGAAGTAATTTTAGATTATTTCATAGCATCATATCAATTTTTGTCTCTTCTTATGATTTATCATTCTATCAAAATTGCTCTGAATTTGTGTAACAGGTATTACTGGTTCACGCTGTAGCTTGTGCTAATGACCTAATGAATGGAAGGATCGCCCGAAGATCCATAACTACACAATAAACCGGTTTGACCTGGAATATGGAAAGAAAAACGTGCTAGCCCATATACTTGACAGACAGTTGACTGTATTATAAGACATTATATCACGAATTGCTATAACTGTTTTATTTTGGTATTCTATATTAAGTATTTCTAAATTTATCATTTATCTGCTCGAGGCCCAGCATGCCATTTGGCTTGTATACCGTAAAAGGTCTATGAGTATAACCCTTTGGATTGATGAGTACGTCATCAGAATCTAAGTCGTTCATATACATTGAAGAACAAATGAAATACAACCAGTTGAGACTCGGCTATCTATCGAATATAATATATCAATATGGTTCTTTCTTTACCCCCTTCAAACTCTTCACTTAAGCGTCCATATGCTTCGTTCGAGCGCATTTCAAACTTTCACTTAGGAGCAGTGCCTCTTTTCGAATGCGCTGTCGCCACTTGACGGACGCGAGATTGTTTCCAAGTCGCCCCATTGTCTAGAGCCGCGTCATTTTCCCTGAAACAAGCCAACTGTGCTAACGGAGAGCCGCCAACTGCCGTCCGCTTGAACTTTACCGGATTCGTTTGAAGTTTCAGGGGCGTCGAACTCGCGCCTTCGTCGTTTTTTGTCTTTCATGCACAAAACTGCTTTACGGATTTTATCGCGTTTGTCTTTGGTCTTTCGTTTTAGCTTATCGATTTAGATAACCTTGTAAAAAAACTTGAACCCTAGTCAGAGACGGTCTCTTGTAAAGGTACATTGTACACACAAATTAATTAGGCATACGCCCAGGTCTGAAATAATTTTCCGTAGGTCATTAGAAATAGTACTTCCTGGTAGGAATCGACTAGACTCAGACCGCAGAATCTTTAGACCATGCGCCAATAATTTTAGTTATTAACTTCCAACCTTTCGATTACGTTGCAGCATGCTTCTTCACAGGAAGTACTTTTAGGCGAAAACTCTTTGTTGTCGTGCTTATTATAGCGACAGATATTTTTATGTGAGAAGGTGGCTATCTACCTGGTAGTTCACCTGATGTTAAATGATAGCCAACTATGGACATTTGCAACACGCCTAGAGTCGCAGATTCGTTGCCAAAAAACTTTCACGCAGGTCTTCTATCAGATCGTGGTACTTACCCGGATAGACCTGCCCATTCGTGCAACAACGAACACTGTTGCGTGGTCCTACCACAGTTAATGTTATCGATTCAAAAGAAAGCGATAAAACACTAGAATGCCAGCTCTTCCTATATATCACAGTTTATAGGGAGTGATTCTGCGGTCGCGAATTGTCAAGTCCCATCCGGCGAAGAGTCTTCGCATTATTCCATTTACACTGTCGGATAACGGAAGCATTGCGGGGCTGCGGATAGCAATTATTTATGGATGAACCCTCGGAATAGCGCTTCAATGCGCTACCATGTGAATTTTTAACTTGGCTGTGCAGGGTTTTATCATTATGGAATTATGAATGTTACGCTATTACATTATCACTACATAATATAAAACAACGTCGTCCCGCTGTCTGTCTGTCCCTATGTATGCTTAGATCTTTGAAACTAAGCAACAGATCTTGATGCGTTTTTTTTTAACTAAATAGAGTGATTCAAGTGATTCATTACACTCGTGCGAAGCGTTAGTTCCAAAATAATTAATATTAAAATTGGAGTGTCTGTTTGTAATATTAAAATAACCGCTTTTTACAAAATGCATATGGATGTATACACGGTAAATATACCAAAATAATTTTGATGTGAAACATCTATAGCCCCACGTAAAACCGATTTCTGGCGTGGCGACGCATGCCGTGGCGACGCGTCGTCACGCTATATGATGGTATATTATTATTACACGCTATATAATTACTCAAATTTAAATTAATTGTTAATAATTATTTATTAATTATTAATTAATTAAATTAATTGTGTGTACTATTACCGAAGTCACTGATTAAACGAATTAAGTAGTCACGATTTCAAATAATTTCGTAAATTTTTGTATTTAATGAAAATAAATGTCAATAAATAGTCATCGTTATCTGGAAAAAAAATCGTAATATTTTATTTTATCATTATGACATATTTAGTTCCTATCACAATCTTTTCTTTTCTGAATATTACTTTTACAAAATAATGTTGATGTTTCACATCTGCCAGGCGTCCCGTGAAGGCTCATTTTTTTATCATTTTTGTCTGTATATCTGTCTGTTTGTTCGGGCTAATCTCTGAAACGGCTGGACCGATTTGGACGGGACTTTCACTGACAGATAGTTGATGTAATAAGGAGTAACTTAGGCTACTTTTATTTTAGAACTTTTCTTATTTTAAATCCACGCGGACGAAGTCGCGGGCACAGCTAGTATGTAGTAAATTCGTGTGCACAAGCGTAAACTCCCCTGCATCCGCCGCCCGTGCGTATCAATAATTCATAATAATTGTTATACGGTAAATTCGCGAACACGGGAATGTATTTATAATTTGATCGGTCCGTCGATAAATCTTGCAAATTGTCCGAACCCGTTCTTTCTCGAGGCACGCTCGATGGTCGCTTCTTCGCAATTATAACGGTATCCGCGATTTTACCTCGTCATTATAGTCGAAGGTTGCATGAGGCCGTCCACACGCCAAGTGCAAGTACTACATTCCGTGCGTTTAATGCGGTAATGCGATGTGTATTTCTCTTGCATCATATATATACAGCGTGTCGTTACCATCGCGACAATAAATGAACACACGTCTAACGCTACTTGCCAATAATCACAAAAAAATATTAACGTTAAACAAAATCCATAATTAAAAAAAAATACTTTTCGAACAAACTAATTAAGTAAAACAGAAAAAAAATTTGTAACATCCGATACAACTCGCGCCACAGCGTCGTATTACAAGCCTCTCCTTCTAACAGTATGTTTTGTCTCTTTTAAATTCATTCAACCCATTCATATGCTTTGTGACCTTTACAAATGAACTTTACGTTACGCTTTTTATAGGTAAGGGTGTTCTAAAATTCTTTGTTTTGGAAAATTTAATAACTCTGTAAATATTGATGTTTAAAGAATTTAAATGTTTACGAACGACGACTTTAAAAAATTATCCCCTATATGTGTCTTCATTTATTGTCGCGATGGTAACGACACGCTGTATAGTGTTATAATCACTGCGGCCGTCATGTGTTCACAGATGGTCGTAGACATGTCTAAGGTATGAAGCTTTTCGCATCTTGGCGAGCACTTCTTTAAATTCAAACAATTTTTGAAGATTATTTGCATTCGGAATTTAATAGGCTATAGGAGGAATCCAGTTTAGTTGTGTCAGCTTATAAAAAATATACGGCTGATAAAAATCATTATTATAAAAATCATTAATAAAGATCATTATTTTTAAGTTTTGTATATTCATTTGTTTTTAGACCGTGAATAAACGTTTCTTCTTCTTCTTAAAAAAGACGTTAAGATTTTCGTCGGTGTGGCAATCAGCCGTTTGGCTCAGTGGCTAGAGCGTCAGGCCGCGAATGCCGAAGACGTGGGTTCGATTCCCACAGCGGCGACAATCTTTTCGTACTTTTATTTGTATATTATATTTACAAATTTTAATGTTCAATCTTAAGTGCAGAGCACTATAAAAAAAATTAAATTAAACTTACACTGGGCCGCAAAAAAACCGGGTCGAAATTCAACATTAAAATTAAAAACAACATTTTATATTTTCACCAATAACTTTAAGACATTTAATGAATTTCATAGCCCTACTGTAGAAGATGTGTGTTGTAAGCACATTTTACTAATATACAATTCACGTGGACAAACTCTCAGATCCGAAACAATTATTTGCGGGTCATACAAATAGATGTCCCGTGTGGGGATCGAACCCACGGCCCCAAAACGATCGACGCCGAAGCCAATACCTTGGCATCTGCGCCACGGAGTCATCACTGGAAATTGTATAAATTAATTAGTTTCAGCGATTAAGGAAACCGATGAAATTTTTTCATAACTAACGTTGAAAATATAATTTCATTTTCGCAAATTATTCATTGCATACGTAAACAGTCTTCATCCCTTGTTTGGAGAACAAAAACTTTTTCTTTATTAGCTAAACATTCATTAACCTTCAGACTCTGAGAGCGCAAACTAAATAATCTAAATTGGCAAAAACGCTGGAGCTCTTGCTAAAAGAAAATAAAAAGCTTGGGTAATTAAAAAGAATTTTCCTTCTTTAGAAAGCTTTCATTTTTTTCATAATTTCTTCGTTGACCGATAAAGCTTGTTTTTGTATAATGAATAAAAGATGAATCTTTTATACCAAATTACCTCGTTTAATAAAGAATATAAATGTTTTCGAACTTTCTTTGTTTTAGATTGAATTGATTCGTAAATAGATACTTTATTTTACTTTCTAAAAACATTGTTTAATATAAATGCCAACATTACATACATAAAGTATAGAAAGCTAACAGTTCCTCCGATGATACGTAATCACCGCCGAGCATTGACATTCACAACACAATATGTTACAAATGCGTTTCCTTCACTCAAGCTATTAAAATCGCTAGAACGTTTCCTGTTTAGTTTCGTTCAACATGAAGGTGGATCTTCCGGCTTTCTGGACTTTATGAAAACTGTATTTCGTGTCTTTACAGTCGAAGTTACCTGCGGCGCCACAGTGCAGAACAACATCAGCTACTTCATGTCGCCCGGCTTCCCTGAGCTGTGGCACGGCGAACGCGACTGCGACGTCCTCGTGGAGAAGACCCACGCCGGCGTCACCCAGCTGAGGATAGATTTCGTCCACTTCACCATAGTAAGTGCCCTAACCTAACCCAACTCCTAAACATTGTCGTTGCGAATGAAGAAGCACTTAATTAAATCAAAACTTTTAGAAGTACAGGCATTTACTTTTAATTTATTAAGTGCTCAGCGGCGATGGAAACTATCGTGAGGTAACCAACATATTTTCGAAATAATAACAAAAAAAATGGTTCGAAAATATGTGAAGTCAGCCAATTCGCAGTGGGGCCGCGTGCAGGACTATGCGCTAATACCCTCTGTATGGAGGAGGCCTTTGTCCAGCAGTGGGACATTTATAGGCTTTTTTACTTTTAATTTATTTGTAACGCACATTTTATTACCATGGACATGATTGTGGGCTCGGATATCAAACAACCTGGTTATTGATGATAATATCGTCCAGCAGAGAGGCATGAAGATGATAGATTCATAACCTGCTCTTAGGATTCAAGTTACACGATTGCTAACATTGTCCATTAGGTTTAGACAATGTAAATGTTTTTAATTGTGGTAGGGCCAAGCAACAGTCTTCTCAGTTGCACGAATTGACAGCTCCGTCCGGTTAAGTACGACGCCCTCATAGAAGACCGGCGTGAAGTAGAAGTGTTATACTTCTGCGTTTTGTCTGATGAGTGAGGCAGGCGGGCCCACTTTATTGTAAGGTGGCAACGGATTTGTAACCCTACGGGTGTTGCAAATGTCAATGGGCCGCGGTTATCAGGAGAACCGCCAGCTCGTTTGCCATCTTGTCACATTAAATGTACTTCGAGTAAACGAATTCAATTGCACCGTATTACGTCATGGCTACGTTTTGTGTGCTCAATTAAAATTATATTCGCCAGCTCCCTTTGACGTCCGCGACTAATTATAATTAGTCGTGACGACGGAGAAAGAATTGTTATACAATCCACGGACAGCGAGCCCGGATCGAATTACGTAAATGGAATAAAGGAATGCGCCCACTCAGAGGCTTTTGGGGTAGCGACGAAATTCAATCTAGCGGATTGTGGATTTGTAACCGCCGCTAGCTGCAACATTAATTATATTTCTAACAGAAAAGAATATATTTGCTTTATTGCTCGCTAGGAAATACAGAAGGGGAAAATACAGGAAAAGGAATTGCTAAGGTAGGAATTTCTTCCAGATAACTACCTAAGTACAGGATGAAGGTAATGAAGTTGCGAGATAACGGTGCAAAATAAAATAAGCCTAAATATAATTACGTACAGATATAACAATATGCTTTGAATTTTTTACGTAACCTTGTATTGAGTCCGTAACCTTGTATCTAACCTTGTAACCTTGTATCTTTGAAATTGCTGGTTTATATTTCTCTTATTAAAAAAAATCAAATGAATACAAATTAAAAGCATGTAATTTTAATCGATCCTTAGGTGATATTGTTAATGAATCAGCCTATGCCATATGCCTCAGCTATAGAAATCGTGAGGGAATCGATAAAATCATTAAAGGCGTTTTTCACCGCCTCAGATGATTTGAATTTTTTTTCTTGTAAGGTTTATCCCAGTTACGAAAAGAAAATTGGTTTCAGTCGAAACAGAGCCTGATGAGTATCAGTCGTGGAGAGCTTCCACTTATGACTCTCGTTATAAGCTGCGAGACTAGCGTGAAGTATAAATATTTATACTATTACGTTTCGTCGAGTGAGGTACCAACTGCACTGCTTTTAGTCGGTGACTCATACAATCCATCTGGTGTGAATTGGCATCGTTGATTAAGTATAGTTGTCCCGCTCACCACATTAAAAAATAGCAGCATATTCGAACTTTTAGAATTAAAGGGACCTAATTTAAGTAAACCTTTTTGGCTCTTATTAAAACAAAGACCGGTTTTAGAAAGCCCCATAACGTATACTTCGATCTCTTTCTCTCCCCTCCAATCACCGTGTTTGTTCATAAGTGAACAACTTAAATTTCTAAATAGCAATAGCGACATCTCTCGTTCGAATTATCGTTGTAAAACGATATTCGAAATTGTTTGTTTGCTGGAAAGGATACAAATGGATTTAAGCATTGATTTAAATGCTAAAAACAATGTAGATAAAAGACGTTCAGATTTTCGTCGGTGTGGCAATCAGCCGTTTAGCTTAGTGGCTAAAGCGTCAGGTCACGAATGCCGAAGACGCGGGTTCGATTCCCCCAGCGGCGACAAACTTTTCGTACTTTTGCTACAAATTACGTTTCACAAAAATTGATATTTTTTTAATAGGTCACTATAATTCTAAAAATCGATGTACAGATATAGTTAAGTATACATGAAACTGTCATTGGATTGTGATCCGTCAAGGGCCAACCGAACAGGACGACAGGAGAGTGTGACGAGGACGCAATGACGGTCGGCGAAGGTGCCAACAACTTCACAGTTTGCGGCCTCAACCACGGACAGCACAGTGAGTCGATGATCTCTTTCTCAGTTACTTTAAAAATTGTCACTATTCTGACACCTCTCGTTCGAATTATCTGTAAAACGATATTCGAAATTGTTTGTATGCTGGAAAGGATAACAATGGACAAGCATTGCTTCAAATGCTAATAAAACGATTATTTTTCGGTGTGGCAATCAGCCGTTTAGCTCAAAAAAATCGATGTACAGATATAGTTAAAGTATACATGAAACTGTCATTGGATTGTGATCCGTCAAGGGCCAACCGAACAGGACGACAGGAGAGTGTGACGAGGACGCAATGACGGTCGGCGAAGGTGCCAACAACTTCACAGTTTGCGGCCTCAACCACGGACAGCACAGTGAGTCGATGATCTCTTTCTCAGTTACCTTTAAAAATTGTCACTATTCTGACACCTCTCGTTCGAATTATCGTTGTAAAACGATATTCGAAATTGTTTGTATGCTGGAAAGGATATAACAATGGACGCGCCAAGCATTGCTTCAAATGCTAATAAAACGGACGTTAAGATTTTCGTCGGTGTGGCAATCAGCCATTTAGCTTAGTGGCTAAAGCGTCAGGCCGTGAATGCGGAAGACGTGGGTTCGATTCCCACAGCGGCCACAATCTTTAGTGTTACTATTCTTGTAAAAGATTGTAGGCCACCACAGAAAGTGACGCTGTATTAAGAGACGGTGTACAGGCAAAGCCGTACATTTTCTATTGTATGACAAAATTGCACACACGACATATTAACTTGCAAGCGCTCGTATGCGCGACCTAGTTTATACTTTAGTTCGTAATTATAATTTTAGTATTAATTAGTACAGTAAAAGCATTCATTGAAATCTGTCGGTTTATTTGACATTACATTATAGCCAACCAATTGACATAAGCTCATCTATCCAACATTGACATTACTACCACGCTTTAACAACTGGTACAAGCAATAACCGGCGCAAACGGTGATATTGATAAGTATAATAGCACTAGCGGACCATAAACCATTCTCGAATCCACTTGAGAAATATCTATAAGAATCATCTTGAGAAATATCTCAAATACCTACAATAAACAAAAGAGTATATATGCGTGTGTGTGTCAAATACATTTTTGCCGTGTGGAACTTTTCTCTATTGATTCAATTATTTTTTATGCGAAATTAAAAAAAATATGCAGAATAATACTGTACTCCTTCTCTATATAAACTACAACGCCCGGTTTCTGAAACGCTGTTCATCCTAGAAAGTAACTAATCAGATTAGTTCTACGATTTACGATTACTTTTACGATAGTCATTGTTTCAGAAACCGGGCGTAAGTGCTCGAAATTTCATACTCCTCCATCCGCGCAATTTTCGTGTTTGCTTCAGTAATATATAGATAAGAATAGTACCACTTTTTTAAGAATGTTCTCTAGACATCTGAGACAAAAAACGTATGAGTGTGACGTAAAACAGGACGTGCCTATATGAAATATCTGTGAAATATTTATTACATCGTACATTTATCCAAACTTTGATTTGTAACATTTGTTTACACTGTATCGTTTCCATTGTAATCGGTCAACAAAGAAATATAATTGGTTCAATCATTCTACTGTCTAAAAACAACACAGAGGAAATTACTTTGTTTCGCCGCAAGATACTAATAATATTTTGTTTACTTTCTATGATTATTACGGTCCTTGTTGACAGAGGCATTATTTGTTATGAGTATGATTGCAAAAAGAACTGTTTTATTCAATAACATATCATAGTATAGTTCGACCTAGACCGCTTATTCACTGCAGGTGAATGATTAGATGAAAGTCTGCAGTTATTAAAACTGATCATCACCAGATGTTCAGTCAGAAGAAGGGGGCAAACTTACCCGATGGAAAGTGATCGTCAACGCCCATGAAGCTTGCTAATGCGGTGGCGTCGTAATATATTCAGCAGTACGATGCTGGATACACTCTTTTTTTTTGGTAGCGCGAAAGAAATCTTCGAAAGATACCCTGTCACCTTACATGACAGGTTTATATGGGGTTTTTGTCCAAAAACCCCATCGGTGGCCATCTTGTGTACATTTTGAGGGACTCTGGGATCTCCCATGGACCGCACAGGTGAATCTCGGTACTACGCCTGTGCACGCCTCGGAGAAGGATAAACATTCTCCGATTCACTCACCCTCCTGCAGCAGCACGAGACCACTTCGTGCTGCTGCCCATCCGAGTCCCCTTTTAGTCGCCTTTAACAACAGGCAGGGGATACCTTAGCCCTATTCTATGAGCCCGGGGCTACAGGGCTGATGCTGGATACACCCTAGAGGTCAATAACCCCGTCCACAGTGTTCTACGACCTGCCAACCGGCAGCCAGAGGCGTGACGACGAACTGCCATCGGGGCTGCCCACGCGGCTGAGGGTGCGCACGCGGGGGGGCGACACAGCGCGTCTGTGGATGCTGCGACTGACGCAGCTGCCACTCGCGCAAGCAGCACCTCATGACTGCCTCCAGAACTACGAAGGCGTTAACGGTACACAGGCACAACACACACACACACACACACACACACACACACACACACACACACACACACACACACACACACACACACACGCACGCACACACGCACGCACGCACGCACGCACGCACGCACGCACGCACGCACGCACGCACGCACGCACGCACGCACGCACGCACACACACACACACACCGCTACGGACGTGCACTTACGACATAACTCAGAGGCAAATGCATACATCGCAGCATTCGATCCCTGTTGATTTTTTAAACGGGGGATTTCGGGATTATCTACAGCTAATCTCGCGACCCTGGGATAGTCCCAGGATTGTATTGATAATAGAAAGTGGTAGCAAAAAGACAGTAAAACATATCAAAATCATCTTTTAGTTTTGTGAGGACAGAATATTTAAGTTTTAAATCTTCAAAACGGCGGTTCAACCAAATTAAATTTTCTTACTATAAAATAAAAAAACTAGGCAAATGAAATCAGCTGAATAAACAAGATGGTTGTAAAAATGTCGAATCATGGTTAGTGCGTTTCGTTTCACGCACATATTTATTGACTTATTTAAAAAAATGAATCAGCCCCAATAGATGCTTAAATTACATTATGCCCTCGGACCGCTGACACTTTGTTAATTAAAAAAATCGGATAAGCGCAGCGTCTGATATATGCCTGTCTGGATTCATATAACCATTTTTTTTCATACTATATGATAATGTTGTCTCTCTGCAAGCATACATTGCAATCTCAATTTGCTACACTATCGGCATCACGTCTGCATCTTATTTTATGAGGACTCGAAGCCATCAAATCGTCAGCTTGTATGCGTATGCGTGCGTGTGTGCATGCGTGCGTGCGTGCGTGTATTTGGTTTTTTGTGCGTGAGTGTGGATTGCAGTAAATTGACGTGCAACTCACGCAGGCACCATCAAGACTTTCAACTACGCTGTGAACGGCCGCCACTTGGCGTCCCACCGTTATCGTGCGTGCATCCGCCAAGAGCCCGGCTTCTGCGCAATCCGATACTGGCCCTGCGACGCCGGCTCCTTTCGAATCGGGCCCCCGGCCGATGTGCCCGCCCTCATGGATCCTGCAGGTCAGTGCCATGTCAAATCCAATGTCACGATCTCAGGTATTGATTTTAATGAAGGAAACATATTATAAACGAGAAAGACTATGTATGATGCTAACGACCCGCTTCGAACGGGTGCACTTATTATACATATAAACATTCCTCTTGAATCCAAGCAAGATCCGTTGCGTAGTTTTAAACATCTATCCCCTGCCTGTCGTAAAAGGCGACTAAAAGGGGACACGAATGGGCAGCAGCATGACGTGGTCTCGTGTTGCTGCAAGAGGGTGAGGGGATCGGAGAAGGTTTATCCTTCTCCGAGGCGTGCTCAGATGTAGTACCGAGGGACACCGTCCCATGGGAGATCCTGAAGTCCCTCCAAATGTACAGAAGGCGGCCTCCGAGGGGGTTTTAGTGGAAAAAAAACCCCACCCCCAAGATTTCCCCCCCGATAACAAAAAAAAAAAAGACTCAGTGACCATTGGGGTCCTGGCCTTTATCCATCTAGCACGAAGTTCTGTTGGCGAAAATACTAGACGTCATGCGCCTGTTTATCAATAACTCTAGTCTGCCTCCACCTTATCCTGGTGAAAGACCATGCTTTTCATGACTCGGCAGCTCAGTTGCTAAGGCAGTTGCATGAGTACCTGGGTCGTAGGTGCGATTCCCATATAGACAAATATTTTTGCTACTCGTACAATTGTTGGATATCTTGGTGTTTGTTTCCAAAGAGGGTTAAAGTCTGGCAACTCCCTCGGTTGATCGTAAAAAACCTGTAGATTTCACTAACAACATGATTCATATGTTTTACCGACGACCTCCCCATCTAGATGATAGACGGTGGTAGATTTTTTGTTGACGTTCAATAAGAGCTTAAGTTAGGTCTATATTGAATAAATATACTTTGACTTTGACTTTGAGATGGGATAATGACAGAAGTATGATTATGATGATCTCAATTATTGCTTTTGAAAAGATGGATTTCATATTCCTCCATTCAGCAAAATGTTTCTGGTCCACGAGAACAAGAAACTGCCACGAAACTCCTTGCCAATGCTGAGATTCAAACATAGGCCTGAGATTTCCTTAATTCAGATGTGTTGTGAAGTTTTGTTCAAACATTTCAAACCGGAGACCAAGCCTGAATAGAGAAGTATTGTAAAAAGGGATTGGAACCAGACTAAAAGGAATACTCGTAAACAGCCAAATACTGTAAAATTAATCCACCCCTTAATATCTTTAAAGGTAGTCGTTGCGCCGATAGTGAAACATTCGCTTGCATATAATTATATAGGTGTTTCACAAATAGACATGAGAGTAAGAAAAGGGGATGTCTTCTTCAGCTATGCCTCCGACGCAAGAGACGACTCCAAGCGCCGTGCAGACCCAGGAGGACATGGTCGAAGGCTCCGGAGATGAGCCCCAGAGTGCCACATCATCATCTACACCCACCGCTCCTCTAGCTACCAGAGTGAGCTCCATACTTTACTTGATCAATCTTGACAAATATTGTAGGTGTTTGAAGGTTTATATTCCTTTAAATAATAATGTCTACAATAACAGCATGTTTGTAATAAACTTTAATGTCTTGGAAGAGCCGTTATAACAATAACCAGCGAGAATGAATTTCAGTTTCTTCCTCGGTTCTGTTCCTCACTTCAATAATTCCTTAATAGAATAACAATCCTTGAACAAAAAATAACTATCCTCAATGTTTATATAAATGTAATTATTGCTCCAATAATATCCATTTTAATTCTCACTATTAGCATTAACCACCCCGTAGTTAGGAGTAACAGCACCCCGAAAATCTAGATCTGGAGGTTCATGTGGCCGTCTTGGATGTGGGGTCAGAGGCGGGCTCGGACCCTGACCCGCTGGTCGCCATACGTGCAGCACGGCGTAGGCGACGTGCTACGCTACTACGGCTACGGCGACTACGCCGGGCGGCCACGCTGCTACGATCGTATCACCATCCCGTGCGACGACGAGTACCTGTTGATGGTAAGTTGCGGATTACAAATCACTTTGTACTGTTCGTCTTTTTTTTAAAGGGTGTCAATTGTGAAAGGCGTTTTGGGGGAGGGTGCCAGAACCTAGCCCAATCTCACGTGGGGGCTCAGAGAGGTTGTGTTCTCGGTGGTATTTAGTTTGGTTAGAAAGAAGAACTACATGTTTTAATGTTTTAATAGAAAGAAGAGCAATTTACCGTGTATATAATTATGTTAGTTTATTCTTGTTATGAATTTCTTTTGAAGAATATAAAGACAGTCATAAAAATATGTATCACTCCAAATCAATTTTAATTCATTAAGTAAAAAGTTAAAGCATTTCTTATGACTAAATGTTCACAATTTTTCAGTGGTTTCCCGTTGTTATGTAACAACAAAGTATTCATCATCAGGTTCTTACTTTCTTATGTGAGGAGGTAGCAAGCGAGCTGATGGGTCACCTGATGTTAAGTGATAACCGCCTCCCATCGACATTTGCAACACCCGTAACAAATGCATTGCCGCCTTTTAATAAAGTGGGCCCCAGAAGTGTAATACTTCCACTTCACCCCGGCCTTCTATAAGGTTGTGTTACTTCCAAGGATGGAGCTGTTCATTAAATTGTGGCAGCCGAACCTGCCTTAAACCGGTCGAAGCCTATATTGCTGACTAGCCTAACGGACCGAATTACGCTAACTGAAGCTGCCTTAGGCTAGAAGTTCTCCAAGCCGGATAGCTTCTAGCCTAACGGGTTCGTTTACGGCGGCCGAAGCTACCTTAAACAGGTCCAAGCCGGTATAGCTCACTAGCCTAACTAACCGGCTTACGGCGGCCGAAGCTGCCTCAAACCGGTCCAAGCCGGTATGCACACCAAGCCGACGTTACGAACAGCCGTCGCTGTCGGCGGGCGTGTGCGAGCCGCACCGCTGCGGCGGCTCGTTCTGCCCGGGCGTGCCGCCCGCCCACTGCCGCGTGGACTCGTCGGTGCGTCCGTTCGCGGTGTCGGTGCGCTTCGGGCCGCCCGTGCGCAAGGGCAGCGCGGACGACAACATCGGCGCGTGCCTCAGGTACGCCCAGCTGCCGTGCGGCTCGTGAGCGAGCTGCAGCATGCCTCGAGCTATAAGCATGCGCCCGCGGCCACGGTGAGCATACATTGAGCTAGGAACATACGTACGCGGCACGAGCTGAGCATACAGAGTTATAAGCATACGAGGACGTCTGCGTCTGAGCTGAAGTATACTTTGAGCTATAAAAATACATGAATCACGAGCTGAGCATACATTGAGCTCATCGCAAGTTATCTCGTTGGTTTTTCTTTAGGCAAACAATTACAACTATAAGCATGTATTCGGCGTTATTAGCTTAAGCTTGCGCAATAAATTACATTATGAAATTTAAAGTCACGAATTTTGTGTTAGACACAGCGGCTCATCTAAATCACTGTTATCCATTAGTAAAACGGTATTTGTAATTTAAAAAAAAAGTGTGTGCGTGTAACCTTTACGCGCGATTGAAGTAAAACTTCTTTGGCGTTGACGGCATATATCACTGAAATGATTAAATATTTAGTAACGTCATAAGTATATGTCATATTTTTAAAATATGACATATACTGATGACGTTACTTCTGTCATATTTTGTATGTCATACGTCATATTTTAAAAATATGACATATACTTATGACGTTACTTCCGTCAGAAAAAGCGTTACTTCCGTCAGAAAAAATCTGAGTTACTCCCTAGTCCCCCTAAAGAAGTTTTACTTCAAAAAACTTGTGTTTATGTGTTTTACTCTTATCGTAGTTGTGGTATTGTCAATGTATGCTTTGTATTGCCAGTTTTTGTGTTAGCCAGATTGTTTGTTTTGTAGTACTAATACACGTACGAACATTGTTTCCAACGTTTTGTTATGATCTAAATCTAAATTTCTCAATTCTGTATGTCGTTTTTATTTTGGGACCTCTAAATGCAACGTCATAGATAAAATGGTGGCGTTTGTGATACTTCTTTCGGACCATGTTATTCATATCGTGATTTAATACACTCTTTTTTATAATCGTCTTATGTATTTAGTATAATCGTCTTATATATATATATGTCTTTTTGTTGAACAGGTTTTTCATTTTCATCATTTCGAGCATACAAATGTTTGATATAAAAAATGCTCTTGTATAATACACGATGTTTATTTTAATGGGAATTAATTATCGTGTATCGTACCAGAGATTTCTTAGTATTATCATTATACACGTCAGTTTTTCTTCTACGTAATGAGGGCAGTGCTGGTACTAAGACACCTTTAATTACCTGACACTGTAATTTATTGTAGTTCAACCTAAAGTTTGGTTTATTTTACCATAGCGAAATGTGATTTTTGATAGGAATGTTGTAAAAAGTCATCAATATGTGATACCAAATATTCGATTGTAGTGAAAGTTTAAAATTTAGTAATTAATTAGATTTAACTAACGTTATTCATTGATAGAGAATAAAAAGAAATGAATTATATTTATTGTTTTAAAATAATTGATTAAACTCGTTGTAAATGAATGTACAGCACATCATAAAGTGTACATACAAAAACTGTGAAAGATTTTTTTATATAAATAACATTTTTTTGCTTTCTCTGTGTAATAAAGATAAAATGTTTTGACGATACGTAAAGTCAACCCATTTCAATTGTGATTACTTGGTAATAAACGGAACGTTATAAATGTCCATTAATTTATAAATGTCCATTTATATATGAATTATTTATTTATTGTTGAAGATAAAACTAGTAAGTTATTTATTGCTATTACTATGTACAGAGTTATCGTAGTTATACCATTGTACATAATTGTTTTTTGATGTTATTATGTTATACAAATTTTATCGACGAGCAAAAGTAAAAATTTTTGTCATTATAAAATGGGATTTTTTTTATGTTACGGTTGTTTTTATGGTACGGTACAATAAAAATTACACTGTATGACAGTATGGATGATAATGTATATAAATTATCAGACAACAATGAATAATTTTATTTTAATTTATGCATACAATATAAAAAAAAATGTTGAATAAATCTAGCATAATGACTTTCTTAATGACTGGCTTGTTCTTGACTATAATTCCACCAAAAAAACGTATTGCACTTAGATGGAGTGTATAAATACATAATTATGGAACAGATTCACTGCTACGACCACTGAAATACTACTATAGATATACTTAAAACGGCGACATTTTTTAAAGGACATTAATTTAAAAAAACAAAATAATATCCTTTAAAAATTTTGAGAGCAAAGACGTCTCTCTCTAATTTTGAAATATTTCATTGTAAAGTGTTAAATGAAAAAGTGATCGCTTTGCTGCCAAACATTGTTTAAAATTTAACAAAAATAAACAAAATACATAAAACATGTTGAGGTTTTCATTCATTTTCATTTGTTTGTGACCCGTTCAGTTCAGTGCCTAGAGTGTCAGGCGCAATCCCGGAGGATCCAGGCGCAAATACTCGAAGCAGTGAAAAACTTTTCGTCTATTTTTCTACAAATTTTTAAATTTCACCTTAAATGCAGTGTTTATAAAACTATTCATCATCATCATCACTTCAGCCTGTTTCAGTCCATTGCCAAACCCCTCCCGCACAGATCACTGCGAACCAAGATCCTGAGCCACCTGAATCCATCGACTTCTCGCACATTTGCACAGGTTGTCTAATGGGGGGCAACCCCCCCATGGACGTCCAAGATAAAATTTAATATCCTTTAAATAAGACTTCAAGACATTGTTAGCATTTGCTGCGTGGTCCAGACTACAATTAATAGTTTAAAACTCTCTGTAGACTAGGTTAACAGCAACGTCACAATGACGTACTGTAGTAGGTCCTGTTTTTGGTATTACGGGGTTACGTCCGGTTCGTCTCGCCTCGGAGAAGGATAAACCTTCCCCGATTCCCTCGTTATCTTGCAGTTCGTGCTGCTGCCAATCCGTCTCCACTTTTAGTCGATTTTTTCGAGTTTGCCGGGGCCCACATTTTATAAAGGTTTTCAACACTTCCGCAAGCCCTCAGGTATTGGAGATGCCCATGGGCAGCGGTATTCACCTAAAATCAGGTGAATAGCTGGACAATTTCTCGTATAAAAAGGTCAAACACCTTAGACCGTCTTGTAACCATTAATTGTGTAAAGTATTTGAGATGTCTAGAGTTAAATTAAACCGATTGTATTTAGATAAAATCGGGAATACTCGCGCCTGATAAATTACACCAATTGAGGTATGTCTCTCTCTATCCAAGTATCGAGCCTTGATTGCATAACTTTTGGGATGTCGCATTACTTTTTTGCGTCATGTACCGAGTTGAAAAAATGCCGAAGGCTGAATCACTAGAAACTTTGTCTTGCTTTTTTACTACGTCTCATAAAATGTTTTGTCTATACTTCTTTTCCGTGTTAGTTAACTTTGATGCTTACTTTGGATTTGAGTTCAGAGGCTACAAAGAAAAAGCAATACAATTTAAGTAAGCATTTGCAGTAGGTAATAGTGAAGTGTTTTTGAAAACAGGATCAAGAATACAGGTACTTTTACTATGATACCAAGGTTTGTGAATAGCAACTTTCGACTAAATGCCGATCCCATTAATCCGATGGATGGAAATAAAACCGCCCTGTCGAAGTTTCTCGAATCCCTCCCCGCCACCCCGAGCGCTTCGCGGTAAATTCTTCAGTTGAGAATCGTCCGACGGTAACGGTTCTATTTGCGGGCGGGAGTTAATTTTGAAACTTTGCCGAGCTAATTAAAATGGCTGGAAGCTGCCGAGTGTACGCAATGAAACTTATGAAACGTAAAGGAAGACTGGAAGAGACTCGTCGGTAGCGAAACGGAACAGGTAACTTGTGGTATTGCTCAATCGAGCTTATAGCAACTCGAAATGTGACCTGTTGAACAATTTGTACAATTGTCTTATATTTTGTAATAGCTTCTTTATCTATTCGTTAACTGTGACAGGGCCACGCGAAAGTTCGCTGTTGCACGAATGGGCAGGCCCGTCCGGGGAAGTACCAGGACCTCACAGAAAACCTGCGTGAAGTGGAAGTGTTCTACTTCTGCGTTTCGTGTGGACAGTGAGGTAGCCGGCGCGCACTTTACTAAAAGGTGCAACCCTTGCAAATGTCCATGGGCGGCGGTTATCACTCAGCATTAGGTGACCCGCCAGCTCGCTTGCCATCTTCTTACATAAAAATAATAGTTTTCACGAAGTTTGCCTGATGATTAGTGATTATCGCAGCTCATGGACAGCCAGTAGGGTTGGGCTTCTGTCCGGACACTTAAAAGGATGGGCTGCGGCTACATCACTCGGTAGGCGATATGAAAAAGTATAAGTATTTTTGATTCGTGCTATCTGCGAGACCGTAGTTCTCGGATAAATTGTAGCCGGAATCTTTTGACTTCTAGAGACACTTTAACGACTTGTATTTCATTATAAATGATTGTTCATGTGCCACATGTTCTCGTCGAAAATTGTGGAAATTCAAAAAATAACTCTAAAAAGGCTGGATCAATTCGGCTAATTATTTTTTGTATGTTCCTTAAGTTCCACGAAAAAAAAAAGAATTCTGCCGGACGTCTAGTGTAATATCGTCAACGTCAGGTGGCTCAGGATTGTGCTTCCTGACAGGATGTGGGGGAGTTCAGCAATGGACTCGTGGTCGTTGCTGGGGTGTGGTATATCTCTATTGAGCGTATGACTTGCAGAATATTAAATAATAACGACGGCCTGTCACTTACACTTGCAGTTTATTGTTCCACAACACATATAGTTCACAAATGAACAGTTAGAAGGAGAAGGCAACGGAATTACTTAGAATACGAAGAAACAAGAAGAGAGATAGAGGAAAAGCAAAGCGTAACACAATTAACATTAACGAAATATACTTGAGCAGCGTTAACAAAGCGTCCGTGAGGCAAAGCCACCATCTCTCCGCGTCATAGCACGTAAACTGGGGAAGGCGGCGGTGCGAACTGCGAACGCGCAGTTGGCTAGCAGCCACTGCCCCAGAACATTGCCATACATGGTGCGTTAGCGATGGAGCTGCCGGGATCGAACCTTCGAGAATTCGACCAACGGTTGGATGCTGTATAGTAATGTGTAATTTGTGAGGCCCAAACAGGTTGAAATGATGACGATGATGAACTTCAAGTCACCGTAACGTTCGCTTATTTGAAATCATCTTGGCCCGCTTAATATGCTGGATGTTACAATTACGGTGGTAGGGCCACGCATCAGCCTCGGCTGTTGCACGAATGGGCAGGCCCGTCCGGGTAAGTACCACGACCTCACAGAAGACCAGCGTAAAGTGGCGAAATACTTTCGCGTTTCGTCTGGTGAGTGAGGTAGCCGGAGCCCAATTATAAAAAGGTTGTCAATGGGCGGCGGTGTCCACTTAACATCTGGTGAACCGTCTGCTCGTTTGACAACTTTTCGCATAAAAAAAAACGATGATAACTTGGCCTGCTATCACTTCGTGCTATGTTGTGGTTCGTTCCTAAAAATTTGCGGATTATGAAAATTCTTGGAAGGCTTAAGTTCCTTAACGCTGCTTGAGAAACAACGGAAGGGACCTACAAGGATCTAGGTTCTTCGTATTATCGTCGCTGCTACATAAATTCTTATTTTAAAATTCTACGACACAACACGCCCCCAAATCCCAGACTAGGGACATAAGTACATTCTCTTTGATCTCGACTCGAATCCCTGAATATATAACTCAAGTTCGCACTTCGACGAGAGCTGTATTCTGAAAATACGTTTTAAATATCAGTGTCCATTGAGTTGTTTAAAAATGCTAGCTTTTGTTTACGCGTGGAAATGGTTAATGACTTGCACAAATAAATATATTAAACATGAAAAACGTCTATGAAAATTAAACTGTTCTATGAAATAGTTGTTTAAAATGCTCGATTTGTTTACGCGTGGAAACGGTTAATGGCTTGCACATATTAATACCATAAGCGTGAAAACATCAATGAAAAGTAATTGAATGAGGTAAATGAATAAAAAAAGAAATTGGGATTATATACCGCTTTTTGCCTCTACATCGAGGTGTTCAATTTTACGAATGCTATATTAAAATAAAACCGACTTCATAACATATCTCAATCTCTACACTATTCAAGTTAGAAGAAATTAAAATGAGACACTCTTGAAAATATCCTCTGCCTAACAAAAATTGTGAATTTTCCAAATTGTGATTGATTTGAATTGAGAACCAACCGCTTCCTTTTAAAGGGGGTTAGTAAAATATTCACTCATCCTCTCCGTCCCTTTACTTAATTCTATTATCTATCTGGGTGGTACTCAAAACATAAAGATGAGATATTTATATCGCGCATTGTGCCGCGATGAGAAATATCTCACTCGATACTCCTGAATAGGAATGTGGACGAAACAGAGATGTTACCATTCGAGTGGAATTTACATTCGACGCGCTGTCGGCCGGTTGTCGATTTCGGTTTGGCTTACACGAAACATTTGTGAATTGTGAAAATAACAAACTTAGATACTGGATACGAGGGCCAAATCCCGATTGTCGTCCGGAATTTTAAACTATAATCTCTATACACTCTCTGCAACTGTCACTGAAGCTTGGGTATATTTGACATTTATTATAAAACAAGGATATTTTAGCGGGGTAACTAATTTTCACCGAGCGCTTATATTGTAAAAGTTTCTTAGTAAAATGTGCCATATTAAATTAAAGAAAGTATAAGAGTTGGCAAAGGCCTCCTCTGTACAGAGGGTATCAGGGCACAGTCCACCACGCGACTTCACTGCGGATTGGCGGACTTAACTTACCTTGGGAGCATTTTTTTATTATTACTATGAAAATATGCAGGTTTCCTCACGATATTTTCCTTCACCGCTGAGCACGTGATAAATCAGCACTTAAAATTGACAATTTCATTGGTGCCGGCACCGGGAATCGAACTCAGGTTGCTCGAGTATATTGTAAATGTGTCATATACTGTATACTAATTTCAGTAAATCTTATCTGTGCTATTTGACTTATATTTCCGGAGAGTGCACTGTTTGAACTTCGATTGTTCAGAGATTATTATCTTTTTACTACATTTCTATCTATCTATCTATCTAATACCTTTAAATGAGCAATTCTTTTATATATATATCGGAAACATATATATATATATTTCGGAGAATGAAGTAGATTTATTCCTTGTACGATATCGTTGCTGTCGATTATGTCGTCATTTATAAGAATCAGCGCGCACAACCGGCGCGGTCGATCGCCAGACGTTAGTGATGGTTAATTCACTTGGGTCGGACCGAACTAATGACTCAGGGATATGATCTATACATTTTTGAAAACGTTTTGTATGTCCATAAAAATAAGGATAAATTTTTAAGACATAATAATGTTCATGATATAAATACGGATAGGAACAAAAATAAATTGATCCTACCCACAAGTAGACTCCGTAAAATAAGTAAATCTTTTATGGGACAATGTATACGTTATTACAACAAAATTCCAGAAAACGTTCAAAATGCATCAATAGCTAAATTTAAAAAAATTGTAAAAGTACGTTTGTGTGTTAAAGGCTACTATAATATTAATGATTATTTAAATGATAACACACTCTGGTAATGAACTGATCGCTCCAGGCTCTTTCAATCGGAGTTCTTATATTGTATTTTAACGAATTTATGTCAAACTGCTTATTTAAAAAAAAAAAAGCCCACTGAGTTTCTTTCGCCGGTTCTTCTCAGTACAGTGGCTTTCTTTTCCGAACCGGTGGTAGTGTTTTGACTATCAATAAGTGAGTGTAATGCTCCTATGTTGAATAAATACATTTGATTTTGATTTTGATTTTTTTTTGATCGTACGCCATTCACATTCGCTCGTTCACTCTTTCTTACAATATACATGGCGCTAGTAGTCGAAGAGTACTAAGAGGCTACCATAGATGGAACCACTTGTATGAAATAACATTATTTCGAAACTTCTCTCATATATATATATATATATATATATATATATATATATTTTACAAGATTGTCATGAAATTTAATATGTGGAGGGTTTCGATAAATCGATCTAGCTAGAAATCGCCCGCGAAATCCAGCTGGTTTTTATTTAAGAAAACGTCTTTTTTCCCCTCTTTTCCGGCAATTACTACTACAATATCATTAGAATACGAGGTAAATTTCGCCGGGTTATAATAGCGGTTCCGAAAACAGAAGACCCCGGTTTGAGTCCAGATGATTATTTTTCTTTATTTAAACTTTATTTTACCTATTATTTTTTATTCAAGATCCTTCTTTTGTGAGAAAAAATGGTGATCCAGGTACTGTTGTTTATGCATGTGTGTTTTGGAAACGCGAAGGGCGAGTCTCTAGTCTGTATTCTATAGATATATATATCAACAAGTTGGCCTTTCAGCATAACCATGCCCTAGCAGAAGGTGCTATCAAAAATGATTTACCTATACCTTCAGATAAAATAGGAAATTTATAATAATTCAAGCAAGAAAACTTATTCGAGCGCGATTTATCCGCAGGCATAAATTTAAATAAACATCACGAAAATTTACAGTCGGCTTATTCCAAGAAATTGCTTTTGAACGTTTTGTAATTAGATTAATTCGGAATTTAAATAAAACGAAACGAATTCGGAATAAAACGAAAGTTAATTCCAAAATGTGTTTATAAAAAAAAAAACATTTACATTAAATGCTAATTAAATTTAGTTATTAAATATAAAATAAATTACGAAGAATAGTATTCTATTTTAATTTTATTCTATTGAATAGAATATAATTCATTGCACACAAGGAAATATAAAGGAAGAAGATTCAGGAAACATAATGTACAAACGGACGGCCTTATTGCTAAGGTAACAATTTCTTCCAAGCAATCTTATTACATGTTATGTATATATATCGGCGCACGGGTGTCGTAAGTATTTAGACAATCGCGCCACAGCTCTGACGTAAGCAATCGTGGGGGTAAATCCCCCACAGTTTCACTCTGGTATAAAACAACTCCGTCGGCGGTCGACCGGGCATTAATTGTGTGACTCTAGTAGTGTTTTTTCAGTTTTTGTTATTTTCTATTATTAATTAATTCGTTTTGTACCGCAGTTGTTCTAATTAGTCAATCACAATAAAGGTAATCATGTGTAATAATGGTGGTATGTTCCCCCTTCATCTTACATATATATATATTTCATGTTATGTAACAAACATGTTACTATATTTTATATATATTTAATATGGGAGCTCCGGTCAATTGCGACGCCATCTCACACCACGATGGAAATGTGGGATGCAATTTCCTAAAGAAAAGGTGTCGAGGACAATGTTGAGTCCTTATGGATGGCTGCCTCAACTAATATGTGGGAGTTTTAACTGGAACAAAGCGAAAGAGTAGTAAGAAATATTATATAATATTTACTCTTTATTACATATAAATATGAAGAATTATATACGTCTACGCAGGCTGATCCAAAGGTAAACATAAAGTAGACAAAATCGATGATTCTTATATGGTGGTTCTAAAATAGTGAATAATAAATTTAACGTGTGTTCGTTTTGTCGTTATAATAAATACACATAGTCCAAAAAGTCATATTTATTTAACTTTGAATTATGATTAATAAATAGTTTCTTCATTTCTACAGTTTAATCTTTTCAACGCTGCAATACGGAAAACGACAAAGTTGAGTTTATTATTCTCAACGAAGGCGGCGCTTTATTCTCGTCACAAGTTGACATGACCTAAAATCTGACGCTTAGAGCTCAGCTGTTATGCTGTTAAAAGCTGCCACAGGAAGTTTGAAAGCGTGAGAAGTAATTCTAATTCGAACACACTCCTCGTAGTAACCGTTAATTACAGAACTCCCTACCAACTTATTTAGTTGCGAAAGTAACGAAATGGACATGACCTTCACGACGTGCAGAGAATCACTAGGAACAAATGTAATATTTGTGGCTTTTACGTTATAAGTTCTAGTAAAAGACGAAAAGAGCGGGCGGTTCACCCGATGTGTGTGATTACCACCGCCCATTGATATGTACAATACACGATGGGTTGCAGATGCGTTGCTAACAATAAAAAATCGGAACTTCTTACGTCACTCATCAGACGAAACACGAAAAAATATTTCTTTCTGTTCGCTCTTCTGTGCAGCCATGGTACTTACCGGGTAGAGCCTGCCCCGTGCAGTAGACAAATGACGTACAATAGAAAGAAAATGACTATAAATCGTATTTAATAGTTCAAGTTATACGGTCATTGGTTCGATTGGTGATACTCTGTTTTACGTAAACAATTTATCACTCTTGAGCAGGGTGGGCCGTGCCCACCCCAGGGTTTTAGGTTACTGATTCGAAATTTTAGGCAGAAACTTCATAAAAAAAATCATTGAAAACAAATAATTATCTACAGCCGAGAAATCTATGTACATACTTAGTTTTTATTACACATACTATTTTACAATACATTCCTTTTATTTTCTTATGAATACACAACGTACTAACTACTAATTAGTTAATACTACTATTGTAAATTAATAAAAATCATCAACGATAACGAACTGTTACTTTTTTAATGCGACGCATAGTGTTCGATCTGATTTTAGTATAAAGGCATAGGCCCACCCTGAAAAATAATTCTAGATACGCCAATGCTCTTGTACAAAGTAGACAATGAACACGAAATAAACTGTGCAAATATCTAGTCCCATCGAAAGTTCCACTAGCGCAAAAGCCACTTCCAACCAATACCGTTTAGAGAGCGGCGAGCTGGGAACAGCCTATATTTAGCCCGACGTGCCTCCGTGCTGCGGTCGCGATAGCATCGGATCAAATAAGCCGCAACGTGTACTGCGGGCTTGCACAGCGATCATACTAGCTCTATTGTATGAATATCTGATAACTAAGCGTGGCTCTTCGTGTCACTTTACAAACTAATAATACAGTTTCGAGTTCTATACACAGAAATAGGTGGATATTTTAAAGGCAACAAAGAAAATATGTGTTTAAAGTCCTATTAAGAATTTGAGAGGTGCGACATGGTGGTGCCCTTTTTAGGCGCATTATTCTCACAGAAAATGTTACACAGAATTGTTCGTTGGAATGGAGATATTGTGGTGGGGAAGGTTGGTTGTAATAAGTTATGATATGGTATGTGTTGTTATAATGTGGGATAGTAATGGATTGTAACAATGGAATATCGGTATTTAAGAAGGAGAAGAACCTACAATGTATACCTATACACTGTAGCTTCTGCCAACTTATACATTAGTAACGTTGCAAATGCAAAGGCGAAGAGCTTGTCTATGGTCACGTAATTGATAAATCGGAAAATTGCCGTTGTACAAATAGGCTCTTCGCGGAAAGTATCACGACCTCACAGAAAACTAGCGTGAAGGGGAAGTTTTGTACTTTTCCAATTCGACAGGTAAATGAGAGGAGGTGACCGCGCTTTTTTATTCGCTCCCAACACACCAGCTACCTCTCAGGTGTTACATGTCTCGGCACGACGGTAATGAGATAACATCTAGCTAGCATCTATTTCAATTAAAAAAAATATAAACTGTTAATACAAAAGCGAGCCATACCTGGAAGAAATTGCCACCTTAGCAATAAGGCTGCCTATATGTGACCGATGTTTCCTGTATTTTCTTTCTATGGATTTACTTGTGTGCAATAAAGTATGTTCTATTCTATTCGATTCTAGTGAATTCTATCCTGGGGAGGAATAGATGATAGAAGTCCCATTATTTAATGGGATCACTATTTCACACACCACACATCCTGTGGATCCATGTGTGATCTGTACCACATCTATTAAGATTATCGAAGGCCTTAACAAATTCGCAACTATCCAGATATTCATATTGCTATAGTTCATTGCAAGTACTTACCTAATTAGGCCATTGCTTGTTTATGCCTGTAATTAATTCTCGTTAGCAATGTATTTACGAATCACAAAAAGAACATTCCAATATTGTTAATGAGATATGTAATCCGTAAAAAATTAGTGAGCACTGCACTTGCACAATAACCCGTGGGTTCTGGCTAGTCCACCGGTTCTGCGTCAGATGAAGCTTTAATAGTCTCGGGGCTGAAAGCAAAAACAATATGCAAAATATGATATCGATATACCAAGTGTTTGTGTACACACTGCCACGTAGTAGTATTTGCTCAAATCCAATAAACTGCTAATCCTCTAAGACCTGGTATTAATTAGCGGTGTAAATTACAAACAGCAGAATGCGGCATCATATTAATTATGGATAAACAACAGTCTACTCCAAGCGATTCTCCACAATTAGGTCTGCGGTGTACAGCAGTTTCGAACATCATAACAAACGCGGCCGCGAAGTGGAGTGTAATTTTCGGTCCTGAAAAACGATTAATCAATTCGATTTTCGCCGTTCTATTAGACACCAGTCGCATCGTTCGTAAAATACGGTCGACATAAAGTCGCCAAGTGCGAGTCGCGCACGAAGGGTCCGTACCATTATCTATAAACACGGCAAAATAATCATACCTGTCTGGGGCCCCACTTTATTTTTTTTTCTGTTTTTTAGATTTTGTGGTTACAGCCGCTGCAGAAATACATCATCTGTGAAAATTTCAACTGTCTAACTATCGCGGTTCATGGGATACAGTCTGGTGACACACAGCGGAGTCTTAGTAACAGGGTCCCGTTTTACCCTTTAGGTATGGAACGCATGAGGCTTGTTCATTTTGCATCAAAATTTCGTCCAGAAAAGTCAAATTCGACTACTTAAATTACTTGAACAGAGTAAATTCAAGATAAAAGAGTTGAGGAAACAAAAATTTAGGCACTTGATTTTAATCGTGTTTATCGATTCAAGCAATTAATAAGTGACATTAATATTGTTATGTGACCGTGTTTACAAATAAACGTATAATTATATTTTTTTGGTTAGTTACTACTGTTATAAAAACTTTAGTTATAAGTAGCTATTAAAGAACAAAATTAAACGATTAAAATATTAATATTTTAGAGATAAATTTGAGAAAAATTTTCGGTGCTACGGGATTCGAACTTGGGTTTTCCGTACAACGCTCCAAGGCGTTCTAGCCGACTAAGTTAAAATTAAATTTATCTTGAATGCAGGACTGGTATTGAAAATTAAATTAATGCTAAGTTGAACCACTTCCTGTCGTCACCTTTCTTATGTTACTATTTTATTGTCCCTAACTCAATTTTGTTACTGAAGTATTTTAATTGATAGTGTTGATTTATTTGTACTCACTGATATTATAACATCAAATGTCGTTCCATCACGTAGAAGTTTTATTATGTAGTTTAGTCGGAATCAAGCTATATGTATCTTTTTATGAACCTTTACACTATTTTTTTACAACAGCTCTCATTCTAAAAAAACCCTTATCGCATCACTTACATTATGTACGAGTATATCCTCAAGTGATAGACAACATTAGTTAATACAACGACTCACCAAGTCTATGGCCAAAGTAGTGTTTCTGGGGGTGGTGAATTATTGTTATCCGCTAGGCACATATGCCAGACAACGATTTTCAACGACAATACAAAGAAAAACTCATTGCTACATGCTATTCTGCAATCTATTAGTTCAGACCACATATCCAAGTAGATAAAGAAGAAAAAAAAATCAGAACATTTTAAAAATTTTGAAGCGGTTCGTAATCACGCCACCGCGACATTCATAATAATTACGCTGACGTTTAAAATATCGGTGCTTGTTTATGGAGCAAGGCTTTCGCTCGCAGTCGGAGAGTCTGAAATATTATATTTGATCTCCATTTAAATGCTTGTTAATGAACCGTCGTTGACTCTGCGGAGCCGCAGTGCGCCTGTCCCGGAGGCTCTACGAAACATGGGAAAACATTTTCCACAACTAAGCGTACAGAGTTACGGTTAAAATAAACGCTGAAGTACTTTTAAATTTGATTCGTGTTTCCCTCTTTTTGCTTTGACTCGTTTCATTTATAAGAGTTGAGCTGTTTGCCGTCGACGTAACTAAATTATCCGTTTGTGTTACTTCAATGGAATTGCTAACAGACGTTTTCAACTTACGAGGGGTTTATACTGTATAGATATTTGCTGTTTTTTCCTGTACAATTATTTAATGTTTATGTCTTTTTTTATTACTTGTATTACTAGAAGAGTATGTTTTATTTACTGTAATACAATATATGTGTCCTTTTTATAATTTATTTACTGGAAGCGTATGTTTTTGATAATGACCAAATGTCTGTGTAATAGAGTAACAGAAAAAATACATAATATTGTCCATATACGTGACCAACATGGCTCAGGGTGGAGTTTTCGTCAATAATATAAAACAAAACGTGATTAAACAAAATACTTATATACTAGTAGAACTAGATTTATTTTCCTTGCTTTTAGAAAATCAACATTCATGGTGAAATATAAATTAAAGATTCACATATAAATTGCCTGTTATTCAAAATGTTAATGTAGGACTAACTATAACGAAACAAGGACTAACTTCGATGGTATCACGGGAAATGCTTTATAGTCTGTTAAAAGAAAAGTCTTTATTAACAAATGCAACACATTTTTCTTTTATCTCTTCTAATACTTGAATTAAGTATACTAAGCATGGTTTACAAAAGGTAAATTAATATATAATATCGTGTCAAGTTTAAAACGTTTGATTACATAATCGTCTCTCTCCGGATGCTATGACATCCGGTCTTGCTATATTAAAACAATTACCGCACTCTACAAACGCTGAAGCAAAAACATTTTATTATGTATATATGTATAGCTGTGTCTTGTTCTATCGAGGCAGCTCATTCACATTCACCAATCGCAGTTGTGAATGGAACTTAAGACCCTTAAACACTAGGATGCTCAGTTAACTCTATCGACGGTTATTATGAAGTCTTTTCAGTTAGCATTATTTTGATGGGTTTGTCATCGTGTCTAGATGTACAGTTCCATGAATTTTTAGTTCCCCCACCGGATAATGCAACACTTCAGCTTCTAATGAAAACTATTCGCGATTAATGGGTTTAATCGCCGACTCGAGTCCAACAGTGTGATGGAGTAATTAGTCATTGAGCCGCGTATGATGTGGTCATTATACCTTCCTTAGTGCTTATATGCCCGGCTTACGTCAAGCCGGAATGCTAGGACGAGTTAATGCCTCCATAATTACACGAACTCTAAGTGTCCATGCTCAAATATATGGCTTGCTGAACTGTCTTCCTTTTCGATAGATATGTACATCTAGAATTAATATATTATATAATCCGTTTGTTATAAAAAGTCACCTTGTGGTACAAGATCACCGCCACATCAAAGTAGTCACAATTGGGTTTCAGCTAGGAGTAGGCTCTATTCTTGAAAGTCCCTAGATCTTATAGGTCCGGAAATACCGCTGGCGACAACTGGTTCCACAAAGTGGCTTTGCGTTGCAGGAAAATGCGTGAGTAGCAGTGGTGGACCGCCAACCATCAAGGTGGTGTTGATGGTAATTGGCACTTTGACAAGTACGGTGATGAAATTGAGCAGCATTCGCGATAAATGCGATACAAAATGCAAAAGTTTCAACTTTCTCTCTTCGCCAAAGGGTTGAGGCGATCGGACAGGACCCGGTCATCGATAATTCGAGCGCTCTTCGTTGGACGTGGTCAAATAGAATGAGCTGGTATTGGGTTTCCCCAACCCAGAGATGAACTTCTTTTTATCAAATATCAACGTCAACAATATTTGACGATAAGAGTTAATTTATCTTTAATCTTATTTTATTTTTATATTAAATATATACTCTGCTCTAGGAAATACGAAATGAAATGTATAGTTTGATTTTGATCAAAACTCTTTATACAGCGCTAAGCCGGGAATAACCAAAATTTATCTTGAAGTATTCTCAGGCTGCGGCCACAATAGCTTCAGGTTCAATAAGCCCCAGCTTATCGACAGTGGGCTTGCACCCCGATCTATCTATTGAACGAGAATCGCCGATAAGATAAGCTCTGATATGGATGTAGGAAGTACACTCTTCTGTAAATAAAGAATCGTACTTATTATTATATATTTACTTCATTGTACACCACAAAAAGTTTTATACAGTTGATATAAAATAAATCTTAAAAGCTAGTTACAATAAGGCGGTCTTATTGCTAAAGAGCGATCTCTTCCAAACAACCTTAGAACAAGGAAAATTAAACTTATAAATAGTGGTAGGTGAGGAGGTAATAAACATTAATAAATATACACAGAAATAAAATTGGAGCGTCCATTTGTAATATTAAAATAACCGCTTTTTACTAAATACATACTAGGTACATATACCGAAATAACATTTTTTTACAATTGTCTGTCTGTCTGTTTGTTCCAGCTAATCTCTGAAACGGCTTGACCGATTTGGACGGGACTTTCACTGGCAGATAGCTGATGTAATAATGGGTAACTTAGGCAACTTTTATTTTAGATTTTTTTTATTTAAAATTCCACGCGGACGAAGTCGCGGGCACAGCTAGTATTAATATAAATAAATATATGAAAGTGTAATAGATTAATATTGTCAATGTTATTTATAGATTACAGAGGGAAAGATAATGATTCTCACATCACACCCCTAAATGACACAGAACCGTATTTGTAACTTTACTTTTACGGCTTACGGGAAGTTCTTCGCGATCTCAAGTTAACTTTTTAAAGTTTATGCATTCCGAATTGTATGGAAGTGGATGTAGCAATAAAATATAGGTCGCTGGCATATGATTCATGACTTGGTAATTTTTAAACTTGCAGGAATTGGGAGCTAGCGCCGTGTTCATCTGTTGCCGTAACATGAATTGTGTAGGGTAATCGAAAACGGTAAGTGATAGGATTTCAAAATTTTCACATATTCGGATAGCATGAGTTAAATATGATATTAGAAGTATAGTAAGAGTTACGGAAGGGACTGAGATGTTTGATATCATGAGAACTAACTAACGACAGATGCTTGAATGGATTCGAAGCGATTGAAATTTAAACTGACATAAACTCAAATTGAACAGTAAGAATTAGATTCTTTCGCTGTATAATTTATAATGGTAAATTCGCAAATGGAAATTTTGTACCTTTTGTCATTTCTACGGCACCTAACTCTTTAAGGCTCTCATAAGCTCGATGAAATGTCTTATAGATAAACAACGTATTTTAATCCTCTTATATAACAGTTGAACACTGTGAACACAACGAAGGAGTGAAAGATGAAATTTATGAAGATGGGCTAACTACGAGACACACTTTATTTTACTGCTTACAATAAGTTAATCCTTTGTTCTACATTAAATATGTATATAATTGTTTTCGATATTGCAAGACTTCTAAGATCTTAACAGACAGAGTTCTCAACATAACCATTCTTCATAATAGTCCTTTAAATTTATAACATTACAGAATGTCGAGAATATTTTAGAGGCATTTACTAATGAAAGCATTGTCGCTGTCCCGGCGAGATTCCATTAATTGAGAAAGTAAAGTTGTTTGTTAAAACTTTTCAAGCGAGAGAAATTGTTAAGTTTTGATTTATTATTACATCGCTTGTTTCTGGCAGAAGAAGATGTTTATATTTAAATTTTAGTGATTTTTAAATGAGTTTCGAATCTCTGGAAGATTTCTGTTGACCATAAGGTTTCTAATGAGGTCATAACTTGTTAAAAATTGATAATATTGATATTGATAAATACTTGGGGGTCCATATATTAAAACCGGATCTATATAAGGTGTGTGTCCCACATGTAGAATTTTTATGTGATAAGATGGCAACCGAGCTGGCGTTTCACCTGATGGCAAGTGATAACCGCCACCCATGGACATTTGCCACACCCATAAGGTTGCAAAGCCGTTGCATTTTAATGAAGCGGGCTCCGGCCACCTCACTCACCAGAAGAAACGCAGAAACATAATACTTCTACTTTACCGGTCTTCTGTGAGGTCGTGGTACTTCCCCGGACGGACCTGCCCATTCGTGTATCAGCGAACTAATGCGTGGCCCTACCACTCTCCTATGAACTCATGTTTGAAATGAGAAGTTGTCAAGCGAGCAGGAACTTCACCTGATGTTAAATGAATACCGCTGCCCATGGATATTTACTACACAAGATGGCTTACTGATGCTTTGACGTCTAAAAATGTGGACCCCTGTTACCGTACTCTCCAGACGAAATGCATAAGTTTCTTCCACTTCTAGCTGTAAAGCCGTTGGTCGCTACTACACCAAAATCCCAAAATCCCAGTAAACGCCCAAAGTCTGCCCATTAACAGGTTTAAGACGTTTATTAAAGAAAAACCTTTAACCAAAGGTTTATTATAATAATAAATTAATAATTGACATAAATGACAATAACCCCTAAGAATGGGTTGATCGATCGGAAGCTATTTCGAAAAGATAGAAAAAAACAGTTGTAATATTATAATGATTTAAGAAAAAAAAAAAACGTCAAAAACGAGGATACCTACGGCGATTCTTTCGCCTGTTTCTCCTCCGATAGACAAAACTCTTTACGAAATGGTGGTAGATTTAAAAATATGACTATCGATAGACCAAATGTATGTTTCTTATGATTTTGATTTTGATTTTGATTTTGGTTCTTCCCTGGACGGGCTAGCCCAATCTTAGAACAGCAGAAGCTACTATATCACTCTACCACAGTTAAGCGTCTTTAATTTATTTATGACTTACACGAACATCAGATTAATAATATTAACATAATATGAACATAATATTAATATTCTTCCATTTATTTATTAACATCCATTCCTCATTCGTACATTATACTGACTTTAATATTATAAGGTACTAATTATATCATATCATATTTTACAAGACCTATAACAGTTGGTGTAGAAAATTTATTGAATCTTTAATATGCTTCAATAAGAGCTGTACTTAATTTAAAAGAAAACATTTACACGCATGTAGTGGTGATTTTGGTACATTTTTTTTCACAAAACTATAGCTTTGCAGCAGCTCCAGGTGTCTTTGCAAATTTAAATTATTATATTCGAATATATTAATCGTTTCATTATAATTAAGGAATGTGATTAATATTTCTATATAACATATCGGTGAAATAGGCGGCCGTTCCAAACAGACGCGAGAAGCTGAGAAGTTAGATTGCTTTGTTCACAGCACAATATTACCAATGATACCTCTTCATTTAGATAGCAAGTAAATTTGCATAAGAAAACTAACAGTGTATAGTTAATTTAATGTTAGTTGTATTTATTTATAGCAACAAAAATTATCATCGAGAGACAGACCCAAATTTAATATAGCTTACATATTTGACCATACTCTATGTATGGTCAAATATGTAAGCTATATTAAATCAATTAAATAAGTTCTTGTCAAGTCTCTCGCTTTTACTCGTTTAGCTATGTATCTCTATGACATTTTTTATGCTTTTATGACATTTATGACATTTACACTTTTTTATGTGAGAAGGAGGCATGTGAGCTGGCGGTTCACCTGATGTTAAGTGGTAACCGAGGCCCATCGACATTTTAACACCCTTAGGGTGGCAGATGCGTTGCCATCTTATAATAAAGTGAGCCCCGGCTACCTCACTCACCAGACGAAATGCACAAGTACTTACTTCACACCTTCGCACGCAAGTAAGCTCGCAAACTCCTTACCCCGCACAAAATTCTGATTTTATTACTTAAACCAGGAATGTAATGAGGGTTGAGATCATATAGGGAATATCTAAGTCTTGGGTAATCGATAAATTATGGAATGTTCTCTAAGACCACATTCACAGAAACATCAAGAACATTAACCAAGTCAATTTTGAAAAAATCATCACCATCCTCCTGCCGTTATCCCACCTAGGTGGGGTCGACACATCACCTGAATAATGTTGTAAGTGGTTTTGGCTATGTTTTTCACAATCGGCCGCCTGCCTGAAGTCAACCCTCCTTGGGAAATAAACCCTCAGACCCGGAACAATTATCTGTGGGTCACACAAACACTTGTCCCGTGGGGATCGAACTCACAACCTTCGACGCCGAAGCCAATACCTTAGCAGCGGTGCCAACGAGTCATAACTTTGTAAAAATACTGTCTCTAATTTGGAACATTAAACTATAACACATATAGGAATTTACTGGAGGGCAATACGTACGAATACCCACAGTTCAACTAATTTATACTGGCTTGCTCGGAAAGGCAAGTGTACTTTTTAAACAGAAATTTGCAGCGTGCTTTTAACCTGGTTTATAGCGGTTTCGCAAAGTGCTGTTTGTAATATTAGTATTGTTTATTACTCATATTAAGGGAGAAGAGAATTATGGTAGTCTCGGTACTTATTCTAGTTTTGTGTATTGTTAATGAAAGTTGTTTCAAAAAGGTGAATTTTGATAACAAATGATCTATCTGTATGTGCGTATATTAAATCTACATAACTAACTTTTTTTTATTCTTATCGTTACACAAATTACCAAATTGTTTGTTTTTTTATAGCCTTAAATATCAGTTACAGTTCCTATTCGCATAAAATTTTTATCTCTCTGTATTCATATATCTATCCTTATCTTTTACTTATTCATATGCCTTACCTTTTCCCCTTTGTAGAGTTCCGTAACCAAAGGGTAAAACGGGACCCTATTACCAAGACGTCTGTCTGTCTGTATGTCTGTCTGTCTGTCTGTATATCTGCGTATCCGTCTGCCACCACGCTGTATCTCATGACCCGTGATAGTAAGACAGTTGAAATTTTTACAGATTGTGTATTTCTATTGCCTTTATAACAACAAATATTAAAAAACAGTATAAAATAAAAAAAATATTTAGGTGGGCTCCTTATCATGGATATCCCATGATAAGGAGCAGAAGAGAGAAGTTAAAAATAGTTCCAACGACTGTCCAAACAATTTTAAGAGGAAGCCTGATATTTGCCCTAAATACTAGTTTATTACGGTGTTTGCCAACATATTCCCGAGAATTCTTTAAAAATATTGTGTTTTATTTATCACCCTTACTGTCAACGGCATATGAATAAATATCGGTTACATGTAGCAAATGATTCATTACATAATCATTGATATTCAGAACTTTTATGCACTGCAGCTATAAAAATAATGTAAAATGACACTATTCATGTGCCACAACTGGGCAAAGGCCTGGGTATCAGAGTATAGTGAACCACGCGGCCCCTCTGCGGTTGGTGGGCCGCACATATCTTCGTAATACACAGTTTTTTCAATTTCAATCAATCGAACTAAGGTTGCTTGAGTATATTGAATTCAATGGCAGCGCCCGGACACTGAGCTATCACGGCTCTAATGTAATATAACTTGTCAACAACTGAAAAGTGGAAGATTCAACCTAGATTTTGTTTTTAGTCGTAAACGCGTAAACGTCTTATTGTGGTTGAATCGTATAACATTTTGCTTAATAAGTACAGCAATTAATGATGCTAGTATGCAACATGACATCGATATGAAAAAGAAGATGGTGAGAGGCAGTATATAACCTTGTGGGACACTAGTAGGCACACGATTTGTATTAGAGTATGAATGCATATTGTTGACAAGAGAGAAGATATTGTTGACAATGGTCAGCAATATCTTCTCTCCCCTCCCTGAGTAAGCTGTTTAATCACTTTGCAAAATAATTAACCTGAAAACTATTTTATAACGTGTTGCAAAGGTGAAAAGAGAATGTTGAAAAAAGTTTTCTAATAACGAAACATAAAACGATGTTCCAGGCAATTTCTTTTCACAATACAAAAGAAATGTTTTTCTCCTCCATTATAACTTCACGAATTCCATTGAAATATTCGCCCCTAAGCCAAAGTAGAATCGTAACCGTGTTTACGTATCGGTAATAAAACTGGCGGTAATACAGTAAAATTTAATACTTCATTCTTTATTATTATTGTAATCTTGTTGGGTTACAGGAATAATAGTAGTATTAGTAATTGTATAGTTGGATCACAAAGAGATATCTACAGTTCCGTTTTCCAAGTTTATATTAAATGCCTTGTATTTGTATCGTTTTTCTTTTCGTACAAAAGAAATAATTGAGATAGTAATAGTCTGAACACTTTACCGATGGGTAAAGTGCACTTTACATCGTAGCATATTTCTTCCGTCTGTCCATCTGTCACCAGGCAGTATCTCAGGAACCATGATAAAATTTTCCGTTAATTTTACAGTTAAAATTTTCACAGATGATGTATTCGTGTTGCCGCTATAACAACAAATACTAAAAAACAGAATAAAAATATATTTAAGTGGGGCTACCATACAACAGACATAATATTTTGCCGTTTTTACAGATAATGGTACGGAACACTCGTGCCCGAGTCGGCCGTTTTTCTGTTGACAAGTATCTGACCTTATTTTTGTCACGGGCAAAATTCCGTATCCAATTAGAATGATACACGGCGAAATTTCGCAGTGCGTCGTAACAATCTCGATGTAAGCTGATAAGCTAAGCACTCATCAGGTACCAGGAGCACGTTTCATAATTTGGTACAGCCGGATAGAACCTAATCCGAGACTAACTCTCCGATGTCTGATCCTATTAGAGAGCTTAGTCCCCGTTAAACCGTTTACGTGAACTTTCGTCTCCAGTAACGTGTTGCAACCTTAACGAAAAACGATTTTATAGACAAAATTTTTTACCTTTGCGTAAATTTAGATCATTACGTAACATCTTTACTTTTGCAATTTACAAACCATAAAAACGGTCTTTAGTTGGTACTATAAATAATTTTTATTATCGAATAATTAATACAATTTATTTGTACAACAATAAATCTATCTAAAATTACATATTATATAATAAACCACGCGGCATGGCGCCACCTAGCTCCATTTCTTCGCTGAATGGTTATGCTTAACCTTTGAGCGAGAAAAGAACCAGCTCTCTTGTCACCAGCCTAGGAAGTAAACCTAAATAATTTAAAAGGAAATTAAATAATTCAAAAAGGACCAGTTTTTTTTAATCGTAATAATAAATAATTTTATATTACTGATGGGATAAGTCGACGCCTATGTTACTGCATAGTAACATACTAGAAGTATTTTATAATTCTGAACTAAATAGGATTTATTTTTGAGTATGTTTAAGTGTGTGAAGCCATCCACAAAACCAGTGCGTTTGCAGTTGGTGAGTTTTAACGGTATACAGCGTGTCTTTACAATCGCGACAATAAATGAACACTCATATAGAGGATAAATTTTTAAAATTGTCTTAAAGATTTACATTCTTTAAACATCAATATTTACCGAGTTATCAAAATTTCCTAAACAAAGAATTTTAGAACACCCTTACGTATAAAACTGAAATGTAAAGTTCATTTGTAAAGGTCACAAAGCATAGTAAATGGGTTGAATGAATTTAAAAGAGACATACTGTTAGAAGGAGAGGCTTGTAAAGCGGCGTTGTGGCAACGAATAAAAAAGTCTCTGAATGTATGAATCAATCAGTTGTAGTTGTACATGATGTAACAAATTTTGTTTGTTTTTTACTTAATTAGTTTGTTTCAAATTTTTTTTTAACGTTTATATTTTTTTATGATTATTGGCAAGTAGCATTAGCGGTGTGTTCATTTATTGTCGCGGTGGTAAAGACACGCTGTATATTACTAGGCATGCAGAAAGATGACATAGAACATATAATACGGAAAGAGATAGCAGTATATAGAATCGCAATCAAATTACACTAATTGGTGTTATTTGAGTGCCTCAGTTTCGGTACGCTAGTGTCATATTATCTACTTAGTATTTGTATTAAATGTCATTGAGTGTAACCACACATTTGTCAGAGATAAACTCAGTGTACTGTGACCGGGTTTAGTTTTCACTTGTTAATTAACCGAAATTTACTTTAATTGTGGTTAAAACACATTTTATGAAATCTACTGCCTCACATCTCTTAAATTGGAAATAAATATTGGTTCACAAATTGTACTCTATTGTAAATGTTGAACCGATTAACAATTTTGATAATTATTTTAATAAGCATAAGGAATTTAAACAAAGTACTTCCTTAATTTAATATATTGACAGATAGAATTAAATTATAGTTTTGTTTGTAAAACAAGTTGCGGTTAGTTTTTATGTCAAATTCAGGCCAAATAGAATCAAGCTATAAATAAGCTGCCTTTAGGAAGTAACAAAAAGTAAAAAAAAGCATGTCAGGTGTGGGGTTCGAACCCACGCTCCCTCTCGGGAACCAGAGCTTAAATCTGGCGCCTTAGACCACTCGGCCAACCTGACTTGTCCGTAACGTTTACAATTTTCGTTCAGTTCAACCGTTCACTTTACGAAACGCGAACGAATGAATACTTACGCTTTACGTGTCTTCGTATCAATGGAGTGGGCACATTGACACAGCGACAGAAGTACGTGTAAGGTGGCCCTGCAAATACATGAAAGTTATCATTAAAAAAAAAAAAACAAGCAATAAAAATAAAATCACTTCACCAACGAACACCTAGATTTGTAACAATCATCCGCGAGTAACACAAATACTTTTCCCCTGTGGGAATCGAACTCACGACCCCGACGTCGAAGCCAATGGCTTATCAGCGGCGCCAATGAATCATCGAATAAATATTTAACTTATATGATTAAAATACTCGAACGTAACTTATACAATAACGTTGAGATTTTTGTCGGTATGAAGATGAGCCGTATAGCTCAGTGGCTAGAGCGTCGGGCGCGTATCCCGAAGGATCCAGGTATATCAGGGATATCTCTATAACAAATACTCGCACCAAGGAATCTTTTCGTCCTATTTACTAAAAAAAAATAAACTTCAGTAGTGCTTGCAAACATGACATATTCGCAGATTGCAACAGTAATTATCATTAGAGTAGGGACAGTAATTCAACGCTAATATATTCTAAATCCACCGCTTGCCTAATCAATGAAGTGAGGAATCGGAAATTATGGGTCATTAGACCGCAATTCCGCAAACATAAACGCCACTTCGTAGCAAAATTATTAAACTAACATATTGGGAATAGAAATCAAGTGAGACAAGAAGAGGGATCATTTGATAAGAAACAAAATATAAGAAGGATTAATACAATCGCATTGTACCACGCGGCCCCACTGCGGATTGGTGGAATTTATTTTGAAAATGTGCAGGTTTCCTCACGATTTTTTCATTCACCGCTGTACCAATATAAGTCAGAACTCAATATTAACAATTGGTGTCGGCACCTGGAATTGAACTCAGGTTGATCACGGTATATTGAATTAATAGCGAGCCCCGAAGCTGAGCTATCGCGGTTCACAAATCAATTCGTAATCGTTACGAAAAAAAATAAAATCCCACAGTCGATATTAAGTCTGCCGCTTGATCAATTTAAACGTAAAATCAAAAGTCAACTTATGGTTAAAGCATATTACACTATTGCGGAATATCTCGACGACGCCAATGTGTGGAGTTAATACTGTTGATTCTCACGTAGGGTAGAATAAGACTATTATACCGGTATTTTATATTGTAAACTGATATCTTTGAAAAAGAGCAACTGTAGAGTTTCTTGCCGGTCTCTTCTCAACAGAAACTGCTTTCCAAACCGGTGGTACCTTACGTGGTATGTATAATTTTTTATGTAAAATTTGATGATCCATAAGAACGCGCAAGCGTCTATTTGAATAAAGATTTTTGATTGATTGATTGAAAATAATTGTTAAATATTCTAAGAATATTCTACTTGAAATTTTAAGTAAAATTAATGTTGACTTCTTGATTTTACGCGAAATTTACACATATTAAATGAAACTAGTTTACGGATTTTATCGAGTTTTAATTTTGATTTTGAAATTCCCGACGTTTCGAACCCTTTCCAGCGTTCATGGTCACGGGACTGACTAACGGCCGGTTTCTGAAACACTGATCATCGTAGATGTGGTTTTCAAATTTCATTTTAGTTGCCAAAAGGATGGTTAAACTCTTTGGATTGATCGTTCTGATCATTAGAAGATCATTCTGGTCAATTCAGAGAGTTTAACCGTCCTTTTGGCAACTGAAATGTAATTTGAAAAGCCATTTGACGGCTGATTAGTTGACATCTACGATGATCAGTGTTTCAGAAACCGGGCGTGAGTTGTTACTCGTATTAATGTCATAGTTAACACTGGCCACCGTCAATTATTTTTTTGTAAAAAAAAACGAAATAGCTATTAGTTTCATCGAGCCTAGTGAGTACCAAAAGAGAATCTGGTCTTCCTTTTTAACGATACGGACCGTAATCAGTTATAGTCTAAACGGTGGTAGGGCCACGCAGCAGCAACGGCTGTTGCACGAATGGGCAGGCCCGTCCGGGTAAGTACCACAACCTCACAGAAGACCAGTGTAAAGTGGAAGTATGACAAATACTTTCATGTTTCGTCTGGTGAGTGGGATAGCCGGAGCCTAATTTTAAAACGTTGTCAACACATCTGTAACTCTCGGGTGTAGCAGATGTCCATGGGCGGCGGTATTCATTTACCATCAGGTGAACCGTCTGCTCGTTAATATTTAAAAAATTAGAAAAAAATCGAAAAATGATAATTTTTGCACGATTTATTAAAATTATCTACAAAGTGTAACGAATAATCTCAGAAATGTCATTTTTTTACTTATGTTAAACACAAAGTTATAAATATTTATATTTTTAAAATAATACTTTATTGGTTATTCTGATATATGAAACATCATTTTGGAACTATTTACTTAATCTCATAAGTTCAACGTAATGTAACGGGGAAAAATATGAAAAATTTAATTTTATCGCCATTTCAGATCCGACGAAGCTCATAGTGATGTATCAGCACCGGGCAATACATATTCAGTTCATTTCATACATAAATATATTACGAGTATGTATACGACAACGACATTCCGGAGTTCTAACAGAGAAAGCACTACTCGTTGTAAAATTTCGACACAAACCGGATGTAAAGTTAAAAGGTTTTCGGCGTTGTTACCCGTAACAGATGTCCTAGCGCTGAGCATAAAAGTGCTGCGCTCGTGAAAGTCATTTACTTCAGGGTCGTATTCGGAGTACGTTTTGCAACATTCCTCGAGGTTAGCGCTCACACCGGAGAGAGCACAATTTTATTTTATGAGCCACCACCATTTCTGTGTATAGGTATTACAATTTCTTTGGAAGTATTTTGTTGTTGCTTTCTGCATACATAATATTTCCGTAAACAATCAATCTGAAAACATTTGCGATCGATCTTATTCGATCTATCTAGTCTACCCCAAAATGAAGTATAGACCTTAATAACTAAGTTAACTGATTCACCAATTACGAGTTTTTTTTGTTTAATAAAAAAACATTGCCCTTACTTTACGATAGCATTATCTTGTGCTGTAAGGACGTTTTACAAACATAAATTTCCCGTCGACAAACATCTGGGTGTGCGAGACAACTATCTTTGGGTCACACAAATAGTAGTCCCGTGTGGGGATCGAACCGACGACCGCCGACACCGAAGCCAATACCTTAGGAGTCATCAAAAAAGTTATATATATATATGTATATACATATATTGTTACAATTACGAGGTCAACGATCCGTCGATGACGGTTTGAAATTACGTATATGATGTTATTTTAAATTATTAAAAATATAGTTATAATATGAAAGAAGGTTCGAATTCCAGAACTTTATTTAAAAAAACTAACGAAATTGCGATTATAAAAGGGGCTCAGTCTGCGCTAGACGGCAGTTCAGTGGACCTCGAGGAAGAAGGAAGAAGGAACAGGAAGAAAAAAGTGGAGTAAATAGTTTATTAAGTACACCACCTCCCACTATTCATAAGTTTATTTTCCTTGTCCTAAGGTTGTCTGGAAGAGATCGCTTAAGACCGCCTTATTGTACCTAGCTTTTAAGATTTATTTTATATGAACTGTATAAAACTTTTTGTGGTGTACAATAAAGTATATATAATAATAATAATAATAAATAGCGAGTGAACACTATAGTAGTGAACAGTAAAGCGAAGTGAATAGTAGTGTACAGTCGTACGCTGTGGGTTGTTGCGGTAACGTGTGGATCGTTGCATCAGTGGACGCGTACGTGGGGATTGATGCGAGAGGGAGCACGCAGTCGTGTACCTGCAAGGTTGGTGCGGAACGGGAGGGTCGTCGCACCGGTAGCACTAGTAAGGACTAAAGCGGCATTGAGTGGGCTGCTAGCACGTCTTTGTTGGCAACAACAAAATGAACATCTAAACGATCGGCGTTTCTCTTCAATCCCCAACCCCTAGCTCGTAACGATATGTACATATACTTATACATAATTTTTTTTGGGAAATGACATTGTCTTGTATTTCCTAATTTCGTTGTATTAGTCAACTACTTAATATTCAATTGCAAAACAGCAAGTACGTTAAAAAAAGCGATTCGTATAGACAAATGTACATTTTTTAAAAAATGTTTTGAGGTTAAACACCTAAGTTAAAAAGCAAAAGTAATCTTAATACAATTAGAGCCCTTTGATTATATCCTTGGCAAGATTATATACTTGAAAAGTATATAATCAAATTTAGAGCCATTTACGAAACATAACTTATCATTGTTTATATTAACAAGAATTGCTCGTTTATGTTTTTAATTCATTGCGTGTCGGTGTGACAGGGGGCCATTCCGAGACGACAAGAGAAGTTAGATTGGTTTGTTCACAACACGTGCTCAATATTACCCGTGATACCCTCGCTCAGACGGCGAGAAAATTCACGTACGATACTAAGGGAAATCGCTTGCCGTATAGCTAATGTAATTTTATTTATGCAGGGAGAGTACAGGTTCAATTGAAGATCTAGTCTACCGATGGACAAAGTTGTCTAACCTTTACATAATAAATTGTATTATAGCTTCTTCTTCTATATTCTATCCTCAATATATCTATATAACTATTCTATTTATATCTTTAAATATATATATATGTATATATATATATATATATAATGCTTCTGTACGTGTGTATGTCAGTGTCAACTCTGGACCGAACGGTTGAACCGATTTTATTGAATTTTTTTGTGTGTGTTCAGGTGGTTTCGAGAATGGTTTAGATTCACACATCCCGCCGGATAACACTACACCCACAGTTGGAGCAACAACAACACGCCCTCGCCTCCGAGCACGGCAAGACCAACACAACGCGTACACAAGGTACACCCGCGTTCCGGGGCGGTTCTCCCAGCCACCGATTAGCTAATTGCACAGTCGACGGCCATCGGGGTTTCGGTCCGAACCGCGACCTCGATGGCCCTTAGATGATATACCATAGTTAAGCGCACGCATGAGCACATGCGTGGCCCTACCAACAGTGGAGGGCCCAAAACCGTGGGTTCTGGCTAGCCCACCGGTTCTGCGTCCGATGAAGCTTTAATAGACTCGGGACTGAAAGCAAAAACATCATTTAATACAAGATACAAGAAGATTCACAAAGTTATCCAAAAAAGTTTGAAATTTTCGGATTTAAGACGTGTGTACAGAACAACGTATGTCCGGTCCGCTAGTATATATAAAAATGAATTGCTGTTCGTTAGTCTCGCTAAAACTCGAGAACGGCTGGACCGTTTTGGCTAATTTTGGTTTTGAAATATTTCTGGCAGTCCAGGGAAAGGTTTAACCGATGAGAAATTATGGAGAAATTGCATGGAAAATCAAAATAGCAACAATTTTTTATTTTCCGATCTACATATAAAATTCACGTGTCACAATACTCCTCCGAAACGGCTTGATCGATTTCCATGAAATTTTATATGTATATTTGGTAGGTCTGAGAATCGGTTGTAATCTATTTTTCATACCCCTAAATGATAAGGGTCGTCCACCCAAAAGATTTTTTCTACCCTACCAATTCCCTAGTAATCATTTATATGGAAAACGAAGTTTTCCAGGTGAGCCAGTCAGTAATGTATCTCTTACGAAGTTGAATCATTGCAAAAACATTTGCGTCTTTATATAAGTGAAAAGAAAAGGTCATCAGATATAGTATTATTTAGTTTTGCCTCCGAAATTATCGTGTTGATTGTGGCAGGGCCCTCGCGTCTTTAAACTTTGTAACAAAATAAAAAGTAGTGCGTTGCGTTTCATTTGTTGCGAAAAGAACGGTTTATTGTATCACATGAGTTGATCGTGTCAGACAGAAAGATATACATAAAATATGAATACAAATTATAGCCTGTCTTATTCTGATTTATAAGCTATATTATTGTAAAGTTTCATTAAAATCCATTCAGTAGTATTTGCGTGAATGTGTAACAAACATCCACCCATACATACAAACTTTCGCCTTTATAATATTAGTAAGGATAAATTGACTGAACAATACGATTTTGTACGTTAAACAGTTATATTATGAATTTTATTGCCAGCTGAAATTTAAAAAAAAAAACCATTTCACTTGCATTTACCACGAGTGCACCGAATACCAAAGTTGAAATCATAACTGAAAATGTACAATGCTGTGGCTATAGTTTATTCATGGCCTGCCTGCATGGCATCTCAGACAAGTACAGATATTTAACCAATTTTATAATACGAGTATTTTGAATGTAGGGAGCTTTATAAATAATTATGCACAGAAAATGATTCATGTATGAGTGTCTGATAGACATGCAACCATTTTTCTCAATGCTGGCTATACGTACTGTGTTTTTATAGTCATTTTACATCTATACCTAACTTTTAAAATTAGGGTTTTTTTTTTTCTGTAAAAATAGGCTGAGCTGTTCGTGTTAGTTCGCTAATGTTACCCGGTATGATTATTCTCATTCAGTTCTTATATATTGTATATATAATATATAAACATATAATATATTTTATATGTAATTATGATGTTATATAGTGTAATCTTACAAAGTTTTGAGGTACGATTGGGCTAACATGTAATAGCAACATTGCATGTACGAAATATATTTATGTATGTTTATCCAAGAATTGCTCGTGGTTAGTAATAACATTAAAATACTAAAATCGGTATATAGAAATGACTGGGGATAAGAAATATTTCAGACCTGTAATAGTTTCTCTTTTATATGTCTTATTCTTTAGGGTCAAAGGCCATGCTTAGAAGTGACCAATATAAGAGTAAGAGGTAGCATAAACATACAAAAATGTTTGTTTATAAATTGAGATAGTTGAAGGATTTAAAGTTGAGGACTCACGTCGGCACCAAATTAGTTGTTCGTTGAAATTTTAATTGGTTATTTATCAAGCAATTAGCAGTGAAGCCAAGCCTAGTTAAATATTGAGGAAACACATATTCTAAAAATAATTCAACTGTTTAGACAATTTTATAAGACTTGTGAATGAATTAAATAAAGCTTTTGTACCGTCCATTATTGAAGAGCTTTACTTATGAAGAGATGATAAATAATGGCTTAAATTGACTACTTTACATTTCCAAAGATACTTTAGAGGGTTTAATTTATGAAAGCATCGTCGCTGTTTTAGCGAGATTCCATTAATTGAGAAAGTAAAGTTGTTTATTGCAACTTTTTGAGCGAGAGAAATTGTTTCAAAATGGCATCATTTGTTTATTGACGGTAGAGAAAGCAATTTTTAACAAAGATTTCGCGAGAAACATCGAGTACTCAGTACTTTATAATTACAAAAAATAACAAAGTTCGTTCATTTGTAGGGTTTCGTACCCAAAGTTTAAAAAGGACCCTATTTAGTAAATAGGGTCCTTTTTCCGACTCCGCCGTCTGTCTGTCCGTCACCAGGCTGTATCATATGAACCGTGATAGTTAGAGAGTTTAAATTTTTACAGAAGATGTATTTCTGTTGCCGCTATAACAATAAATACTAAAAAACAGAATAAAAATACATTTAAGTGGGGCTCCGATACAACAGACATGATTTTTTTGCCCTTTCTTTAGATAATGGTACGGAACCCTAAGTGCGCGATTTCGAATCGCACTTGGGCTTTTTTAAATGTTGGAAACGTATTCCCAGCGAGTCAGTTGTAGTTGATTTTTATGGTAGGCGGTAATCACTTTACATCAGGTAAACCGCCTACTTTTAACTCGAGAAGAAATGGAGGTTGATTAAGTGCGGTTCGATTGTGATTAAAAGAGATAGAAAAATAAATTTTATAGCTCGTTATATTATGTCTAGTCTTCTTCGATTTGGATACCTCAATTCGTACATTAATTGATGAAATTGATATGATACTAAAAGAAAATAAAATATTTCTTGCCAGTTCTCTTATTTGATAGATGGCGGATTTGTGTACGTAAAAACTAGACTATCTATAACTAGGGAATCAAGTTCATAATTAATTTATTTCTTAAATCACATTATAAGATTTTTCTTTAATTTATTCTTCGAGAGTATAAAAGTGTCTTCCGTAGAATTTTCATAAAAGCATATCTTATCCTTTAAACGAGCAATTCTTGTATATATATATATATATATATATATATATATATATATATATATATAATCGGAATCTCGGAATCGGCTCCAGCGATTTTCATGAAATTTAGTATGTGCGTAGATTCGGGGGCGAAAAATCGATCTAATTAGGTTTCATTCTTAGAAAATGTCCTTTTATCCCTGTTTTCAAGGAATTAAAAAAATCATTCAATATGACAGTAAATTTCGCCGCAAAATAAATGTTATAATAGCTCGGTCGGTAATCGGGCGGCCCCAAAACAGACGGCCGCGGTTCGTATCACGATCATTTACACACTTATTTTTTTACTTTTTTTTTTCTATACCAGATCATTTTCTTTATTTTTTTTTAATTTCCAAAATACATGATTTACCAAAAAAAAACCGAGCTAAGCTCGGTCCTCCAGGTACTTTGCTTTTATGTGAGACAATGTGTTAATTGTAATGTTGTTTGAGGTTTGAATTTAGAACTGCGGTCAAATGGCACCGAAATGATTACTGTAATAACTAGTCCACCTTATTAATTATTCGCGGATAACGGCTTTGACCGCTGATTCGAGCTGAAACGCGTAATTAAGTAATTAGGGTTCACTGAGCCATTTATAATGCGGCGTTTACCTAAGGTACCCGTTCCCTTTGTGCTCATAGCAGGCATTACAACACGGGGGAATGCGCGGACAAATGAACGCGTCCAAGATTATGCGATCTCAGAGTTAATTTTTAACTTACATTGTTAACGTGATTATAACTACCATTGAGCCGTGATAGCTCGGTGTCCGGGCGCTCGCCTTTAATTCAATATACTCGAGCAACCTGAGTTCGATCCCCGGTGCCGGCACCAATGAAGTTTTCAACTTTAAGTGCTGAATTATCACGTGCTCCGCGGTGAAGGAAAACATCGTGAGGAAACCTGCATATTTTCGAAATAATAACAAAAAAAAATATTTCTAAATTATGTGAAGTCCGCCAATCCGCAGCGGGGCCGCATGGCGCATGCCCTGATACCCTCTGTACAGAGGGGGCCTTTGCCCAGCTGTGGGACACGTATAGGCTGATACTTTACTCTGCTTTTTTGTTAACGTATATGTCATTCGTCTATCCTGTCTTAAACTCACCTCATTAAATGAGAAACAGGTCATATATTATTCTACATCACAATTCGAATCGAAGAATTACGTCTTTAAATATTGTATAAAATCGTCATACTTATGTTACATTCTATGAAACTGCTTTAATATTTGGCATGCGCTATTAGTTAAACATACATTCCATTCGCCTATTTATTACTACTAGTGGTCGAAATTCGACCATAATTAATTTTATGCATAATTTTAAAAATGTAAGCATTCTGCTCACCTTCTCTATACAAAGTATAAGTTTGGGAAATTTCATAGAACATTCTCGTCCATCCGCGCAATTTTCATAAAAAGGGGTACAAAGTTTTTGCTTCACGTATTATTAATATAATATGTATAGATAAGTATCTCCACATACTAAACGTTTCTTCTTCTTCTTCTTCACATTGCATTGATACAACAAAATCATTAATACTAACATACTCGCATAATATTAATCGCAACCATTTTAATGTGGTTGCTCCAATTGTATATGAATGAAATTCCATAATCTGATATCCCTCAAAGCTCTTGTATTAATAATTCCGCGTAAACTACAATCGAAAGCTGTGCCGCATTAATTTTGAACAAATAACAGTCTGGTTCAAGATTCACCACAATTGCGTCTGCGGTGTGGAACAATTAGGATCGGCGTAACCAAAAGGAGCGTGAGCTGGGAGCTTTTTGCTTTGATGTCACCGTTCCTGAAGACAATTTACCTATGTGTGTATCGTTTAAACACATCTACTAACAATGGCGTAGTGGGTAGTGTACCTGCCTCCAGCGCTAGAGTGTTTGGGTTCGACCCACTACTGGAAAAATATTGTGTGATGAACATTGTGTTTTTCTAGTGTCTGGGTGTCTATATATGTATAATATGTATTTATTTACAAAATAAAAGTGTGTTTGAGTATATTTATCAGTTATACAGCGTGTCGTTACTATCGCGACAATAAATGAACACACGTCTAACGCTACTTGCCAATAATCATAAAAAAATATTAACGTTTAACCATAATTAAAAAAAAATATTTTTCCAGCAAACTAATTAAGTAAAAAAGAAACAAAATTTGTAACACCTATACAACTCGCGCCACAGCGTCACATCACAAGCCCCGCCTTCTAACAGTATGTTTTGTCACTTTTAAATTCATTCAACCCATTCATATGCTTTGTGACCTTTACAAATGAACTTTACGTTACAGTTTTATACGTAAGGTTGTTCTAAAATTCTTTGTTTTGGAAAATTTAATAACTCTGTAAATATTGATGTTTAAAGAATGTAAATGTTTAATACAATTTTAAAATTTATCCCCTATATGTGTGTTCCTGTATTGTCGCGACGGTAACGACACGCTGTATAGTACCCATAGTGCAAGCGTTGCTAAGTTTGGGACTAGAGAATGAAAAAAATGTGTCCTAAACAATGGTTCTTTGAATATATGAAGTCCACGCGTTTAAAATAAAGAGGATTTTTGCGCATATGGATTCGTTTAAATTCCTATCGCTTTCAATAATTTACATAGTCTACGGGTCAGACTAAGCTGTTGTATCTTCAAATGTCATAGTTGATTGCAGCTACCGTCAAATTTTGATTATTTATTTTAGTGTAGCAAACACCAGTTGCTTAGAGTATTACGAGGATCCGTCAAATTTAAATAACTAGTTAAAGATGATCATGTATTTTCCCATAAGTTATTTAGATTAATGAATTTGCATATTTTAGGAAGAATGTCATAAATGACAACAGTCCTAAAATTAAAACAGAATATTAAAAGAACCTGAAGCAAAGTTTTTCATTAATAATGCCCAAAATGTTTACTCATTGTTAGAGGATGCCACTGGGTAATGAAACCCATTAGCTCTTAGCTTAAAGTGTAGCAATGAAGTATACAAATATAAATAAATGAATGAAAATTTTTAACGGAAAATTAATAGAACAAGGATCCAATATGAAGTGTGTAATCGTAAAGAATGATCATTGCAGAAATTTTTCATATTTAAATACTTCTCTCGCTCGTAAGCCTCATCAATAATTCGCCGATAATGGTTTCGATTCTCCCCATGCTGCGTAATTAGTGTTCACTGAGCTACATATAATGTCACCATTACATATGTCACCCCTTTCCCCTGCTCTTATCGCGGGCATTACATCAGGGGAGAATGCGTAGTCGAGTAAATGCCTCCATTTTTATGCGACCTTTTAGTGTTAATTCATACTAATATTATAAATGCAAAAGTAACTGTCTGTCTGTCTCGCTTTAACTCCAAAACTACTGAACCTATTTAAATGAAATTTGGTACACAGATAGTCTAGAGCCTGAGAAAGGATATAGGCTATTTTTTAAGTGGAAAAACGTGTTATGAAAGGTTGAAAGATATTTATTTAAGGGCTTCAACGCGAGCGAAGCCGTGGGTGAAAAGCTAGTAATTGTAAATACAAGACTGTTCCGCTTGGGAGTTTTATGATGTGTGGCCAATGAGAAATCGTGTATATGATATTAAAATGCAACAATTACATTTGAATGGTATCAGTAAATCACTCAGTGATAACCCCTACAATAACATTTTACCAATAATTCGCTTGTTTTTAAGGCTACCTTCGGGACAGGCGCATTGCATTCCACGGAATCAATGGTTTTTAATTAACAAGCGTAATCCCTAGTTTATTAAGAGACCTTGATTCCATGATCTAATATAACACTACCAGATATCAGCCTGCAAGCTGAACTGTTAGCAGATTCTGATTTTTTATTTTATTTATTTATTTATTTGTTTGAATACGGTATAAAAGATGTTGACAATCATATTATACGGTGATGTTTTACATATCTGTAAATTTATTAAAAACGTCGTAGCCGCCTTAATTTTGGACATCACAAATTATTGTTTAGGTTTGAAAATTAGTTACCTACGGTAGGGCTACGCAACAATCTTAACTGTTGCACGAATGGGTAGGTCCATCCGGGGGAGTACCACGACCTCACAGAAACTGGCGTGAGGTGGAACTGGACGCGTTTCGTCTGGCGACTGAGGTAGCCGGGGCTCACTTTGATAAAAGGGGGCAACCGATCTGAAATTCTATGGATGTTGAATGGGTGGCGGTTATCACTTATTTGTTTGTTTTTTTTTTATATTCTTTATTTTTCTAGAAGTTTGTACAAAGGCGAACTTAATGCTAAATAGCATTTTCTTCCAGTTAACCTTTGGTGGTTGAGTACAAGTTACGGGTATTAACGCTAAAATGACATACAAGATTAATAGTTACTTAACATCAGATGAACCGCTAGCTCATTTGCAACCTACTCGCATAATAAAAAAGTTATTTCGAAATGACTTCTAACATACAGGCGAGTGTGGACTTTGTGATATGGCATCTTAGGTGGTGTAAATCCATTGGCTACATACGTCTGTGTTTCACCCCTTCTATGTTTGATATTTTCTCCATTTACTTTGCAGGGTTAAAGCAAGAGATGCTTATCTGTAACCAATCCTCAACGAGTCGTATAAACGAATGTAATGTATACCCTTTTATGTTTCCTAAGTACTTTTAAATGTCATGACATTTAACGCCTGTATATCGTATCCAGGGGTTATCTCCAGGTCATAATTAAATAATGGTCTTGGTTAGGGCTTGATAGAAGCTAAAATTGAAATTATATTGACTGTAAATATATTATTATCAAATTCAAAGTCAAAAAATAATATGAAGCGGATGACAATTAAAGTAAAACGAATTATGCTTCTGTGTTCGTCCAGAGAGTTTGGTAGATAGAGGCTCATACTTGGAAACACGCCTACTACATCTCTAGAATTGGGAGCACCTGTATATTATTTATTTTGTGTATTAAAATATGTTTACTTTATTCAATATACAATATCATCATTATTTTTTAATATGACTAGTATATTATTTTAGATTCCTTAATTTTATTTTTCTTTTTTTAGTTTATAAACAATGCACCCACTTAAATTTGGCTGGACAGCGAAAAGCTTGCATAAATAATAAATATGATAAATTATTAAATAAAGTACACGATACATAATTATAATATGATTCAGTAATTAGCAAAATCGATACATCTGCCTAAACGTTCTTCGAGAATGGTTAGGAGCTAAGCGAAAATTACGACCTAATTTACCTCCCCGTATATCTAATTGTGGAGAATCATTTGGAAGGGACTGTTTGATCATAATTGATGCGATACCGCATTCCACTGTTAGGAATTTATACCACTAATTATCACCGCCGCTTCCAGAATTAGCAATTTATTGAATTAAAGCGTTTGCTAACTAAACTAACTTAACATGTTTGTGTTTTAGTAAAGCTTTTAGATGTTCTTTTTCTTCCGCGCTTATTTTAATAGTCAATTCATTCTTAGTGTGTGTTTTATACAAACATAACATTATAAATAAGTAAATAAGAAAATTTTGTTTTATACTATGTAGTGATGAATTATTTAACTTTTAGTATAATCGTAAAATTGAAATGATTTCATTATAATATTCATCAATAAAAAGAAATGAATTTGGATACTTAGGAATTTCTCCGAATATAAATTCTATCACAATATCCATGATAAAAATGCGTATAATAACTAGTCAGCATAAAAGGCCCGGGAAACTTTGTTGGCTTGTTTAATTTTTTCATAAAGTTTGCGCCATACCTCTGACGTGAAATTCAATAGAGGGCGGAGAATGGACTGTGCGGTTCCTAAATTGAGTTAACGGCCTGCTTTACAGAGCGAATTTGAGGCCGAGGGTAAGGTACAAAAACGTTTCAACTAGACACCGTATAACTTAGTTACGTCCTTGCCATTATCGATATTGGTGGATGGTCGCCAGCAAACAAGTGTAATTTCATAGCGGCGGGAATTTAAAATCAAATAAAAATCGGCCAAGTACGCTGCGAACTCGCGCACGAAGGTCTCCGTACCATCACTACATAGTATAAAACAAAGTCGTCCCGCTGTTTGTCTGTCCAACTACGCAACGGATCTTGATGCGGTTTCTTACTAGATAGAGTGATTCAAGAGGACGGTTTATATATATAATACACTGCACCCGTGCGAAGCCCGGGAGGGTTGCTAGTTAACTATAAAAACAGCAAAAAAAATCATATCTGTTGTATGGGAGCGGAGTCTTAGTAATAGGGTGCCGTTTTACCCTTTGGGTACGGAAATCTAAAAAGTGAAACGCATTGTTGCAAGCGGATGAGTTTCGAACCTGTCCCCTTAAATTGCAAGATCGTTGTAGCCAGTATACCGTCACTTAAGCCATTAGTTTACTACTGCCTCGTACCTCGTACATTAGTTATTCAAACATCTTGTGTATAACAACAAAGTCTCACGCCTCTAACACAAACACTGCATCCATTTGGGACGGTATTAGCTAACGAAACCGTTAATAGTTAAATTAGTTCTGTAGTACCACTTTGTTTTACTGTTAACGTAGCTTAGTGTCTCTTCATTCGTTTCTAATAAAATATTTATATGTAATTTTGACGTTAGAGAGCCGTGATAGCTCAGTGTCCGGGCGCTCGCCTTTAATTCAATATACTCGAGCAACCTGAGTTCGATCCCCGGTGCCGGCACCAATGAAGTTTTTAACTTTAAGTGCTGACTTATCACGTGCTCCGCGGTGAAGGAAAACATCGTGAGGAAACCTGCATATTTTCGAAATAATAACATAAAAAATATATTTCGAAGATATGTGAAGTCCGCCAATCCGCAGTGGGGCCGCGTGGTGGACTATGCCCTGATACCCTCTGTACAGAGGAGGCCTTTGCCCAACAGTGGGACATGTATAGGCTGTTACTTTACTTACTTTTTTTGACGTTCAATAAGAGCTTAAAATAAGGATATATTGAATAAAGAAATATTGACTTTGACTTTGAATAAAACGTTGAGTTCACAACAAGTACCGTAAGTGAAGGACGAGCTTAGCTCTGTTTTTTTTTTTTTTGTAAATCTTTGGAAATAAAAAAAGAAAGCATTGATCTGGTATAGAAAGAAAAGTAAAAAAATATCATAATTAGTATAAATTTTTTCAATTCATTTACTACATGTCCAACTTTTTCCCGCCTACATAGAACATGAATAAAGAATCGATAATCGATACCTAGCTGACTCGATAGTCCTCTTTTCAGTTATAGAAAGCAAACGTTATTCAGTTTAGACCTTTTTCAATTACTGTTAGAAGATACAAAATCTACGGCACATTCGCAAAAACTCAGATACGTACAAAAAAAAGACTGTAAGAAATGCATCACTTGTATTATAGACCGTCAACAGAAGCCGGGTGACATGCGAGTGTAGAGTGAGTCATTACCTAATCTACGAGTATGTCCTTCACGTATTGTTTTACGGCATAATACGAGTAGATACCTTTTCAATTAAGCGTTAGATTTCCTAAAGTTATTTTTATTCAATTCACTATGCTCTATTGTTTTTATAAAAACTGATTGTTCATTATAAAACGGAATGATAAAGATGAGTGAGGTAACCGGAGTACACTTCATTAAAAGTGGAAACGCGTCTGCAAATCTACGGGGTTGTCCATGGGCGGTGGTCAACACTTCACATCAGGTGACCCATCAGCTCACTTGCCATCTTACGTACACCTGGATATCAAACATCTCAGTTTTCTCGTAAATATGATAAGTCCTCGATACGTCTGGAATCCAAGTTATTTAAAATAAGTGTGGTAGAGCCACGCGACAGTTCTAGTCATGTTTTTGCACGAATGGGCTGGTCCACTCGGGGAAGTATCACGACCTCACAGAAGACCGGTGTCAAGTAGACGTGTTACACTTCTGAGTTTCTTCTTGATGAGTGAGGTAACTGGAGTCCACTTTAGTGAAAGGTGGCAATGCATCTGCAACCCTACGGGTGTTGCAATTGCCCATGGGCGGCGGTTACCACATAACAATGCCAGCTCGAATGACAATTTACAACTTATTATTTTTTTTATGAGAAAAGTTGCCAAATGAGCAGACGGGTCACCTGATGGTGAGTGAATACCGCCGCCCATGGACATCTGGTACACCCGAGGGTTACAGATGCGTTGACAGCCTTTTGAAAATTGGGCTCCGGCTACCTCACTCACCAGACGAAATGCGATAGTATTTGTCATACTTCATTTTACGCTGGTCTTCTGTGAGGTTGTGGTACTTACCCGGACGGCCCTGCCCATTCGTACAACAGCCGAGGCTGCTGCGTGGCCCTACCACCGTAAAATATTTTACACCATAAAAATTACATAAAAAATAGCGCCATGAAATATGTAAACTAGTTTTATTAAGAGAGACCCTCTTTATAATATTAATAGCAATAACAATACCTTCAAGTTCGACCAAGACGTTAACGACTTTGACAGTTTCAGGAGAACTTTCGTAGATATCTCAGCAATATTTTTTTTAGAATAAAAGTAATCTATTACATTACTTCATTAAGCGATGTGCAGCAGCAATCACTTTAGCCGGCAAATACTAGCGAAACTCAATTATACAACGCTTATTGGGTTTACCGAGCGGTCCGGGATATCGTCTGTGCAGCTTCCCCGGCGAATACTTTCAATTACGGTTAAATACATATTAACACAGCGGGGGACGAAGCAGCGGCAAATGAATTCCACGTTTCTTTGCTCTCCTATTCTAGTTTTTCATCGGATAGTTTTAGTCTGTGGCACGTAGGCCGGGCTTTGGTTTCTACGGTCTCAAGTCCGAAGTTTGTCGACTGATTTGATAATGTAAAATCTAATATTTGTACACCAGAAATGGTAGAACATAATGGTACAATATAGGTCTTAACAGTTGTGACGTTGCAACAGTTGTATCGTCACAACTGTTAAACCTATATTGTACCATGTTCTAATAAATACGTATCTTACTTTGATTTAAACGACCATGTAAATGTACAGTCGCCACCACCCAACACCAGAAGTGTTTTAAGTGAATTCGTTTGTAAGCTCTACGTGGCTTGAAAGAGGTTTCTTACTAGTGAAAGTATTTAAAGGCGAAAATTAATGATTTGGATGAATATTTTTTTTTTTTTTTTTTTTTTTTATGCGAAAAGTTGTCAAACGAGCAGACGGTTCACCTGATGTTAAGTGAATACCGCCGCCCATAGACATCTGTTTCACCCGAGGGTTACAGATGCGTTGGCAACCTTTGGAAAATTGGGCTCCGGCTACCTCACTCACCAGACGAAACGCGAAAGTATTTGTGTTACTTCCACTTTACGCTGGTCTTCTGTGAGGTCGTGGTACTTACCCGGACGGGCCTGCCCATTCGTGCAACAGCCGAGGCTGCTACGGGGCCCTACCACCGTATACGGGGCCCTACCACCGTATATTTAGTTACACTGAAAATTTTTGGTAAAGTAAATATTAAATAGGCAAGAAAATTTGTATGACAGCTAACAATAATAAAATAGGAAAGATTTCCAGCTTTTTTTAATGTAAAAACGTTTGTGATTTACAGGGATTACTAGTACTATACAAGAAAAAAAAATAAAAAAAATAAATTAACATCTTTCTAATATTCAAATTTCATCAATGCACATTTCGTTTTTGAATCGTATCATTAACTAAGGCTAATTTTATCCAAATGTAAAAGCATATAGTGATAGTAACATAAAACAAATCGCGAAAGAAAACAAACAGATAACTAATGCAATCAGGCTTTCGCGTGTCGCCTGTGTACCGACTAATAAAGCCACAAAATAAATTCCTAACAACAGCCGTTCCTGATTGAATGACGTAATCGAACTTTAACTCTCAATTACAACGTTATTAATTTGGAAAATACTTTGTGTGCAAATTTTATCAGCAATATATTTCCTTATACCACACATTTCATTAAGATTTCGTAATAAAAAGCCAAATATAAAATTTCATTACATCCATACAACAATTATTTGTGCTTTGCTAAAAATCATTTATTCATCGACATAAGAAACTTACATTTCATTTATCAATAGTCATTTTTTTTTTAAATCTACCACCGTTTCGTAATGAGGTTTCTCTAGCGGAGAAGAAACAGGCGAAAGAAACTCCGTGGGTATCCTCTTTTTTGTAATTCATTATTTTTTCTTAACAAAAAATTAAAATATTATACAACTGATTTTTTTTCCTTTTAGAAATAGCTTGGGAGCGATCAACTCATTCCCAGGGGTTATTGTCAATAATGTATTCATTTGTATTATAATAACCCTTTTTATAAAGTTTTTCTTTAATAAATTTCTTAAACCTGTTAATAGGTAGGTTTTGCGCATTTACTGGGATTTTGTTGTAAAAGCGTATACACCGCCCCATGAACGAGTTACTTACTCTATGGAGTCTAGTAACTGGTATTACAAGCTTGTGTTCGTTCCTAGTGTTCACATTATGTATATCAGTATTCTTATCAAAAATATTAATATTTCTACGCACATACATAACATTTTCATATATATATTAAGAGGCTAAGGTTAATATGTTTATTTCTTGAAACTTCTCTCTCAAAGATGCATTGAAATCTAGATTATAAATAGCTCTTATGGCCCTTTTTTGCAAAATAAAAAATGTTTCTATATCGGCCGCGTGCCCCCATAGCAAAATACTATATGACATTATACTATGGAAGTAACTAAAATACACAATTCTAGCCGTTTTTACATCAGTTAGACATCTTATTTTCCTTATAGCATACGCTGCAGAACTTAGTCTATTCGGAAGTTTGGATATATGGGGACCCCATTGAAGCTTTGCATCGAGAGTTATTCCAAGAAAGACAGTCGCATCCACAAGGCCTAACTCCCCCCCATTTATAAGTACATTGGTAGCACCCAAATGTTTAACATTAGGTGTTGAAAATTTCATACATTTAGTTTTATTACCATTTAATAGTAAATTGTTAGTAATAAACCAATAGACTATTTCTGACATAGCATTATTTACCTCGTCAAGTGTAACAATCTGTCGATCTATTTTAAAAATTAATGATGTATCATCGGCAAATAACATTATATCGTGTTTACTCCCTACAAAGTAAGGAAGTTCATTAATGTAAATGGGAAAGAGAAATTGGCCGAGAATCGAGCCCTGCGGAACGCCCATAGATACCGTCGACCCAGAAGAACTAGCACCATTAATTACAATGACTTAATGAGGTCAAACGCGGTACTTTTAATGCCATAATGGCGCAATTTCCTGATCAGTGTTTCATGATTCACGCAGTCGAAAGCCTTGGAAAGATCACAAAAGACACCCAGAGCATCCTGTGAACTCTCCCAAGCCTCAAATATATGTTTGATCAGCTCTACACCAGCATCGGTTGTAGAACGAACCCTTGTAAAACCAAACTGGTTGTGATGTAATAATTTATTTAAGTTAAAATGTGTTAACAGCTGATCTAGAAGAAGTTTTTAGAAAATTTTACTAAGTGTTGGTAGTATAGAAATGGGTCTAAAATTAATGGGGTCCGAAGTACTACCGGATTTAAATACAGGTATGACTTTTCATGAGATCAGGAAATACGCCAGAATCTACACTAGTGTTAAAAATTATTGACAAATAAGGTGCGATTGAATCTATTATTGAGGCAGTCACTTCAACGGACATTCCCCATAGATCTGCCGTTTTCTTAAGTTCAATGGTCTTAAACATTTTTTTAATATCTTTTGCATATACAGCCTGAAATTTAAAGATTGTGGTGCAAGCACTTACATTTTCCTTAAGTAATGTCTCGGCAACAGCAGGAGAAGAATTCAGCGACAATGTAGTTAAAGTAGGAATCTCACTAAAGAATTTCTCAAATACTTCAGCTACCTCCTGATTAGTCGTTATAAATTTATTATCAATATTGAGTTGGTAGTCAGACCTACGTGATTTGGTTTTTCCTGTTTCACTATTTATAATGTTCCAAGTCATTTTTACTTTATTAGAGGCATTTTTAATTTTATTTCTCAAATGTAATGACTTGTCGGCAAGACACACTTTTTTAAATATTTTTGAGTAATTTTTAACGTAATCTTTAAATGTCTCAGAATGGTTGTATGACCTTTCACTGTAAAGTTCATATAATCTTCGTCTACTGCGGTGAATTCCTGCTGTTGCCCATTCATTAAAAGTCTTGCGACTGTTCAAAGAGAATGTTTTAGAAGTAAAAACGGCATTGTATTCGATTTGTATGAAATTAAATAATGAACTATACACGCATTGTCATAGTAGGGCAGCATAGGTAGTTTTTTTATTAAATTACTAATTACGAAGGCTGCGGCCGGAGGATGCAAAAAAATGCAAAGTTAAACTTAAGACTACTTATTTTATTATATAAAAGTTACAAGTTAACTACATTTCTAAGGGAGGTGAGAATTGCTCGATGTTAGAGACAAAAGTGACGCTCGCTGCGATGCTTCGGACGGTCCCGGTGTCCAACACCTGTGTTGCGCAACCACTTCGTATCCGTGGGATTACGGGCGACGGCACGTAGTACGGAATAAGCAATCCCTTGAGAATGGAATGTCGTAGCTGGGTGGTTGCAGTGTAGGCGATTTCCAGGATGTGTACCTAATTATGTAACATCTCCCCCCGTAGATCAGCGACTAATCGAGAAACTTTTTCGAGAGGGTTGCTGAAATATTCTTATGATCAACCCTTATTTCACTAGGGTTGATTCGCCTCAGCGCTGGAGTCACCTCTACTATTCCATAGCTCGATTTTCTTTTTGTAGGTGTCTTGCTCGGAGTCTCTTTTTGTAGGTGTCTTACTCGGGATCGGCGATACATAAATGCAGCACCAAGTGATGGTACACTTAACAGCATTAGGAAAATTGGAATAGTGGTGTGGTATATACTTGAATCGGTGATTTTCTTCAAGCGAGTAGGAGCTTCAAGGGCTATTTTAGTGCTTAGCGCATGAAGATCTTTCAAATTCGGCGTGATAATCGTCCAGTGCTTCGAAAGCTTCTTTCCCCAAGTGACTTGAGTCAGTTTACAGTTATATTGGAGTTCCTGATTGATAATTACATATTGAATGCAGTCAGGATTTTCTTGACCACTGTATTGAGGCTTCGATTCGCAGAGATACAAAGCTTTTACTCTCGGACATTCTGTCTCTATGTACCTAGAGTCCGTGCTAGAGATTGCTACGAAAGGTGAGGAGGGGATAAGGACGTCGTGATTTCTGTTAGGAAAATATCTAATTTATAGAGGTCGTAGGTTACGGGAATAATAATCGGGACCTTTATAAGTATCTCAACCTGCTTAGCTACTTAGCTCTACTTAGTTATTTTATAAAAAATCTATAGTCCATTTCAAAGATCTCATCTTTTGAATATAAAACTTTTCACTTATGTATAATTTTTTTAATTTGATATAAACTAACTAACGGATATATAGTGCTCGATGCACCAATAAACGATAAAGTAAAAGTGCATCGCTCATTTTGACAGAGTCTGATGCTAATGTTTCGTAATCGCAATATAGTAATTCGCTATTTTCTATAATTATATTTAAATTTCTACTACTATCTAGCTGCAAACTTCTAGGTGTGCTACCTAACCTAAGGGTCCGTGAAATTTCTTGAATGAAAAATCTTGGATACGTAAAGGAAACAAAAAGGAAAGCAACTCTAGTAAGATCTAGATACTCACCGATAAATTTGCACTTGTCTGCTCGTTTCGATGTCTGGAAACTCCTCTCGGCAGCAGCTCTTGTAGGTTCGGATAGCCAACGCCCGTGATCGATTCACTGACTCTAATTGTCTATCCTACCGACTGCGCCAATTACGAAGGCTGCGGCCGGAGGATGCAAAAAAATGCAAAGTTAAACTTAAGACTACTTATTTTATTATATAAAAGTTACAAGTTAACTACATTTCTAAGGGAGGTGAGAATTGCTCGATGTTAGAGACAAAAGTGACGCTCGCTGCGATGCTTCGGACGGTCCCGGTGTCCAACACCTGTGTTGCGCAACCACTTCGTATCCGTGGGATTACGGGCGACGGCACGTAGTACGGAATAAGCAATCCCTTGAGAATGGAATGTCGTAGCTGGGTGGTTGCAGTGTAGGCGATTTCCAGGATGTGTACCTAATTATGTAACATACTTCTAAACTTCTCCTTGCGATATTTATTTACAAACACAGCTTTCCTAGTATCTTGGATGTTACAGTGCAGAGGCAATGTCGAATAGCGAATATACGACCCGAATAGCGTAGTGGGTAGTGTACCTGCCTCCTGCGCCAGAGGGTGTGGGTTCGATCCCCACTACTGGAAAAATATTGTGTGATGAACATGGTGTTTTTCTAGTGTCTGGGTGTTTATATATGTATTATATGTATTTATTTACAAAAGAAAAGTATGTTTAAGTATATTTATCAGTTTTCTAGTACCCATAGTACAAGCTTTGCTTAGTTTGGGACTGGAAAATGTTGTGTAAAAAATGTGTCCTAAAATATATTTATATTTATAATGTGACAAACTGCCCTGAATGGTCAGAACTTAATTTATGTATTATTAGTCTGTGCTATGGTTTGACATCTGTAAAAATGTTATCTATACTTGTTGCACTTGACTCTGTTATTTTTGTAGGCTCAAAAAACAAGTTGAAGAGATTAAATGATTTTAACAATGAACAGAATCATATCCTCATGGAAGAAGCTTCTAGGAGATTAATATTAAAGTCTCCGCATATGACGACAGATTTATTCTGTTTATGAAGTTTATGTAAAACTTCCTCCATGATTTTTTCAAAACGTTCATACAAGGCACAGGGCGGTCTGTAAACACTAACAACAATGAGATGCTCAAGCTCAACACAAGCCATTTCTATAGTTCTCTCAACAGAGAGGCTCACAATATCCTTACGCTCCTTATATGACAAACATCTATTCAATAATATTAAAGAGCCACCACGTAACACTTTTTCTCTATTGAAAGGAACTAACAACCTGGTGTCTACTGAAGTTAAACTTAAAGGTATTATTTTTTAACCAATGTTCAGTAATACATAAAATATCAACATCATTGCTATTTAAAAACAAGTCAATTTCTAAATCTTTACCTTGAAAACCTTGAATATTTTGATGCACCAGGTTTAAACAATTTTTATTACATAACATTTTCTGTGAAATAGAATATTTTTTTTTATAATTAATTACATAAATGTCATTGCAAGAGATTTCCTCTTTTGTCGCAATAATTAATTTAAATTATTTGGAACGGATTCCAAAGTACATATTAAACTATTAAGCTGCTCAATAGGAGCAGAAGATGGTGTAGCCAAACACTTGGCTAAATTAAAATGTAAAAAATAAGACAGCGCATTTGCTATCAGTCTTAAATTAAATTTTGATAGGACATACCTATATTTTGTTAGATATTTTTGAAGTGAAACTTCTTTATCGGGGTTGGAAAAAAATTTAGTGTAACATTTTTGCGTTACGCGTCTTTTTCTTATCTTAAAATGTTCCTCTAACGCCATCTAGTGTTGAATAGGGGGTTTTATGTCGTCTTTATTCTTTAGTGGTTTTAATAGTTGACGCTAGATGGCGTTAGTTCCTCCGTTTGTTCATAGCAATATATATATATATATATATATGTTATATTCAAGTGATCAGCAAAATCAAAGGCTTTATTTTAATTCTAATTCTAAAATATAAACAATACATTTCGTATTTCAGTTATCATAAGCCATTAATAACACAAATATATGCTCTTCGAAGCCTCGATCGGCTCCTGGAACTTGCGGTTGCGACGTCGATCCAACGTCGATCCAATGTCTGCCTTCTACTCACTGGCTGACTATTCGGCAACGAAGGACCATGTACAAATTCAAAGCGGTTGTATTTTGGGTCCGTGAGGTTAATTGAAATAAACAAGGTTCACGTTGCAAGTTTTTTAATCAACAATTTTTGCGGACCCTCATACTAATTCCAACGGTCAAACCATAGTGTGTTTTAATTTACTACTAACGCCACCTATGTATTACAAATAAGAAACTAAATATTATACAAAGCTAAAATGAAATAATTGTAGAATTTGTATTTATGTCTATGATAATAAAAGCCTTTTATTAAACTTTATCTAATTTAACTTTATTTAACCAATTTCTGTAAAGTTGCATATAGTAAATTATTTTTTGAAAAATAACGTCATAAAATAGTTTCACTTCTTACGAGTGTACGCTAGTACACGTACACATTTTTAATTATGGTATTAATGTCAATTATATGTAATTTGTCAGTATCATTATTTTGACATGTCAAATTCACTGAATTATTACAGAATAAATTGCTTAACTGCAAATTAATGTCAAATCTTATTTTGTTTTCATGTGGCACATCCCTTAAATAAGGCAATGTAAATAAGACAATCTTATTAACATTTAGGTTATGCTACAACAGTTAAGTAAAACTATGTATTAAAAACATGTATATGTAAATATTTGTCAAGTGGTTCACCTGATGTTAAGTGACTTCCGTCGCCCATGGACATTTATAACATCTGGTGGGTTGCCAACCTATTTAAAAGTGGGCCCAGACGAAAGGAGAACGTATAATATTTTAACATCACGGCAGGCTTCCGTGAGGTCGCGGTACTTCCTTGGACGAGCTGACCCATTAGTGAAACAGCAGAAGCTGCTACGGGGCCCCACCACGGTTACAACTGCATAAATGTACCACAGATATAGTTATATCAACAGATACCTGATCCCTAAATACAAATGTTATTTATCCACGATTAATGAGGTCAGTACATTCATCCAGGGTTGCGGAGTCAAATCTGTTAAGTGTTTGTACATCGTCAGGATAATAGCCTATTAGGTTGATCTACATAAAAGTGGAGTAACGACAACATCACTACATACTTCTACTTTTCTAGTATCTTCAAGATTACTATAACATTCTATAGAGGATTTAGTTTCTGATACAAAACAACCCATGGTGTTAAATAATGCGTATGTAATAATGAGCCACAAATAATGATGCAATAATGATTTAACAGCGTCTTATGAATGTCTTACTGGAATTTGATTGTTACCGATTCGAGAACCCAATTTTCATTATTCCAATCCAATAATTGATTGATTACAAACACGTGTCTCTCACGCTCGATTCTAACAATGGCCGATTCCAAAATACCTTTGTTTATTCTCTTTGTTTGGCGTTTCATCGTTCACCCCAGCAGACTCGCGGCCCCTTTCAGTTGTTAACCGTCACCATAGGTAGAAAGGTTTTGTTATAAATTTATAGGTTAATAAAGTTAAAATTTATTTACTCTATAGTTTACCCATGATATAAAAGGCGATATGAAATAGAAAAATAATTTTAAATACAACATCAAAATCGCATAGTCAATTTCAATTACTCAAGAATGTATACATTTTTTTTAGTGTTCTTAACTGTACTGATGACGATTGAGTGTACAAAAAACCTGGGAAGAATTTGTGATATGGTTACGGATGATCTTCTAAAGCAGTGCTACATAAAGGAGACCCTCGTTGCTCTCAGTCATAGTCCCAACCAGTTGGCAGTGAATAAACTGACGAACACCGTGTACTTTAGTTTCGATTCAGGTCAGGGGGAGTACATACCAGCCGCAGTGCAAATCGAGACTAAGAAAGTGACCGTTCTCAAAGGAATTAAAGACGCATTCGCCGTGACCAACGATCCGTTGACCCACGAAATGTATTTCGGTGGAAGCAACGGAATCTACAGGTATGATTCTGTATTGCAGACCCTTAAGCGTCTGGCGGTGAAGAATCTCGACATCTGGTGGTTATTTTTCAAGAAGAATATATATTTCATCAGATTTCCCAGTCTGAATGCATACTACTACCACGAGAGGACTGTCAAACCGATCAGTTTCCTTAAGAATGTCACCGTCAACCAATTTGTTTTTGACAATGAGGACAACTTATTCTTTATCAACGGCACCGGCCTTTACGGGATCAAGAACGGTGAAAGCGATATCATACTGATGAGAGACAACCCTCGATTCCTCGGGATGGCCGCGAACAACAAAGGTCACGTGTACCTGTGCAGCGAGAACGAAATATTCGTCATAAGTAAAATGATACAGAAGGTGAAGAAGATCGTAAATATCCAAGGTGTGCTAGGAATGACCTTCGACAAGGATAACAACTTAATCTATTCCGACTCACGAGAAATAATTCGTCTGCTGCCGGTATCCAAAAGCTTTCTCAAATTATAAGCACGAGGTTCTACAACTCGAACATTATTCGAACATAGGAAAAACATTGATGCATAATGCCATTGATAATATAATTTTGAATGAAGATGATAAAAGTTTTACCAAATTTCCTTTTTTATTACAGTTTACACTTAATGCAAAACCCTTTTCAGACTCTAATGAAATGTAACGTTTATATGCGTCGACAAATTAATTCAGAATAGTATCTAAGTCATTGCTTAGGTATTATTTTGAATCAATCATATCTTTGAATAGATGGCAATTAAAATTCCAATGTTGCGATGAAATACATTTCAGAAAAGTAATAAATAATGTCAATATCATCACATTGATAACATTTTTTCTAGCTAGGTCAGATAAAATTATAATCGTCTATTTGACGTTTTAGCTTCGTCTAGTCCAGAAAAAGTGACGCAAAACAGTTTTTATGGATTTATAACAGCAATTTTTTTTGGTAGGTTGGTAGGATAAGCTTGCAAGAATAAAAATATCATTTGGATATACCATCATCGAATCCGCATTGATTTGATAAACCAAATAATATGAATTTCTTCTAAATTATATAATAGTGCACTACAGTACATGAATATGCAATAAAAAAAATTAATTGCACGTACATTATCATGATATAAGTAATAGCTACATATTTATTACACTCATCATGATTTTGTTATTTAAATTTAACGTGTAATACAGGTTCGTCAAGGAATATTAATTGTGTCTTTCTATTATATAACTGTCTGTTTTTAAAAATGTCAAAGGCCATTGGGGTTTACGGATAAAACTCGGAGGGCCGAGACCGGATATTTATTTGGCCTTATCCACGGTCTAGTAAAATAACTTAAATTTAAATAATGTTTTGGTAGTCCGTGGTTTTATCTTGTACTAGCTGCCGCCCGCGACTACGTCTGCGTAGAATTGGCTGAAGGCGTAACTTTTAGACAGAAAGACAGATATACATAACATATGTATATAAATTATAGCCTATGTGTTATTCTGATGTTTAAGCTATATTATTGTAAAGTTTTATTAAAATCCATTCAGTAGTATTGGCGTGAAAGAGTAACAAACATCCATCCATAAATACAAACTTTCGCGTTTATAATATTAGTAAGGAAGTAAGGATGGTACGGTCAACTTCGAGAGCGTGTCTGACTCAAACTTGGCCGGTTTTTCTTTAACAATTAAAATACTAAACTATGAATGATGTTTAAGCTTTTCACTTACGTGTTAAAACATTGTGTGTGTCAGTTTTATTTTTTTAATTGTTTAATAAATGTAAAAATTATCATGTTGTACGCGGTTACGCATAGTAAAAGGCGGCCTTTAACACCGTGTCTTTACAATCGCGACAATAAATGAACACACGTCTAACGCTACTTGCCAATAATCATAAAACAATATTAAAGTTAAAAAAATCCATAATTAAAAAAAAATATTTTTCAAACAAACTAATTAAGGAAAAAAGAAACAAAATTTGTAACACCTATACAACTACAACTGACTGATTCATACATTCAGAGACTTTTTCATTCGTTGCCACAGCATTCGTCGCATTACAAGCCTCTCCTAACAGTATGTTTTGTCTCTTTCAAATTCATTCAACCCATTCATATGCCCGCTGTATAACTAGGTGCACATTAAAATTAATTTTATGAAAACTGATCATATTTGTTACTGTGTGTAATGTAAAAAACTATTTAATTATCTATTGTCTTTCTTTTAAAAAACATTGCACTTACTTGAGGATAACATTATCCTGTGATGTAAGGACGTTTTAAAAACATAAATTTCACATGGATACACACACCCAGCAAACAGCTATCTGTGGTTCATGCAAAACAGTTGTCCCGTGTGGGAATCGAACCCAAGACCGCCGACGGTGAAGCCAATACCTTTGGCATTTGTGCTACGGAATCATTATGAATTATTTGAGATGAGGTTCTTTCCACCATTACGAACATTGCGGCGTTGCCCCTAATCCGACATTTGCTAATTGGCTCGTTATACTTTAAAATTAATTACCATCCGCTGCCAAAGGCCAATTTTATACTTTGAAAATTTAATTAAAATGTCTCGATAATAGCATGTTCAACAATGGAGCAGAGAGGAACACAAAGCCTTCATTTTCGATTTTATTTTGCCTATCGCCATGGTTAGATATGTTCCAAATAAATATTTTGACACAACTTTGTGACCAGAGTAAGAGACGCAAGGGTTAGCCACATCATTATGACATGAACTTAGCCTATTTCACTACACCGGTTACCTTTTACGGTGGTAGGGCCACGCAGCAGCCTCGGCTGTTGCACGAATGGGCAAGCCCGTCCGGGTAAGTACCACGATCTCACAGAAGACCAGCGTAAAGTGGAAGTATGACAAATACTTTCGCGTTTCGTCTGGTGAGTGAGGTAGCCGGAGCCCAATTTTCGCATCTATAACCCTCGGTCGTGGCAGATGTCCACGGGCGGCGGTATTCACTTAACATCAGGTGAACCGTCTGCTCGTTTGAAAACTTTTCGCATAAAAAAAAAACACCGAGCGTAAACAAGTGTGTAGGATTTTGCACGCACGTATGGAAAAAACGACCATCACTATGTTGTTGGAAAATAAAAGCACAAGGGTTATAATAGATGTCATTACGATTATTCTTCTTTCCGCGTCTTGCAAATGTAAGACGGCATTCCACTAAGCCATTATTAATCTATATATATAAAAATGAATCCATATTTCGCTTGGTCATGCCATCACGCGTGAAAGACTGGACCGATTTCACTAATTCTTTTTTTATAATATTCCTTGAAGTAGGAAGATGGTTCATACGGAGAGAACAATTTAAAAATTGACTGAACAAGTCTAAAAACAATAAGTAATAACAATTAAAAGTCAGTTTGAACTTAAATACCATACCATAAAGTTTAAGTATTAGTGGAGGGGTTCCGGGAAGGCAAAACAAGTGAGTGACTGTGGTAAAATGTCACTTGAAATGTAAACGTCTCTTTGCTGTGCATCACTAAATAGTATAAAACAAAGTCGTCCCGCTGTCTGTCTGTACCCCATGTACGCTTAGATCTTTAAAACTACGCAACGGATCTTGATGCGGTTTTTTTTACTAAATCGCGTGATTCAAAAGGAAAGTTTATATGTGTAATACATTGCACCCGTGCGAAGCCGGGGCGGGTAGCTAGTCTATTATAAATCACTAGATGAACAAATATCAAGGTTTCGTAATAAACGCAGTTTAAGGTTTCAGTACGTTCCAACTAAATAAATAAATATTTGAAGATATATTTATTTTGAACTTTATCTAGTGTCAAAGTAAGCAAAGCCTGTTTTATTTCTGTACAATATGTTTGATAAACATAAATATATTATAGATATATTAATAACTGGATACTAGAAAAACATATTATTACATAATAATTTCTTGTATTTACGCGATTACACATTATAAATGAAACTAATTTTACGGATTTATCGCGTTTATTTTTAATTTTAATTCCCGACGTTTCGAACCCTTTACAGCGTTCATGGTCACGGGACAGACTGAGGTGTTTAGACGTCTGATTGTCATAGTTAACCCGGGCTACCGTTAGATTTGGTTATAAAGTCCTTGGTTTTTTGAATTATTAATTTTGTGTCCGATCTATGCAGAGGGAGCTAATTGTATCTTGTCTTGCAGTAGTGGTTCGTTTGGGCCTAGATTTAATTTTATTGATGACAGGATCCCAAGCTGATGGTAGTACCCAACCTTCTTCTCTATTGAAATTAGGGTGTTTTTTTAATTTCAATAGCCTCGCGAATCATCCTTGGGAGGAATCGGTGTTCTTTTGCAAGGATCTGTGGTTTGTCAAACCTGATGTAGTGGTTGGGCCTATTCAAAATGTGCTCACAAACTGCAGACCATGAACGCTGTAAAGGGTTCGAAACGTCGGGAATTAAAATTAAAAATAAACGCGATAAATCCGTAAAATTAGTTTCATTTATAACATATTATTACGTTTATCACAAAATAATCCTCTAGTAGCGGGGATCGAAACTACAGCCTCTTTTGCAGATAACACGTTCATTATCCACTTTGCCAATCGGCTTCCCTAATAAGAGCAAATTTTAGATTTGTTACAAAAGTCTTGGGGCATTTGTGGCTAAGAGCCTTTAATCTATCGGCAGTTAGTGAACAGTATTGGGATGGGGATTATTCCTTTACTAATCTGCGCCTTACACGCTTACTGTTATAATCTTCTCTGCTTGAGTAGGCTTTAAATAAATCAACTTCTCTCCTTTTACTACGGTGGTAGGGCCGTGCAGCAGCCTCGGCTGTTGCACGAATGGGCAGGCTCGTCCGGGTAAGTACCACGACCTCACAGAAGACCGGCGTAAGGTGGAAGTATAATTCTTTCGCGTTGGAGTAATTATTGCGCTGGAGAACTTGTAAACTTCATCATCCGTACAGCTAAGGAAAAGAGCTATTTGTCCGTCTGTCCATTACATTACAACGTCGCCTACGTTTTTCAAGACAAGAGTGAATAGGTTTTTACTGAGCTACCGCGCTTACCATCAATGGCCATCATCAGGTAGGATGGCAAAGTAATGGGGTCCGTTTTACCCCTTTGGGAAAGGAACCCAAAAAATTGTAATTGTATCGTCCGTAGTCGTGATTTTAATGAACGGAAAATGTTTGAATAAAGCGGAAGATCGTGCACTGTGTACAAAACCTCACGGTAACTTAGGCGTTAGATTTTTTATTCATGTGCTATAATAACATCGTAAAACTATGTTTTCGTCTACTCCCTATATACAGCGTGTCTTTACAATCGCGACAATAAATGAACACACATAAAGAGGATAACTTTTTAAAATTGTAATAAAAATAAATATTTACCAAGTTATTAAATTTTCCAAAACAAACAATTTTAAAACACCCTTACGTATAAAACTGTAACGTAAAGTTCATTGGTAAAGGTCACAAAGCATAATATGAATGGGTTGAATGAATTTAAAAGAGGCAAAACATACTGTTAGAAAGAGAGATTTATAAAATGACGCTGTGGTAACGAATGAAAAAGTCTCTGAATGTATGAATCAGTCAGTTGTAGTTGTATAAGATGTTACAAATTTTGTTTCTTTTTTATTTAATTAGTTTGTTTGAAAAATATTTTTTTTAATCATGGATTTTTTTAACGTATATATTTTTTTATGATTATTGGCAAGTAGCATTAGCGGTGTGTTCATTTATTGTCGCGGTGGTAAAGACACGCTGTATATTACTAGGCATGCAGAAAGATGACATAGAACATATAATACGGAAAGAGATAGCAGTATATAGAATCGCAATCAAATTACACTAATTGGTGTTATTTGAGTGCCTCAGTTTCGGTACGCTAGTGTCATATTATCTACTTAGTATTTGTATTAAATGTCATTGAGTGTAACCACACATTTGTCAGAGATAAACTCAGTGTACTGTGACCGGGTTTAGTTTTCACTTGTTAATTAACCGAAATTTACTTTAATTGTGGTTAAAACACATTTTATGAAATCTACTGCCTCACATCTCTATGTCTATGTATTATGTAAATGGATTTTTTTGAACAGGGGTTACTTAAATAGAGGCTTTTATGTTGAATATTTAATATTCAATAAAAACATTATGACACGAATGCTGAATCTATATTTATGACTTACTGTATTTTTTGAGTTCTGATAATATGAAGGTCAAAAGTCGAGTTTGGAGCCTAATAAGCCGTGGAAAAAATAAATTGCGCTATCCGTTTCTGTCTACCTCGACAGAGATTAAATACGTGAACGCTTGTAGGCATGCAAATCAGGGCCTATTATTTAAGAGCCTAATTTCCAGAGGCGTGGAAACTCAAGGTCGGGGGCTCGACATTAATTTCACTGAACTCGACCAATCGGAGTTTCAATCCCGATCAAAAAGACCAACTTAAAGATTTTATATTAACTGAAGTCAAATTTGTGTAAAAAGGACGATAAGTTTAACAACAGTGCGAGAATCGAACTCATGTCTTCCGGTTTCGCACCCGGATGACTTAATCACTAAGCTAAACTGATTGCCACACCGGATAAAATTCCAACGTATTTTTTCTAACTTTAACGCCCGGTTCCTGAAACACTGATCATTGTAGATGCCAACTAATCAGCCGTCAAATGGCTTTTAAATTTCTTTTCAGTTGCCAAAAGGACGGTTAAACTCTTTGAATTGACCAGAATGATCTTCTAATGATCAGAACGATCAATCCAAAGAGTTTAACCATCCTTTAGGCAACTAAAATGAAATTTGAAAACCATTTGACAGCTGAGTAGTTGACATCTACGATGATCAGTGTTTCAGAAACCGGCCGCAAGCCATTTTAAGCAATGCTTGGCGCATCTATTCTTATGTCCTTTTCAGATCATAAAAATTACAAAAATATCGTCAATTTTATATTAGCCCTATAAGCAAGGGCGACATTTCTCGTTCGCATTATCGTTATGGAACGATATTTGAAATTGTTTCCGTGATGTAAAGGACATAACAATACATGTGTCAAGCATTGCTTACAATGCGAAAAAAACGTGCGAAAAAATGTAGATAAAATAGATTGAGATTTTTATCGGTCTATAATACCGTGGGGCTGTATCTTAACTATTACTGTGTTTTATAAAGAGACTAGCGACCCGCCCCGGCTTCGTACGAGTGCAATGTATTATACATATAAACCTTCCTCTTGAATCACTCTATCAAGTAAAAAAAAACCCCATCAAGATCCGTTGCGTAGTTTTAAAGATCTAAGCATACATAGGGACAGACAGACAGCGGGACGACTTTGTTTTATACTATGTAGTGAAGTTAAATCCAATTACGTAAGTGCAGAACAGAAATGTGCACGCGATAAACTTTTGACGCACAAGCTTAATTAAATTTGGAGCTTTCTGCGGTGGCCGCAATGCGATTAATTCTATTGTTGAATTCCGGACGGAACCGGTCAGCCCCGCGGTCGTTTCCAGTTAATTGAGCGTTACAGGCTGCAGTCAGTTGGTGATAGTAATATAGACTCTCAGCCGCTGCTAATACAGCTAATTGTCAATTGTGTCACTGTTTGAAAGTCAATGACTAGGTAAAGTTCCGAGGACAGTTTTGAATGTTTTAATTTTGTACGAAAACTCATTTATTGCAAGAATGGCTCAATAAATCAATACGCTGGTTTATTTTCCAATATATAAAGCAAATGAGAAAAAATGTTATAGATTTAATCAGTGATCCCCTACTTTGTGAGCGTAGTAGTAAAATGAGTACATTTTATCTATATAAAACTTCTTTATCTCTCTTTCTAACAGTATGTTTTGCCTCTTTTAAATTCATTCAACCCATTCATATTATGCTTTGTGACCTTTACCAATGAACTTTACGTTACAGTTTTATACGTAAGGGTGTTTTAAAATTGTTTGTTTTGGAAAATTTAATAACTTGGTAAATATTTATTTTTATTACAATTTTAAAAAGTTATCCTCTTTATGTGTGTTCATTTATTGTCGCGATTGTAAAGACACGCTGTATATAGGGAGTAGACGAAAACATAGTTTTACGATGTATTATAGTTGTACACACATGAGGAAAAAATCTAACGCCTAAGTTACCGTGAAGTTTTATACAAACACAGTGCACGATCTTCCGCTTTGTTCAAACATTTTCCGTTCATTAAAATCACGACTACGGACGATACAATTACTTTTTTTTGGGTTCCTTACCCAAAGGGTAAAACGGACCCCATTACTTTGCCATCCTACCTGATGATGGCCATTGATGGTAAGCGCGGTAGCTCAGTAAAAACCTATTCACTCTTGTCTTGAAAAACGTAGGCGACGTTGTAATGTAATGGACAGACGGACAAATAGCTTTCCTTAGCTGTACGGATGATGAAGTTTACAAGTTCTCCAGCGCAATAATTACTCCAACGCGAAAGAATTATACTTCCACCTTACGCCGGTCTTCTGTGAGGTCGTGGTACTTACCCGGACGAGCCTGCCCATTCGTGCAACAGCCGAGGCTGCTGCACGGCCCTACCACCGTAGTAAAAGGAGAGAAGTTGATTTATTTAAAGCCTACTCAAGCAGAGAAGATTATAACAGTAAGCGTGTAAGGCGCAGATTAGTAAAGGAATAATCCCCATCCCAATACTGTTCACTAACTGCCGAAAGATTAAAGGCTCTCAGCCACAAATGCCCCCAAGACTTTTATAACAAATCTAAAATTTGCTCTTATTAGGGAACCCGATTGGCAAAGTGGATAATGAACGTGTTATCTGCAAAAGAGGCTGTAGGTTAGATCCCCCCGCTACTAGAGGATTATTTTGTGATAAACGTAATAATATGTTATAAATGAAACTAATTTTACGGATTTATCGCGTTTATTTTTAATTTTAATTCCCGACGTTTCGAACCCTTTACAGCGTTCATGGTCTGCAGTTTGTGAGCACATTTTGAATAGGCCCAACCACTACATCAGGTTTGACAAACCACAGATCCTTGCAAAAGAACACCGATTCCTCCCAAGGATGATTCGCGAGGCTATTGAAATTAAAAAACACCCTAATTTCAATAGAGAAGAAGGTTGGGTACTACCATCAGCTTGGGATCCTGTCATCAATAAAATTAAATCTAGGCCCAAACGAACCACTACTGCAAGACAAGATACAATTAGCTCCCTCTGCATAGATCGGACACAAAATTAATAATTCAAAAACTGACGGTAGCCCGGGTTAACTATGACAATCAGACGTCTAACACCTCAGTCTGTCCCGTGACCATGAACGCTGTAAAGGGTTCGAAACGTCGGGAATTAAAATTAAAAATAAACGCGATAAATCCGTAAAATTAGTTTCATTTATAATGTGTAATCGCGTAAATACAAGAAATTATTATGTAATAATATGTTTTTCTAGTATCCAGTTATTAATATATCTATAATATATTTATGTTTATCAAACATATTGTACAGAAATAAAACAGGCTTTGCTTACTTTGACACTAGATAAAGTTCAAAATAAATATATCTTCAAATATTTATTTATTTAGTTGGAACGTACTGAAACCTTAAACTGCGTTTATTACGAAACCTTGATATTTGTTCATCTAGTGATTTATAATAGACTAGCTACCCGCCCCGGCTTCGCACGGGTGCAATGTATTACACATATAAACTTTCCTTTTGAATCACGCGATTTAGTAAAAAAAACCGCATCAAGATCCGTTGCGTAGTTTTAAAGATCTAAGCGTACATGGGGGGTGGGGTACAGACAGACAGCGGGACGACTTTGTTTTATACTATTTAGTGATGCACAGCAAAGAGACGTTTACATTTCAAGTGACATTTTACCACAGTCACTCACTTGTTTTGCCTTCCCGGAACCCCTCCACTAATACTTAAACTTTATGGTATGGTATTTAAGTTCAAACTGACTTTTAATTGTTATTACTTATTGTTTTTAGACTTGTTCAGTCAATGTTTTAAATTGTTCTCTCCGTATGAACCATCTTCCTACTTCAAGGAATATTATAAAAAAAGAATTAGTGAAATCGGTCCAGTCTTTCACGCGTGATGGCGTGACCAAGCGAAATACGGATTCATTTTTATATATATAGATTAATAATGGCTTAGTGGAATGCCGTCTTACATTTGCAAGACGCGGAAAGAACAATAATCGTAATGACATCTATTATAACCCGTGTGCTTTTATTTTCAAACAACATAGTGTTGTTCGTTGTTTCCATAAATGCGTGCAAAATCCTACACACTTGTTTACGCTCGGTGTTTTTTTTTTTATGCGAAAAGTTTTCAAACGAGCAGACGGTTCACCTGATGTTAAGTGAATACCGCCGCCCGTGGACATCTGCCACACCCGAGGGTTATAGATGCGTTGACATTCTTTTGAAAATTGGGCTCCGGCTACCTCACTCACCAGACGAAACGCGAAAGTATTTGTCATACTTCCACTTTACGCTGGTCTTCTGTGAGATCGTGGTACTTACCCGGACGGGCTTGCCCTTTCGTGCAACAGCCGAGGCTGCTGCGTGGCCCTACCACCGTAAAAGGTAACCGGTGTAGTGAAATAGGCTAAGTTCATGTCATAATGATGTGGCTAACCCTTGCGTCTCTTACTCTGGTCACAAAGTTGTGTCAAAATATTTATTTGGAACATATCTAACCATGGCGATAGGCAAAATAAAATCGAAAATGAAGGCTTTGTGTTCCTCTCTGCTCCATTGTTGAACATGCTATTATCGAGACATTTTAATTAAATTTTCAAAGTATAAAATTGGCCTTTGGCAGCGGATGGTAATTAATTTTAAAGTATAACGAGCCAATTAGCAAATGTCGGATTAGGGGCAACGCCGCAATGTTCGTAATGGTGGAAAGAACCTCATCTCAAATAATTCATAATGATTCCGTAGCACAAATGCCAAAGGTATTGGCTTCACCGTCGGCGGTCTTGGGTTCGATTCCCACACGGGACAACTGTTTGCATGAACCACAGATAGCTGTTTCGCATCTGGGTGTGTGTATCCATGTGAAATTTATGTTTTTAAAACGTCCTTACATCACAGGATAATGTTATCCTCAAGTAAGTGCAATGTTTTTTAAAAGAAAGACAATAGATAATTAAATAGTTTTTTACATTACACACAGTAATAATTCATAAAATTAATTTTAATGTGCACCTCGTTATACAGCGGGCATATGAATGGGTTGAATGAATTTGAAAGAGACAAAACATACTGTTAGGAGAGGCTTGTAATGCCACGAATGCTGTGGCAACGAATGAAAAGTCTCTGAATGTATGAATCAGTCAGTTGTAGTTGTATTGGTGTTACAAATTTTGATTCTTTATTAGTTTGTTTGAAAAATATTTTTTTTTAATTATGGATTTTTTTAACTTTAAACTTTCTCGTCAAAACAGTTGACAAACAGGGTTTATTGACTAATAATTATCCTACCAACCTACCAAAAAAAATTGCTGTTATAAATCCATAAAAACTGTTTTGCGTCACTTTTTCTGGACTAGACGAAGCTAAAACGTCAAATAGACGATTATAATTTTATCTGACCTAGCTAGAAAAAATGTTATCAATGTGATGATATTGACATTATTTATTACTTTTCTGAAATGTATTTCATCGCAACATGTGGAATTTTAATTGCCATCTATTCAAAGATATGATTGATTCAAAATAATACCTAAGCAATGACTTAGATACTATTCTGAATTAATTTGTCGACGCATATAAACGTTACATTTCATTAGAGTCTGAAAAGGGTTTTGCATTAAGTGTAAACTGTAATAAAAAAGGAAATTTGGTAAAACTTTTATCATCTTCATTCAAAATTATATTATCAATGGCATTATGCATCAATGTTTTTCCTATGTTCGAATAATGGTCGAGTTGTAGAACCTCGTGCTTATAATTTGAGAAAGCTTTTGGATACCGGCAGCAGACGAATTATTTCTCGTGAGTCGGAATAGATTAAGTTGTTATCCTTGTCGAAGGTCATTCCTAGCACACCTTGGATATTTACGATCTTCTTCACCTTCTGTATCATTTTACTTATGACGAATATTTCGTTCTCGCTGCACAGGTACACGTGACCTTTGTTGTTCGCGGCCATCCCGAGGAATCGAGGGTTGTCTCTCATCAGTATGATATCGCTTTCACCGTTCTTGATCCCGTAAAGGCCGGTGCCGTTGATAAAGAATAAGTTGTCCTCATTGTCAAAAACAAATTGGTTGACGGTGACATTCTTAAGGTAACTGATCGGTTTGACAGTCCTCTCGTGGTAGTAGTATGCATTCAGACTGGGAAATCTGATGAAATATATATTCTTCTTGAAAAATAACCACCAGATGTCGAGATTCTTCACCGCCAGACGCTTAAGGGTCTGCAATACAGAATCATACCTGTAGATTCCGTTGCTTCCACCGAAATACATTTCGTGGGTCAACGGATCGTTGGTCACGGCGAATGCGTCTTTAATTCCTTTGAGAACGGTCACTTTCTTAGTCTCGATTTGCACTGCGGCTGGTATTATTTTATTATATCGCACCCTTGAGTTAAAATATTATAAGTCTGTTTTAACTTCTGAACTTGACTCAGACGCCCTCGAGGGAGACTATGAATAAGCTAAAGTAATAACATTTTATCTCTTCAGGATGATTGCAACTTTGGTATTCTGTGCTTTCGTCGTAACTCCATATGAAATGTTTAAGCGCAACTGTCTCTACGTGATCTAATTTATAATAGCAATATTAAATTACCTTTCTTAGTCATGATTAAAATTTTTAATGTAGCAAGCTTATAAAAGAAGAAAAAAGTGTGTTCCTTTTTTAATTTTTGTTTCAATCTAATACAATTATTTTATTTTTTCTTTTATTAACTTATTATTTCTTTTTCTAAGAACTATCATAATTGCAAACCCTAATTTTTCAAGTTATTTACGAATTACAACGCATTCATATGGAATATTGTTCACTTTGAACAAAGTATGCTCAGAGAGTTATACCTTTTATTCAGGTTGAAGTGAACCCTCTTAGACACGAAATGAAAAACAAAAAATTAAACAAAGTTTTAAGAGTAAGGGTCTGTTTCACAATGTCCAAATAAAGTCCTTAATAAGCTACTTGCCACTTATCTGACGAATAAAGTCATCGTTTGCGTTTCACAATCTTCTGTTAAGCGTATCTGGCAAATAAAGTTCGAAGTAAATTATAGGTAAGATTATCTGTCAGATAAGGAATTTATTTGATGGTTTGTTACTTGACAGATCATTTTCAAGAAGGAATTAGTATTTTTACGTATATTTATATATATTTATACGTATTTCGTATGTTGTGAAATAGAAAAATATTAAAAATGTATTTATTTAATGCGTTGGACGTCGAATTAGATTATTTTTTTATCGTTTATCGTAGCCACGCAGAAATCCTGTGTTTCGACGTCGTTCCAATCACATTTGATGATGAGGAATTTAGAGTTCGATTTCGATTTAATAAAGATACCTTTTATTATCTCCATTCACTTATTGAGGACAAAATTTCTTCCAGTACAGAAAGTCAAAGTCAAAGTCAAGTCAAAGTATATTTATTCAATATAGGCCTAACTTAAGCTCTTATTGAACGTCAACAAAAATCTACCACCGGTTAACTAAACTAGACCTGCACGGAGAAGAACCGGCAAGAAACTCTGCGGTCTTGTTCTTTTTGTTATATATATATTTTTTTTTAATGCAATTATACACACTTATTTGGGTATAAAATCAGCAGCAGCCAGGGGTCTTGCAAGTGCAGAGCAAGAGTCATTTCCAAACATCCTTGTCCTCTATGTATTCTTGGATATTATAGTAGGCCCTTGCCATTAAGGTAGCTTTTACAAATTGTTTGAAATTGTTTATACTTAGTTGTTTGTGGATGTAGGTGACATTATTATAAAAGTTGATGCATCTTCCAAGAAACGACTTTCTGGTTTTAGCTAATCTAAACCTCGGTACTTCCAGAGTGTCACCACGGCCCCGACGCGATGTGGATTGTTTTTTCGTAAATAGGTCGATATTATTACGTACATACATGATGTTCTCAAGTATGTAAAGCGACGGGAGCGTCAAGACGTTTTATTTGCTTAAATGTATGTCGTAGTGACTCACGTGGACCCAAGCCATAGACGGCCCGTATAGCCTGCTTTTGTAATACAAATATTGTGTCTAGACCGGATGCGGAACCCCAAAGTAAGACACCATAGGACATTATGCTGTGAAAATAAGCATAATAAACTAATTTTGCAGTTTCCTCATTAGTTAGCTGCCTGAAATTGCGTATGGCAAAGACGGCAGCGCTCAATTTCTTAGCTAACTTATCTACATGTAATCCCCATTGCAACTTGGAGTCAACGCTTATTCCAAGAAATGCTGTTGAATCCTCAAGGGGTAGGATTTTCTCATCAATAGAGATTCCTGATTGGTGACACAACTTTGAAAGAGTAAATCAAATTTGAAAGGTTATGTGTTTTATTTTTTATAAATAACGTATACAGTGAAATGTCTATCTACTTAATATCCATGTTGTTTCTAATAGGTTCTTGAATAATCATTGGGCTAATATTCCGAATAGTACGTCTCGTTTTTCAAGCTAGAAAAAAAATTTAATCGATAGAGAAATGTTAATAATTAAATATTATACAAGTTATAATCAATGAAAACCACTAGATTATGAGGAAAAAAATTAACAAAGTTTTTAAATTTCATACAACTGAAATCCGTCATTACTGTGCGTCCATTATTCATTATAGACTATTATTTTAAGTTAAAAACTTACGTTTTCACTTTTTACGTTGTAAGAAGACACAAATACACGGATATATCACAAAAACACAAGTTTTTACTTCATGAACATGTATTATTAACAATTTCTAATATTTAAAATTTGTGACTTAGGGTACACTTAATGTCCGATGTTAAGCCTTCGATGTTAGGTTTTTTTTTTTATGACCACCCAGAAAACTTCAGTGTAACAGTACTTTTAGTATTTTTAAAAACTCTTTTTTTAATAATGCGAAGGTTATAATTTGGAAAAGTGAGTGAATTCTTAAATTTATACATGTTGTCAAACACAAAATGGCGGATTTATTTAGTGAAAATAACAAGTGTTAAATATTTTTTTTTATTAAAAGTAAGTGTTTGCCTTGGTTTTCACGTATGTAATATTTAATTATTAACATTTCTCTATCGATTAAAATTTTTTTCTAGCTTGAAAAACGAGACGTACTGTTCGGAATATTTACCAATCATTGTTTCAGGAATTATGCTATATCATCTATGGATAGAATTCTGTTGACACTGCGATATTATGCAACTGGAAGTTTTCTGAACGTATTTGGTGATTTTTCTGGAGTGAGTAAGGCATCCGCTTGTTGAATTGTGAATGTGGTGTCACAAGCAATCGCACGATATTGAACTGTGTACGTACAGTTTGTTTAGTTCTCAGATGTTACTGAATTATAAGGAGATTTTTATGTCTCCTTATATTTTAGTATAGATAGCTAGATTTCCATGGCTTATTGGTGCCATTCATTGTACCCACGTCCTAATAAAATCTACAGGTGGTGACAATGCAGAAAGCTATCGGAACAGAAAACGCCAATTCTCGTTCAAACAATAGTTGGTTCAGACTTGAAACTAATGGACATAGTGGCTAGATAGCCTGAAGCCACACACGACCAAACTATATTTAAAAATTCGTTTATAAAACAAGGATTTTGAACAGAGAATTTGGTAATAGTGTATTTGTTGGTGATAAAGGTTAACAAAATACATTTTATCTGTTGACTCCACTTCAAAATCCTGTCACACCAGCAGAACATCTCTATAACGAATAAGAAGTAGGAATCCTCTTGAGCGGACTTACGCTGTTTGTAAAAATAGGTTTCCTATATTAGCAAAAAAGATAATATACATTCGTTGCACAATATTGCAATTAATCTAAAAAATATTTTGTATCAATATAATTGTTTAAGAGTATATAAATACGTAACACAAAATAATGCAAAAAAGAAATGCATTATGAATGCTTTCAAGAGTGATTAAATTAAAAAAAAAAATTGTATGTTCTCACATTTCCCCTAAATCGAAACGCCAAAATACGACGTTGCCATCTCTATCTTACAAGTAACAAACTGACACATAAACTTAATGGTAAGACGTTTGTGAAACGCAAACTATTTTAACAGGAAGTTTTATGTGGCAGTTAATTTATTTGTCAATTACGTATTCAACACTTTATTCAGACATTGTGAAACAGACCCTAAATAAAACGTTATAACATGTATTATTCACATATTAGAGATATACAAAAAAATTTGACGCCATTTTGGAGTTGCGTCACTCACATGATCTATTGGCTGGGTACGTCGACTCGCCAACACCCAGCTGACACTGAAAAAAATTTTGCACCTTTCGTTGTGAGTTTAAAAACACGAACATTCCAGGTAGAGAAAGTAAACTGGACTTTTGTTGAAAATCTCATTGAAAATATTATTAATAATAGATGATGATCAAACGGCAGTAAGCACTGTACTAGGAGAAATGAAAATGCTGCTAATATAAATTAATGTGTTGCACATTCACAAATCACTGTAACTTTACAATCAGCACTTTGAGTCCTTGTTAAGCAGATTAAAACCTTGCTGCAAATTTCTGTCGACACCTAATTGCATTTCGAGCAATCCAATTAACTAGTTACTATTGCGAGTTGGTAATTGTTTATTGATTATCAGTCAAAGTTCCTACATGCGTTTACACATTTGATAGCATATAGTTGTTAGTAACTTGAAGATAAACTAAGACATTAAGACATTTAATCCGACACTTCATCTGCACACATATATGGTTACAATGTTTATAATTACAAAATAACAAACTAAAAAAAAAATGAATATAAAATAAGCAAATAATTAAATAACCTAAGAGTAATTACAAGAGGAAAAAAATAATAAGTTAAAATTAAACAAAGAATAAAAATAAAAGGAATTTACAAATAAGGATGTAGTGACGGAAAGGAACTACTATCTTTTTATTTAGTTTAGTTTTAGTTATTCAACTTTTGCAAATATAATGAGTTATGTAAGTATAATGTTCGATCGCGTTCTTAGTTCGTGTGATTTTCGTCATACTTCTCGTCGGGTCTTATCATACTTCTCATATAATATGTTTCCATTGTATGAATCACTTGTTTGGCTGGATAATAATTGCTATTATGTTATTCAATCTGCTTATGATACAAGAATTAATAATTATAGATTGAAATTAATAACTGTAATTAACGAGTCCATCACATTTAGTGTCCATAGGAGATGTGATGATTATCGGAATCATGTCAAATAATGGAACCATAATTTTGATGACGTTTACTAAGCTATTACCGACGGTGCCGAGGGTCAAGAGTTCGATTCCCACCCGGGTAAAATATTTGTGTGACCCACAAAATTATCTCGCAGGAACGGTTAATGTAAAAAAACTAAAATATTTCTATTCTTTCCATAAATGTTTCACTGTTATGCATATGCTATGTGTTAATATAATTATATCATTCTTTGTTTCTTGTTAGAATTTGATTATTATTCCGTATTTATTATTTATTTACATTTTATAAGTATAATGATGATCATAAATGTTCGATATAATGTAGGTTATATATCTAACACCTGATATCTATTTACCCGAAAAAAATACGATAGAAACGTGTGTAGCATTGCAGCTATAAAACTATCGTACCAAGCGTGGACAAGGATATAAATGTGCCACTTTGCTTCGCCTTGACTTATTTAATTTTCTCGTCTGACGTCGCCCACAGGTTTACGTCTTTGATCGGTTTTATTTTTTCTGCCTAACGCAGATCTATAGGGTGACACTGTTATAACTCGTTACATGCTTAGCGTTGCTTAGATGAATTTAAATTCGTTTTAATACATTCTAAATGCCGACTCTTTTAACATTGAATTATCCGTCCGTCTAACTGACTTGTATCAGTCCTATGATCTATGGATTTTGCAAATAACTCGAATATTAAATGTGTCGCTTATTTGTAACTATGTCTGTGTTTTTTTTAACTAATGTTAGCTGCTTATCACCGCTCATGGGCATCAATAAACTGAGGACTTCTTTGGGTTGAGTTAGAGATTTATTTGTGACGTGTAGTTTGCTGTTAGCCCGGCGGCTTTAACAGCTTCTACGGAAGAGGTCTGCGGGCAGACACTGCGGACTCGATAGAACGACGCAGCTGATGCACTATGACGACACGAAGACACCATTCGCTGCACTCCGCAACATCCTGATAACGAAATATGGACAATCGACTAACAGAGACCTTTCTTCCCCCTGCCATGAGATAACGTTAACAGCAGTCGATTGTGTAGAGTAGATAGTACTCTTATTTGACATGGACGTGGTAGATTGTTTGAACATTCATCATTCCCGCATAAAAGAAATTTGAATAGAGACAACCGAACACAATACAAAACGTGAAATGCGTTCAGAATAAAGACTGAAATCGACAACATAGGCCATTGTGCAAAAAATTGTGCGTATTTGTTTGTTTGCCGAATCAGCGGAAACGCAATTATTAACCATGGACATGGGTGTGGTGTTTTGCATAAACGCTCTTGATGCGAATTTTCAGCGGTAATAGAAAAATGCTCATAAAACGAAGGCAGGAACGGCCTTGTGTAAAGGGAAGAGAAAATTTGGTAAATTTTCGATGCGGAAAGGACATGCAATTAAGGTGCAGATTTTTTGAGTTTTAATTAAAAGAACACTCTTGACAACAAAATTTGAAACATTATTACTATTATTTCTTAACACTTAACAGCTACCATTGCATGCGTTTGCTAAATGCGTTAGAAAAAGAAACTGGTAGGGCCACGCAACAACTTTGGCACATCTTCTTTTTTTACCTATTCTTTTGGCACACTTCTGCGCTTAGTCTGGTGAGTGAGGTAGCCGAAGTAGGGTCGAGGGTTCGAAACCCAGTAACTTACACCAATTTTGTTTCACAAATATCTTGCATGTAGAAATTATTTTCACATGTTTGCGCCCGGTGTCAATTTTGTTTTTTGTAAAACATTGCTCTAACTATAGGAGAACATTATGTACTGTGCTCTAACGACGTTTCTATATACTTAAATTTCACGCGGACAAACCGAAATCCGAAACAATTACTTATATACATTATCTGTGGGCCACACAAATAGTAGTCCCGTGTGGGTATCCCCGACGCTGAATTTAATACCTTGGCGACGGCGTCACGGAGTCATCGGACTGAGTAAATAATTTTAAAGTGAATTTATGAATTTTGTCGCGTCTAATTTTTTTTTTATAAATAAGCTTGCCAATCTGACTGTGTATTTTTAGCATCAACTGTAATGACATTCATAATATTTTCCCTAACACTTTTTCCTCGCCCTCCTTCCGATGGGCGTAAATCCAATCAATGACGGCGACTGAAATCTAAGTGATTCAAGTGACCATTAGCAAGTCTTCGTATTTGAATTCCGTTCGGGCTTTAATCACTTAGTGCGGTCGTACGGGATCTAAATACGTTTAGCACTGATGACCGTCCGACCACGTTTACTTTGGAGTGATTGCATTCTAATTGAGCTGACTTTGGTAGCTGTAGCAAAAGCTTACAGTTAAATTACTTATGAATGTACGTATGTCCTTATGAATAAGTTCTAACTTATGTATATGTATGATATTTTTTTTTTTAATAATAATAATTCTTTATTTTCTCACCACAGTATGTATCACAATAGCATTTCAAAAGGTGGATGTACAAATTAATTTTCATATTGTGGGAGACTGATGCACCAAAACTAAGCTCAAGGCTTGTATTATTGGGTCAACATGTATGATATTGAATTAGAAATAAGCACATAACATTTATTTGCTGCTTTAATATGTGTTCAATTATTACTCTTAAGTTATAACCAGTCCATATATTTGCTATTCTGTATCTTTCACGCATCTTAATAGTTAAAAGTTTTTAATAACATATCATAACAACCATCTAAATTTTTTACGTGAGAAGGTTGCAAGCTAGCCGGGTCACTTGATTTAAATGAATTACCACCGCTTTTACATCTGCAACACCCGTGAGGTTGCAGACGCATCGCTAATATCGAAAAGAGCGGGTCCCGGCTACTCACCACAGGTTACTAACGGTTCACCTGATGTTAAGTGATGATAATTAGCGACATGGACACCTGCAACACCTTTTGAAAATTGGCCCCAGCTACCGCAACAATTATAATAATTCCACTTCACGCCTATTGAGAGGCCATGGTACTCCATCGATCAAGCCTATTTTCATTCCTGGAACAGCGATGATTCCTCCTGCCAATTTTTTATAATATTGCTATGTTCATGCACTGCGCCACGGCCACGCAACTATCGTCGCTGTTGCATGAATGGGCAGGTCCGTCTGGGTAGTTACCACGGTCTAACAAAAGACCGGAGGCCCGAGACCCGGGGCTCAGTTTATTAAACTTGGCAACGCATCTCGAACTCTACGGGAGTTACAAATTGACGGCGGCGGTGGCCATGGGAGGCGACTATCACTTAATATCAGATGAATTGCCATTTCGCTTGCTTACGTTTCTGACACAAGAAAAAAATATACTCCAAAGAAACAATTTCTTGTCAATGTTGATATATAAATAGTAAGTCAAGAAACATAATTTAATAACATTTTCAAGAATAGATCCAAACATTTTGCACTTAAAATCGTTGACTCCTGATGATTATTAAAATTCATTAAACACTCAAACGAAAGTACTAAGGGAAGCGAGTAATTGAGAAGTGTATAATCTAAATAACCGAGTATTTATTCACGAGTTTATTTTATATCTAATGAATGACATTTGTTGCATTATCGACTTTACAGCTTAGCTTATTGTATTTAATTAATAAGTTTAAACATCTATTAAGAGTGCTTTTCTAGAATATCCAATTTATTAATCTAACATTTTCGTAATCACTTACCCATTTCTCTAAATAGATTTCCAAGCCAGCGGCGATATAGCTACAAGGTTATTTACAAATAATACAGGCATTATTTAGTTTCATCATTATATTCCAAACAATGTTAAGTAGTGCTTGTGGGAAGTTCAGGGATGCTAAAATTAACTCGCTGTCGATTTCTATTAAAAACCTAGAGATTAATATGGACGAGAACATGTCACTGAAGTCAGCCGTGAAGTCTTCGTAGACTGAGGAATTTTCTAAGGAAACCCTCCTTAGAAAATTCCTCAGTATAAGTTGCAATTAGACAATTAACACACAGTAAACTAGCAACATAGCTATACGACATAATGTATAATATAATCTCAGGTCTATTAAAAGATCGCAATGCATCTCCAACCCTATGAGTGTTGCAAATCTCCATGGGTAGTGATTATCACTTAACATTCGGTGAACCGCCAGATTGCTTGCCATTTTCTTAATGTTCAGGTAATGTAATCCGCGTTTTATGAACCTTACTTAGCGCAAACGCGTCATTAACTGAGCTCTAGCTTTATAAGTAAGTAATGAGAAAAGCTAGTTTCTAGCTTTAGTTATCTACGGACTGAAAAATGAAACATCGGAAGAAAATAACCTAGTTTCTGCACCAACGACTAGTGACAGCGGCTAGTCCAACGTTGGAACTGAAAATCATAATACATCGTTTTAATCCAATTTGGAATTATTTAAATTCCAATCATGCGGAGTTCATTGTTGCACAGGCCGTGTTTGTTAAAATTTCACAGTGAGTCCGTTCCCTTAACAAGATCGGAATCCGTGCAATTACATTCATTGTTTTCGCTCATTCGTTTCGAGTGAATGTTTTAATTTGGTTGTTCGACATGAGTACGAGGACTGTACGATTGTGGAAATTGTCGTAAAACAAACGCGTTTGTTGGATGAACGTTGAGATGTTGTACGTACGGATTGTGGTTAGGAGATGTAGAAATGTAGATGTATTAAGTTTAAGGCGACAAAATAAAAACGTGTAATTATAAACATATGGGTACACGGTTACATTTTTAGTTACAAGTATAAACATTACGCGCATGTAAAACGCATCAAAAACAATTTGTAACACCCGTAGGGCTGCAAACGCGTTGCCATCTTTAAATAAAGTGGGCCCCGGCTACCTCACTCACCAGACGAAACACAGAAGTTGTAACACTTCTACTCTACGCCGGTCTTCTGTAAGGTCGTGGTACTTACCCGGACGGACCTGCCCATTTGTGCCACTGGGAACACTCAAAAATGGACCGAGACTTGTATTATAGTTGTTATAAAATCTCTGCGTGAAAAAAAAAAGTGAAAAAAAAATCATAACAGTCAAGAAAACCATTCAAGTTTCTCTCACCGCTGCAAATCGTTAGTTTTACCATACAGTTGAAATTCATCATTCTGAAATTCATAATTCATCAATCTTTCATTCCGCTTCCCCGACTATTCGTCGTGACCTTTGATGTTCATATAGCATCTTCCTTTTCACATGAATTTATTACCGCAACTAGAGTAGGCAACTGAAAAAAAATCACCAACCATATTATGGTTTATATTATTCCCCTATATAAACAATGTTATTAAATATGATTCAATTAAAATAAGTGCAATCAATTATTATTACTTTTTTTGAATTGCCTGTAGTGGATCCACATATTAGTCCTTGCAGTTGCACATCAGGCTTCCCGGGAAGTCTCAGGACCTCGCAGAAGACTGGCATAAAGTCGAAGTGTTATACTTCGGCGATTCGTGCTCCTAATGTTTGAGGAGTACACTTTAATAAAAGGGGGCAATGCATCTCCTGCAGATGTTCCCGTCGTAATGCATTATCCTTTCATCAAGTTTCAAATCAAAACGATTATTTTTATTAAAGAAGTTTCACTTCAAAATTTCTAAGATATTTGAAGTCTGATAATCCGCAGTGGGGTAGCGTAGTGGATTATACCCTAATCCCTCTGTACAGAGGAGGATTTGTCCCTTTTGATTTGAAGAGTGGGACGTATAGGCTGTTTCTTTACTTTATTAAAAAAGACAATTGAATAAAAATGTCTTGATAGATTTTATCACGATCGTAAATAGCTTCCTGTGGAAAAACTTATCTATTAAGTTAAGGGTAAGTTCAAAGAAGAATCTAACGTTACTTCGGAACAGTTATTAAAGCTTTGTATGTAATAATTGTGCCCGGGGTCGGGCCTTACACGCTTGGAACAGAATGTTATTGAAATAGTTATATACATTTTAGGATCCGTGAACACTGCTTAATATCACTTAGCTAAATAATTTCGGCAAGATAAGCATTTCTCGTAGAGCAAACATTCGTAATCTCATGTTTCTATTTACATAATTAATGGCCATTAATCAAAATTTACATTTCGCTGGTCGACGTTTCGTTGAGCGGTGGATTAACAACATATTATTGGAGTAGATTAACACTACCTTGACTGAAATTGGTTTTGCAATTGAATTTATATCATTAACTAACTGTGCCCGCGACTTCGTCCGCGTGGAATTTTAAATAAAATAAATCTAAAATAAAAGTAGCTTAAGTTACTCCTTATCACATCAGCTATCTGCCAGTGAAAGTCCCGTCCAAATCGGTCCAGCCATTTCAGAGATTAGCCGGAACAAACAGACAGACAGACAGACAAAAATTGTAAAAAAATATTTTAGTATATAGTGGAATAGTTACGTCTAGCAGTGGAATATCTATATTTTTAACATTATAGCTTTAAGAATAAATACAGGAGCAGCATAAAATACTCAACATTCATATGTTTAATCGCTTGCTCGACTTCGCTCTGTAATCAATATTTATACAGAAGTTTCGAACGCCTTTGCGGGGTAACAATTAGGGAAGAAATTTTCGTGGAAGTTAGCAACCGTTTGCAAACGTTCCTAAGTTTGACAAGTTATTAATGACCCCGATGCTACATGGGTACGTACATATTTCGTTTATACATGTTCAGAAAGGAGTTTGAGTGAAAATCAATTTACGCGCTTGCTTTCAAGTTCCATTTATGAAGAAAGTATATTTTTATGGAGATCACGGCAAGTGAGCAAGCTGCTTAGACGATGGCATATCACATATTATATAGTCACATATATACACATGTATATAGCCACATTGATACCACGAGGATCCTGAAAGATCTGAACAAATTGTATTATGCTTTATTATGAACAAGATATTATTATATTTTTCGTCTGATTGCACTAATGTTGTTAATGACTAAGGTCATAGGTGAGCTTGTATACGATAGGTAGTTCGTAGATCGTAATAAAAAGTATGAAAATAAAAAAAAAACTAAAAAAATATTAATTCTACAAATATCAGAAGTCGATATTCAAAAACTGACTTCTGGGATAACATACAATGTGATTCAAAACAGCGAAGTCAAATCGCCAATCATTTCTCAATAAAAAATTTTAGCATTTAAAAAATTAACATGCTCTAAGTCGTCACAAAAAATATTTATTCCCCTTAGTTCAGAGAATAAAGATTTCGTGGTTTTTCAAGAAAACGTTGATATGGAAAATAACAAATTTTCTCGAGTAAAATCAGTAGTTTAGTGAACATTTCTACATGACCGAGTCTGAATACTAACGCGAGTGTTTTCTTACATTTTACGAATCTCTCTGTACTATCAAATATCAAAAATATTCGCCTTTGTAAAACATACAATATAAGTTTTGAGTATGAGTATATAACTTTGAATATTATATAAAGATGATTTTTTTTTAATTTGAATCGTAAATTGAAATTGATAGCGAAAAAATTGAATAGATTACAATATAAGATTACTTTAGACAGATTTTTATATTTTTAAAAAATATACATAATTATATATACTTGTTAATATGTGTAACACATAAGTGCTAGGTTCTGTTAGATACTCAATTTAATATACCTCTGTTTCTGTTAGCCTAATATACAACTGTTTCTATTAGATACTAAATATAAATTATTACTTTATTTTAAACTGTATGTAATTCGATCAGTTCGCCTGATGAGGCAAACAGTGGCAAACAAAAGAGTTGGAAATTTAACACTTAATAGGGATGGTGAAAGTTATTAAACCCTCCGCGGGACAGCAGTTAGTCCCACATCTGCCGCCCCGGGGCTTGCTATCAGGGGGGAAGGTTGCGCGCGTGGTCCAGCCTCCTGCGCCCTGGTCTTCGGCTGGAAGGTCGCCTTCTAGGTGTACCGACGATGTCATAAGAGTCGCGGGCAACCGGTGGACGCTAATGGCAAAGTGTCGTTCGTTGTGGCGTTCTAAGGGGGAGGCCGACTTTGTTCAACAGTGGACGTCTTGCGGCTGATGATGATGATGATGATGATGGTGGTGGTGGTGCTGGTGGTGGTGGTGCTGGTGGTGGTGGTGGTGGTGGTGGTGATGATGATGATGATGCTGCTGATGAGCTGCAGGTTTGGTTTTAAAATTATTAATATTAGAAATTCCGCTGGAAAGAAGATCTCCAATAGGCTTTTACAGAGACTGACATATATACGAGTATAATTAATGAGGTAGAAAATCAAAATGAATGAACTGCCTAATTTTTCATTAAATAACAATAAAATTATTTAATACCTTTAAAAATGGGTTGCCTTTGCCATTAAAAATATATTTTTTTTAATTTTTTAAGTCTTTACACTTAGGACGAAACCCTAAAATTCGTGATTACTGTCGCAAAATGTTTCTCTGCTGCCAGGACTCAAACCTGCACCTTCCGCATTTCGCGTTTAGACGCTCTAGCCACTAAGCCAAGCGGTGGACATCCTCTCTGCACGAAAATCTCAAAGCACAGATTCGGCCGCACATGGAATACTGTTCTCACCTCTGGGCTGGGGCACCGAAATGCCAGCTCCTTCTATTTGACCGCATCCAACGAAGAGCTGCTCGAATCGTCGACGGCCAAATTCTGTTCGATTGCCTCGATTCTTTGGCCCTGCGAAGGTATTTTGCATCCCTTTGCATTTGCTATCGAATATATTATGGGAGTGCTCTGAGGAATTGTTTGGGTTGATACCTGCTGGTGAATTTCACCATCGTACAACTCGTTAACCGCCAAGTACTATCGACACCACCTTGATGGTTGGCGGTCCACCACTGTGCGTTTTTCGCGAAATTTTCTACCACGCACGACTACTTTGTGGAACAAGTTGTCGCCAGTAGTATTTCCAGACCGATACGACTTAGGGACCTTCAAGAAGAGAGCCTAATCCTACCTTAAAGGCCGGCAACGGATTGCGACTCAACCGATGTTGCAAATGTCCATGGTCGGCGGTGATCGCTTATCACCAGGTGACACGCATGCTCCATTGTCTCCTGAAAAAAAAAATTGTCAAAGTCTTATCTCTCTTCTCTTCTTGCTCGGTTCCTCAATGCTGAGGATTGTGACCACATGATGTTCTCCTCCACTGCGTGCGGTCGTAGGCGGTGTGAACCGCGCGTTGCATGCTGCCGCCCACCGCGTTCTTCACTACGTCAGCCCATCTTGTCGCTGCCCTGCCTTGAGCACGTCTCCCGTTCATCTGGCCAGTAATTATCTGCTTTTCTAGACTGTGCCTTGAAAATCGCATAATGTGTCCAAAAAAGCAGAGGGCCCGTTCACGGCAAATTGAAGAAAGCCGCTTCGTGATGTCTTATCTACTTTGTTTTAATTGTATTTTAGCAAACACACCCATGATAGCTCAGTGCCTGGGCGCTCGCCCTTAATTTAATATGCTCGAGGAACCTGAGTTCGTTCCCCGGTGCCGACACCAATGAAATTGTCAATTTTAAGTGCTGCTTTATCACGTGCTCAGCGGTGTAGGAAAACATAGTGAGCATATTTTCGAAGTATTAATAAAAAAAAGTATTTCGAAGATATGTGAAGTACGTCAGTCTACAGTGGGGGCGCGTGGTGGACCTAGAACTAGTAATAGCAGTTCTGTGCAGAGGAGGGACATATAGACTTTATATTTAAGCACACTTTATCAAATATAAATATTATAATTAAATGGTAATATATTATTATAATACGTTGAGGTAATTATTAGTCTCTTCTACTTGAAACCTGCGTTTCAATGTATTTATCAGCCTATGTATGTAAAAACATGATTATGTTTGTTCCCTCTTAACTTGTCTCCAGACTCAGTTAAACACTACCGCCTGTTTGTATGGTATTTGTAGTTTTATAATTTATAATAATGTCTCAATGTTCGCTGCGAGAAGGTGCTACTGTAAATATTGCATTTTTAGGGTTCCGTACCCAAAGGTCGAAACAGGAACCTATTACTAAGACTCCGTTGTCTATCTGTCTGTCTGTCTGTCAGTCCGACTGTCGCCAGGCTGCATCTCATGAACTGTGATAGTTAAACAGATGTTATTTTCAAAGATGTTGTATTTCTGTTGCCGCTTTAACAATAATGCTAAAACTGAATAAAAAATTATTTGACTAAAACATATGATTTTTATTGCCGTTTTTATAGATTACAGGTCAACGTTTACATATTTGGAACACTTCATATCATCAAGTCATAATGCACTGAATCAAATGTTTGATATCCTAAGGTCAATGTCAGGGTTATCAATATCAACATGGCATATAAAACACCTTAGACCTTTGACTCCAGACAAAAACTGATAGAAGTTTTTATCGTTTTTGTATAAACGACCTTTAAAAGGTTATTAATTGGTTCGAAGTTTAAAATGTTGTAATTTTAGAAATCAAAAACATTTACGGCTGCTATTTTACTAGATAAAGTGCATATTTTCAAAAAATTGTAAAAAATAAGGATAATGTTTTCTGATAAAAGAAAAATTATATACTAAAACATATTTACATTGAAGAAACATCGTAATCTTCAAAATGGAAGTTAATATAAGCATGTTTATTTATGGACCTTAAATGTGTTTCTAATATGTAAGGAGCCCGCCGACTGCGATATTGTGTGGAATTTAATATTAGGCGGGAGTTATTCGATTTATATTTTATTAGAACACTCCATTCGCTAAATATGAACGACAGTTATTTATTAAAAAAACTTGGCATGCGAATAACTGACATTAAAATAAACTGGTGATATTTGAAAGTAACAGAAAAAGTTTAAAACTTATTTTTAAAATGCAATTATTGACGCTTTCAACCAATGATGTTTTATTACAAGGATGACGCATGTCCACTTTGCGGTGTTTAAAAATCGTTCCGCTTTACATTATATGACATACAAGTGAATGTGACAGATGATATAAAACGTATGATACGAAAAGAGATAGTGTTATATAGAATTACAATATAATTACACCAATTGGTGTAATTTGAGTGCTTCAGTTCTGGTGCGCTAGTGTTCATATCTACCTCGTATTTGTATATAATATCATTGCTTTCAACTCCAAAACTCCTTTTTGCGTAAGAGCAGAGCAGTTAAAGCGAAAAAAGAAAAAAGCGTCCAAATTTTTATGATTAAAATAACGGGAAATATATAGAATCATGGTTAGAAACAAGTATGAATACAATCATGGTTAGAAACAAGTAATAAATAAACAAATGTTTAACACAAGTACAAAATTAACCAAAGCTTGTACCATGGTTACTAGGTATCTGATAAACGTACTTAAACCTAATTTTTATTTATTAATGAACACATGATAGAGATATATACACCCCCGCAGACGAAAAACATCACGTCCATACAATACTTACACAATATTTTCCAATAGTTGGGGTCATGCCTTCTAGCGTGAAAGAAAGATTCCATCTGACACGCTAATCGGTTTGAAGTGACGAGAGAACAGTAAGGATATGAGCACCTGATTGAAATGACGCCTCCCGTGTTACCGAAATAAAGGCTAAATGTAAGATGAATGGTTTCTTTCAATGTTTTTAATCAACCTGTGCACGTTTATCCGTACCCAAGGGAAAACGGGACCCTATTACTAAGACTCCGCTCTCCGTATGTCTGTCTGTCTGTCCGTCTATCACTGTTTCTCATTAACCGTGATAGTTACACAGTTGTAATTTTCACAGATGATGTATTTCTGTTGCCGCTATAACCAACAAGTAAAAAACAAAATAAACAATATATTTAAGTGGGGCTCCCACACACAGACATGATTTTTTGGATAATAGTACGGGACCCTGCGTGCGCGATTCCGACTCGCACTTGGCCGGGTTTTCACTATATCCTTTACGATTTTGGATATTATGGAACAAATGAACCAAACTAGTATATGTGCTATCTACTACTGCCTACTACTATAATGACAGGTTTATTGAACTTGATGTGTTTTTACTCATTGCAGTCGTATTGTAACTTACAAGTTCTTTTATAAAAAAGCTTTATAATTTTCGGAATAAACAAAAGTTCTTGCCTCTACTAGTTTTCGTTTTACGCTTGGGTCTACTCTTGTTATTCAGTCAGCAACACGAAGTTTACAAATTACAATAGACGAGAGTTTTGTTATATACGACTAGCTGCTGCCTGCGACTACGTCTGCGTAGAATAGACTGAAGGCGTAACATTCAGACAGGAAGACAGGTATACATAAAAATGTGTTATTCTGATGTATAAGCTATATTATTGTTAAATTTCATTAAAATCCATTCAGTAGTATTTTTGCGTGAAAGAGTAACAAACATCCAGCCATACATACAAACTTTCGCCTAAGAGCATCATGAAAATGAAAATTGCAATGCATCAAAAACGGCATTAATGGGTGGTTCCTCGGTAAAGTGTAAATTTATCTCCATTAATATAAATCATTAAATAAGGTCGTTAATAAAGCTATCGTTCACTTAAGAAACCATTCTTACTGATTTCGTGGTGACAGCGGATCACTAATAATATTTTCAAAATATGCTTGAGAATTAAAAAAAAATAATTTTAATTTGAAAATAGAAACATTTCCTTTTAAATAGATAGGGAGCAAAGAGTAAGTAGTTAAAAGTAATAAACTCAGTAAAACCAAAAATTATTTAAGCGTTCATTTGGCGCGACTAAATACTATGCATTGCAATTTATTTCGTGGCTAAAGGGCATGTAACCGTAATATTTTCCAGTAATGTCATTGTTTCACTGTATATTTTTGTTTTTTTGTAAAGACACAATATTGTTGTTGGACAGTGTGCACGGTGTGACGGTTAGAAATTTTTAGAGATTACTACGGATTTATTTCTGTTCGTAAAAGTCAAAATAACCAATTAAAAAACAACAAATAGGTATAGCAGTTTTATTTGACAACATGTGATATTCGCACATAACATAACATAACACGAAGAAACATTATGTATCAATAACTAAAACAACACATTATGTAAACTTGCCTATCAAGTTCATATGGTTTGTTATTTGTGACTAAAAAAACATTCTTAGCGTTAAATCGGATTAAAATTTCTTCAAACGTGATTAAAGAACTGCTTCAAACATAATTTCGTTGACAAAGTGTTCAATTCCGACAAAGTTTTTCAAAAATAAAAAATAAAAATCAAGAAAGCAAATGAATTTTACGTTGGACGTTATTATTATCTGTTTCATTCCTTCACTCAGAGGATATTTTATTTAAAACTGGCTGATGCTCGTGACGTGCCGTGTTTTTTATGTCGATGAATAAATGATTTTGATATTTGCAAATATGCACATTTGCAACACCCTCAGTGATCGGCATTCATGTCTTAACGTCAGGTGAACCGCTAGCTCACTAGCCACATTATCACACAAAAAATTGGGATAAAACTTACAATTATTCCAATTTCGCCTATGTGGTGGCAAGTTATGTTATTTTAATGTCGACCACGAAATACCTACTAGGAAAGTTGAACACACATACACCGAACAATACTTTTTACGAGCCCTGATAGTTCAGAGATCGTAGCAAGTATTTTTATTTTGGTTCGTCGAAAGAGCAGAGAAGGGATGTACACCAATAATAACAGACTGAAAATTTCAAGTGGATAGGAAAACGTCAGGTTGGCCGAGTGGTCTAAGGCGCCAGATTTAAGCTCTGGTTCCCGAGAGGGAGCGTGGGTTCGAACCCCACACCTGACAAAGATGTTTATTTTGCAGTATTTTGCACTTTTTGTTAGTTCAAATAGACAATTTACGTATTGTACGAGTATATAAAGTTGCACATGATCTATTTTTAATGCTTACCTAACTAATTTAATGATTTATAAAGTCTAAATCTTTTTCTTTGTCACAGTCAATTAATTCATGAAAGGTTTTTAGAGACAATGTCCACTTTTGTGTGTAGGCAAAATCTAAATATTTTACATTGTAAAGAATTTAAGATCCAGATCTAGAATTTGTTTATTTTTATAACGAACTTAAGATCTAGATCTGGAATTTGTTTAGTGGCGAAGATCCACACCAGACACAATTTACTCGCATTAAAAAAAATGTGCTAATTCATTATGTCAGGCGCGTTCACGTATATTTTTCGAAAAGGTGGCAAACAAGCTGTCAGTTCATGCGAAGTTAAGTAATAACCCATTGACATTTGGACTATCTGTAGGGTTTCAGAGCAGCCACGAAGCTAAAAAGTTAATTGCTAAAGCGTCAGGCCGCGAATGCTGGAAACGGGTGCGATTCCCACAACGGCGACAAACTTTTCGTACTTTTTCTACAAATTTTAAAGGTTGGTTAGCCTATGAATCTATATTTTAGTAAGTTCCGGTTAATGTAAAAACAAATATGTATTAATTATTTCACAATAAACATGTAACAGAACTTATGACTAGGTATGATAAAAATTTAGTTTATGAGTCTTCTTACTACCTTAAGTATGAGAAGTAATTACAGTTGAATTTTCTTCTTTTCGCTTTATGTTCTTCGTTTCTTTTCAGTGAATAGTTGCATTACAGTATGAAATATTTGCACCGATCAACCAGTACTATATTAAATTGATTGATAATATAAAAAGTTGAGCAATCAGAAACTTTACTGAGCTAAGTTTAATTGAAAAGGTACACTATGAATCGAGTCATTTATTCTGAAGTCTATGTATAATATCTAGGCAAAGTTGTTGCAAATTTAAATTATCTTAAGGTCGCAATATGAAATTCTTTATTCGTTTTAATAACAGTATTCGTTAATATGGTGTAAGAATAAAAACGGCGAATCAGTTGAAAACCCTATTTAGTACCAAGTAAATATTTTAACTCAATAGGGTCTTCTTAGGGAAGAAAACGAAAAAATACGAATTGAGGTGAAGGCAATGAAAACAACAACTGTCCTGATATTGACAAATATCTTACTGTTACTTCGGAAAACCCCAACAATTATTTTATTGAAGTTGTGAATAAAATTTACCAGGGTGAATTTCTGGTATTTGATAGACTCCTTGTAACAATACTTTCATCTCGTTATGAACTTAGCCCATCGATTAATTGAGTTAGCCCATCCAGTAAACGTTTATTGTAAATGTTATTATACATCACAACAACATTAATATCAATGAATTTTCATGGTTATTGAGTTTCCTCCATTTTATTGAATTGTTTTTACACGAATTCTTTCTACAAGTAAAGCCATTTTTAACCAACTTTTTATATTACTGTCAGCGAAAGATTCATTTATTAACTCAATTCAGATTTCATTATGATGTCTTTGGTCTTTGGGGTTGTCCATGGGTCCCCCACATCTCGTTTTTTGAACTCATTCGCATATTGTAAGTAATATATTCTTTTTTTTTTCGTGCTGCATATTATATATAATCCAGGCTTTTCCACTCCTAAAAACATTGTTTTTTACTTCTACTGTTTGTATCTTGTATCTTGAATTAACTGATGTTTTTGCTTTCAGTCCCGAGACTATTAAAGCTTCATCTGACGCAGAACCGGTGGGCCAGAACCCACGGGTTTGGGCCCTCCGCTATGGGTAGGGCCGCGCATGTGTCATGCGTGCGTTTAACTACGACATGTCATCTAAGGGCCATCGAAGTTGCGGTGCGGACAGAGACCCCGATGGCCGTCGACTGTGATTTTAGCTAATCGGTGGCTGGGGGCGGTGAGAACCGCCCTGGAACGCGGGAGTACCTTGTGTACGCGTTGTGTAGGTCTCGCCGTGCTCGGAGGCGAGGACGAACGATTGTGTTTGTTGTTACACTAGCTGTGGGTGTAGTGTTATCCGGCGGGACCCGCGGTGGTGGGTCCGGCGTATCTAAGTCCCCTTCCTCGACCGGGTCGATTAGAACGTTTCGCGGGCGACGCTTGTTGACGTTCGCGTTTTTCGGGTTGGTAATTTGCTGTATTTACCACCAGAGGGTTGGGATGATGTTCGGCTCTATCGAAGAACCGTTTGGTCAGGTCTTTAAAATATTCGCGAATCGTCAGGAGTCTGCAATCGCTGTGCAGATCGACCTTGCGTTGATACCACTGTGCACCGGTTGCACGGCGGATGAACTTATTTTGTACTATTTGCAGGTTGTACAAGCGAGTAGTAAGACATAATAGGTCGTACGCAGGTCTTATATAATAATAATTTGTGCCTTAAGGGCATTCTACTTTTAGCGTTAGTTAAATTGTAAACATTATTAATGTGCGTAGTAAATGACATACGCGAGTCGAAAGTCTCCTAAGTATTTGACCTTTTTCTCCCAGGGGAGCGGTTGGCCATAAAGGGATATTTGCCCCAACTTTCTGCATTGACGAGGGCCATTATAAAGATGTGACGGGTAAGTACTTCGAGTGGTTAGTTGTCTAAGGTTGCGGTCTGAATAAAAGAGAGCCGTGTCATTCGCGAAAAGCGCGAGATTGACGTGGGGGTCTTTAAGTACATCGTTCCGCTGGCAGAAGGCCGTTGGAAAATACGTGCTCTTAGAGCCTATTTAATAAAAGCCCCTCGTAGAGCTTCCACAGGCAACTGAGGAGGCTGATGGGACGATAACTTGAGGGCTGATTGGCTGGTTTATTCGGCTTGCGAATGCCGATAACCGTGGCTTCTTTTCAGTCGTCCGGAAAGGAGCAACTGGAGAGTAAGGTGTTGTGAATGGTCGCCAGTAAACAGATAAGCGGCCCAGGGATAGCTTTAAGAATTTTATTACTAATATTGTCTGGGCCCGGGGCGGATTTGGGTTTTAAATTTTTAATAATGTCTTGGACCTCTTCGGGGGTCACTGAACTTAAAGGATCGCCTTCCGGTGGAAGCGCAGCCCTAGTCTCGATTACGCGGTCCACCTCCGTTAGGTGGACTGCATCGGTGTGTTCGCGCGATGGCGTACATTGCTGCTCTAGGTTGTCCGCAAGGCATTCTAATGTTTGTAGCTACAGTAGAGAGTTCTTCATTCCACCTCCAAGCCTCCTTATCTATCTTTCCTTTTCCTTCAGTTTCTCCACACACTTCCTTTGCCATTCTGTTTATACATTCTGCCATTTTATTCCAATATTCATTCACACCCGTCTCCTTCATTTCTGATATTAATTTTGGTTCGGGTAGTACTCATTTGTAAGTACGGGGCAGTGCATCTCTCAAATTTGGTACTGAATAAGGATGATTGATGATTTATTTCGGTAGGCATCTCGTGGCGTAGATAGACATAAAAACTTGTTTTTTTATTCCCCTAAGACATTTGACCAACTTCAATACGATAGCAAAATAGAAAAAAGATAGAAAAGAAAAAAACATTTTCTTCCATTCGAAACTGTTGATACAGTTACAGTCGCCTAATCTAATATCTTTTCAATCAATAATTTCATTTTTTGGTAAACGAAATATATTTAAGTGCTTATTTTTTCTTAACTCTTACTTTAAATAAAAAATTAAAAAGTTTCCTTGAACGATTTACACTTTTAGTATTTACTTTAATATGAATGCCGATAACCGTGAAACTAATCCCGTAATAAATTGAAATAATATCGTCTCGCAATTAAAGCACAACGGATTACTGGGCACAGTGATAATCGAAATGAAAGCGATGAATCCAAATGGAAACTACTCTTAAGGCTTAAGCGCATCACGTTACACCGTTGCGAAAGCTACGTTACTAAAATACAGAAACATAATTTGTTTCTACGTTGGTATGTTATCTCTGTAACCGATAAGAAATTGCATTAATTAAATCCTACATTATGTCTCAATAAAGTGGATTGTATTCTATTTTAATAAGTTTGTTTTAAGGCCTAAGTATGACCATTTGAATGGTTTAAAATTGGGAAACCGTCAACTTTGCTATGTTTATCGATTTGTATATAGAAAAATCTGTTGCAAATGTGTGCAAAAAACACTGAAACACGCCTGCGTCTAACTTAGTTTCTTATTACATTATCATGCAATTTAGCGCCGAACGCGAATCCTGAAACTTCTCGTGAGACGTTCGTGTAAAATATCGCCAGCGATACCTAACGTTTTGAAAATACGCAGTTTGGATAAAATGTACAGTTAGAAAAAACATAACAAGTGAATCATGTTGTAAGCGGGCTTAGCTAGAATTCTTACGGCTCGCCACCTGCCTGATGTCAACCCTCCCTAGAAACAAACAATCAGGTACAGTTATTTGTGGGGGTCACTAAAGTCCCGTGCGGAAATCGAACCCACAGCCCCCGACGGCGAAGCCAATAGCTTATCAACTGCACTACCGAGTGTAAAAGATGTTTTACTGTATATTCAAAATGTGAAAAAACGGCCGTGCTGTAAATTTAACTCTGTGGCTTAATACCCGAAACTTCTGCCGTAATGCGATTATTTTCATTGTTGCCTAGATTAAGTGAGCTGCACAGGCTGCGTTTATTTGTAATCTAGACTCTACTAACGCTAGAAAGGTTTGATTTTCAAATTTGACGTCGTTTGCAAGTCAATTTCGAGTAGGTAAAGTTCTGAAGATAGTTGTGAATATTTAAAATCATTTGAAAGCCCGTTTAGAGACCAGCTGAATAATCAATACGCCGCTTGACTCGCTAGCGGCAGAATAAAATCTCAGTTGTTTTTGGTTTAAAGTCCTTTCCCGCTCGGTAAATGTCTTATTTGACGGTAAAGGTACATATACAATCGCTATCATTTCGAACTTTCAAATCATTTAAAATTTTGGTCATCCGCGGCCGTTTTAAAGCTCCGACTGAAAGGCTATGACACAGATTTTTCTCGCGGTTAAATATCAAGATAAGAAGTTAAGCCTTGTAACTGCGGGAGGGCCACGCAACAGATTGATGCAACAGCGAACAATGGGCAGGTCCGTCCGGCTAAGTACCACAACCGTGAAGTGGAAGTATAATACTTTCGCGTTTCGCCTGGCGAGTGAGGTAGCCGGGGCCCACTTTTTACAAGGTTGTCAACACATCTATAAACCCTCGGGTGTAGCTGATGTCGATGGACGGCGGTATTCGATAAACATCGGGTGAACTCGCTTGCTCGCTTGTCGACTTTTCACATTAACAAAAATAGCTCAGTGGCTAGAGCATCGGGCGAGTATCCCGAAGGGCGCAGGTTGAAATGCTCGCAGCGGCGAAATACTTTTAATTCAGTTTTATACAAAACTTTTAAACAAAAGCAATATTTTATCACTCTAGCTCTCTGAACTTCTTCTCGATATAAAAATTGAACTGCCAAATGTCACATTAAGCTGTTGCAATATCCTTAACATGGGATCCACAGTTTTAGGTACGTATTAATTACATAGCTGCTAAATATTTAAAGGTATGTTTGCTATTACAAGATCATGCTCTCGTATCTTAACATGACAGAGTATAGTTATAGTAAAAAATTCCTTTTTTGACCAGTATTAAAAAACGTTGCTAATATGTACTAAAACTTATTCGTGAAATCTCATTATTTCGGTCAAGTTATTTATATACCTCCCTTGAGTTAAAAGATAATAAATCCGGTTTAACTTCTGCACTTGTCTGAGACGCTCTCGAGGGAGGCCATGAATAAACTAACGCCACAATATTGTATCTATTCAGGGCTCTTTGCAACTTTGGCGTTCAGTGTTTTGAGTTTCAACTCCGTATGATATGTTTTAAACGTGTCTGTAGAGATGAATTTTTTAATAATGTAGCACTTTTAAAAAAAAACTCGGATTGTATTGTATAACAGTTTCAAATGAATAAAGCACAAAGCTGAAAAATTGTATAAAAGGAATATCCAAGATTTTTTTCCGTTCGACTTTTTATGGGTTCGTTCGTATTTAATGCATATTGCATTCTTTTTGACTCTTTTACTCAAACTTTCCTTCTTAGGGTTAGCATACCCAAAGAGTAAAAGGGGACCCAAAGACTTCGCTGTCTGTCTGTTTGTTCGTCTGTCACCAGGTTCAATTAGTTGATTATAATCGTTACTCTTATTCACATACACATACATACGTACCACATACGTACCACCATCAACTCAATAGCTGTCCATGCCTTCACTGTGGCACATTTCGTTTCTTTCTGTTACTATGTTTTATCTTAAAACTAGCGACCTGCCACGACTTCGCACGGGTGCAATGTATTATAAGTATAAATCTTCCTCTTCAATCACTCTATCTAATAAAATAACCGCATCAAGTGTTCATCAATCTGTTGCGTAGTTTTAAACATCTACATAGGGACAGACATAGCGGGACGACATTGTTTTATACTATGTAGTGACATATTAAATGTGATGGTAGATTGACAATTTTAACTTATATTTTATTTAGTTTACCTTCTTGCTCTTTCTCCTGCCATATTGAATATATAAATAGGTTTTTGATCGGCCGCATGTTTGACGTCAACTCACGTTGGGAACTAACACTCAGATCTGGAACAAATATCTGTGCGTCACACAACTCGTCCCGTGTTGTAATCAAACGAAGCACTCACTGTGGCAGGGCCACGCAGCAGCCTCGGCTGTTGCGCGAATGGGCAGGCTCGTCGGTAATTACCACGACCTCACAGAAGACCGGCGTAAAGTGGAAGTATAATACTTTTGCGTTTCGTCTGGTGAGTGAGGTGGCCGGAGACCAATTTTCAAAAGGTTGTCAACGCATCTGTAACCCTCGGGTGTGGCAAGTGTCCATGGGTGGCGGTATTCACTTAACATCAGGTGAACCGCCTGCTCACTTGCCATATTTCACATAAAAAAGCTACTATGTAACATTAATGTACTTTCTGTATGTAATCTATAATCTTTTATCGAAGACCTGATTGGCGTTATGAGAAGTGACCCTGCCTCTTGCGCCAGAGGGTGTGGGTTTGATCCCCACTACTGGAAAAATATTGTGTGATGAACATAGTATTTTTCCCGTGTCAAATGTACATAAAATACCCGGGCACAATTCTATTTACAAAAAAAAAACATATTTAAGTATGTTTATCAGTTATCTGGTACCCATGGTACAAGCATTGCTTATATATTATATGTTTATTTTATGTATATAAACAAAATAGGTAATGGTTACATCAGCCATCAACTAACGCATAAATAATAGCAAAAATATTGGAAAACAAATACGTAAAATGTGGAGATTCGCACTGGGCACAGTTGCCGCTGACCGCAAATACTGGGATCGGTGCGTGAGGAAGGGTGCATTAACTGGATTACAGGTTTCCAATGCAATCAGTTTTGAGCGCAGTATTTGTTTATTTACTTCATTCGGTGACTGCCGTGTAGTATATTCCTGCTGGTCATTTTATATAATGTTTCAATTATAGCGAACATTTACTTATGACTTTTTAGGTAATCTGCATAATGCAATATTATAAGTTTAACGTGCTTACAGGAATAATTCAATTATTAATTTTGATGAATTATTTTGCACTTAACTTAACAAGCATAAAATGCTTAGTTAAATGTAACCTGGCCCCGGTTTACCCTTTGCGTACGGAACCCTAAAAACTAAAAATCGAGTAATATCTATATAAAAGTTTTTTACTTCATCTATACGAGTTTGTGTTTCAAATTTTGTTTGTTTTTTGTCTGTCTATATGCTCTGGCTAATCACCGAAACAGCTGAACGGAATTTAATGGCCGATAGCTGATTTTAAAAGAATGACCTAGGCTTTTTTATTTGGAAATAGTACTATCGCAAAAATATATAAATAATACAAAATCCTAAAAATTGCGAATGATTTTATCAGGTATTTTTTGATTTGATTTGAATTTTCAAAATATTAGAAATTTTTTTGAATTTATAAGAACTTCGTTAGGTTTCTTTTGTTATCAACAATAATTATGGTCCCGCACCAAAAAATATTGGTATCTTCTTTAAAAGATATATCGGCGTTGCTCCAGAATTCTGTTGTTATTGTATTCTGTATTATCTAATCCTAATTTTTATTATCCATATATGTACATTGTAGATGTACATATATGGATAATAAAAACCGATATATATAAATAATACCGATATATATAAAGTGATCAGTTTAAATCGTGTATGCGGTACTAAATATAAGTGTATATTAAAATTAACTTTTCTAAATTCTGCGAACAAACTTAGCACTTTTTGTTAAGTTACACATGGTCTAAAAATTGACTTTGTTAAGAAGAATAATTTAAGAACTAACAATTTACGAATATAATTGAATCCAACAATTAGTATTACTTATGGTTTCGCCAAAATATTAGAAGTATACTCTGTAGAGATTATTTTACTAGTACACTGTGACGCTGACAATAGTTCCACTGTTCAAAACTATAGCGTAAGAAATGCGATGCGCACCTGCTTTGAAAAGTTGTTTGACAAGTCTGTTTTCTATATTTTCCCTCTAATGAGCGATTAAGTAAAGAATCAGCGATTGAAATTCGTCAATTAGGTAGCCCATTAGCGAGTCCAAACCTCGAATTCGATTTCCGTTCACACTGTAATGACTTAGCGCGGTCGGGACGGGTGGAACACGTTTAACAGCGACTGCCGTCGATGCACAGTTTGGAGTGATTGTACTCGTACTCTAATTTAATTGCGGTCAATTGTGTAGGCAACCACGTTAAGTGCTCTTCGGTCTTATTGACAGCGAGTACAAATGTATATTTTGTATTGAGCAGTATTTTGTGGAGATCCGATTGGCCTAGTGGGTAGTGCACCCGCCTCTTGCGACAGGGTGTGGGATCGATCCCCACTACTGTCAAAATGTTGTGTTAGGAACACAGTGTTTTTCCAGTGTCTGGATGGAACTGATATATTTAATTATTGTTTCCTTCAACTGTTAATCGTACTTTAAACTGTTGCCGTACCATGAACGCTGGAAAGGGTTCAAAACGTCGGGAATCATAAAATCATAACAACAAAAACGCGACAACGTCCGTAAACTAGTTTCATTTAATGTGTATAGTATTCGCGTAAAATCAAAAAGTAAATATGTTTTCTTTGAATTTTTTATTTTTATGTTAAAAGTTTTGTTATATTAAAGTCATGTCTTTCAAATGCGTCGATGAAGGGGACGAAATAAATCTTTTTTTGTCTTGACGTATAGACACTTTAATAAGTCAGATTTTATGCTTCAAAGGTATAAATAATTGATCAAATTCTAATCATTTTGCATACATAATTATACTTTTCTCGGTAGCCCTTTACCGTGGACTCAAAAGTTATCTGGCTAATACTACAAGCACCATTTGTTACATACATTAGGAAATATGTTTATCAACATTAGCTTATAGTTATTTAGTGAAAGAATAGCAGCCTGCACGAAAAAGAATCGAATACCAATACAAATACGAATACGAATAAGGCCTCACATACCACGACTTTGCAGATGACAGATATGAAGCAGAAACATAAATATTCCCGGTTCCTTTGGTAGGAGACGTAAACGGAGGTCATTCTCTTAGCGTTTGGCTAACACTTCTGTGAATACTATCATTTTGTAAGGGTAACTTTCCGTCAACGGCTGTTATTGAAGTTTCTTCGAAATAAAAAAAATGTTAAAAGTCATCTCCAAAAACACATGTATACATATTGTATAGAATTAAAATCACTCAGATCTGTCCGTATTAATTGCATGGTCTGCGCAATACCAATTTCAACCACTTGTTATAGATATTAATCAAACGCTGGAATTTGATTAAAAGCGTACCGCATGTTGAATACGAGATTTATGGATAGACGATTTTTCAAACAGCATAAATATTTTAACGAGTGTAAGTTTATGTAAATTTGTTAAATTATAAACTTATTTAGAAAATCGACCATCAATCAACCATCAGTCAACCATAAGTTAACCGATTAATCGGTTAATCGATTTTAAATGGTACAACGATGAAGTTATATTAAGGATTTCTTTCAAGATAGAATTTATTGTTTACTCAAAGTAACTAGAGACAAAGACCGCCCGTTTTCAGATTTATTAAAAAAGAAACCATTCTTTAAAACATATAGAAAAATCTTTTTCTATATGTTTTAATGTTCAATCTTAAGTGCAGAGATTAGCATTATAAAAAACTTTAAAATTTAGAAACCATTCTTCTTAAAATCACGCGTAAACGGTTGCCGTTCCCGTTTCTATTGCCCCCGTTAGGGCCACGCAACCGTCTAAGCTATAGAACGAATGGGCAAGTCCGTCCGGGGAAATACCACGACCTCATAGAAGACCCCCCTGAAGTAGCAGTATCATAATTCTGCGTTTTTCTGGTGAGTGACGTAACCGGGGCCCACTTTACTAAAAGGTAGCAATGCGTCTTCAACCCTACAGGTCTCGAAAATGTCCATGGGCGGCGGTTATCGTCAAGCGAATGACCAGCTCGATTGCCACCTTCTCATATAAAAAAATGTCGTGGTGAACCAGTAATAATCGTTGCCAATAAGTCATAACACCAAAATGTCGTACGTGGCGAGATCTTCAAAAGATGGCATCGAAATTTTGCATCCCCGTGCAATAAAAACAAACAGTACGGTAAAAAATCTTCGTTATCACGAGGTTAAAGTATTATAAAGGTTAAAGTATGGCTGCCCTTCGGCAGCCAAGCAACGTGCAAAAAAATCAAAAATCAAAATCAAAATCATTTATTCATCGACATAAGAAACTTACATTTCATCTATCGATAGTCATTTTTTTTTAAATCTACCACCGTTTCGTAATGAGGTTCCTCTAACGGAGAAGAAACAGGCGAAAGAAACTCCGTAGGTATCCTCTTTTTTGTAATTCATTTTTTTTTCTTAACAAAAAATTAAAATATTATACAACTGATTTTTTTCCTTTTAGAAATAGCTTGGGAGCGATCAACTCATTCCCAGGGGTTATTGTTATTAAGGTATTCATTTGTATTATAATAACCCTTTTTATAAAGTTGTTCTTTAATAAATTTCTTAAACCTGTTAATAGGCAGGTTTTGCGCATTTACTGGGATTTTGTTGTAAAAGCGTATACACCGCCCCATGAACGAGTTACTTATTCTATGCAGTCTAGTAACTGGCATTCTTTGTTGGTGCTTCTTTGATGTAAGGATATAAAAGCACATTGTATGTGGTATTGCATTCACAGAATGGATCTTGGAATGCATGCATGCTTAACCATGACCATGATGATCCGTGAGAAAGAGAAACAGTTAGTGGTTCACTTTCATTATTTTTCTGAAAGCTGCTTTTGTTGCGTCTAGTCCAACTGACTAACCCTTCGTACTTCAAACTTTCGTTGTCAATATGTGTGTCAGGTAAACTACTAACTAAAACTAGATCATCACATGACCTACCATAATAATGCTAGCAAGTCTCTAATCAGCTGCTATTTCTTAAAACAACTGTAAGGAGCAGGCAGTCATAGCCGATTCTATTGTTTGGAAGATACTAGTTGGTTTTTTAAGTCCTGTAAGTTATTGATAAGAAATTTTTTATGTTTGTTTCCTTATGCCTTATTATGATCTATTTAGATAAGTATCCACGTATTATGAAACTCTAACAATAATAAGACAGGAGTAATTCAAAAAAGAAATTCGTTAGTCTGGTGGTAACTTTGTGGAGGTCATTGTTATTAACATTAACATTATTACCTAGGATCACGAGTCGAGGTCACAGGCAACATAAATCAAAATCGTTCGGCGCTTAAATTGATTCACAATCATTAATATAACATTCACTCAAAACTTGGGCCTATTTCGAATTTGGAATTATTTATATTCCAGTAGTACCTACGAAGTTTATTATGGAACTGGACCTACTTGTTTCCATTTACATTAGTCGTGAATGAGCCCGTTCATTGTACGAAATCGGAATCCATTCAATTCAGCACATTGTTTTAGTTCATTCATTTTGAGCGAATGCTTTAATTCGATTGTTCGACATGAATTGATACGAGGATAGTACGCTCGTGTAAATTGTTGAAGAGCAAATAATTTGTTGTTCTAATTTTGACTCTGTGTTATAGTAAGTTTTGATTGCGATTAAATAAAAATGGAATTTTAGTCTAATGCAGAATTTCTTTTGGTGGGTCTTTTGTTATTTTTTTAGAAAGTAATTTTGATAAATTATAATATATCTACTTTGGGACATAATACACCTTGCTTTTATTGCAATCACAACATTATGAATACTTGTTTTTTTTTTATATATTATAACATACATATATATCTATATGATGTTATTAGTATGAATAGACTAATAACTATTTGGATGAGCTGCTTGTATTTTTTTTTATTGCTAGTAAGACTGGCTAATTCATTGCTCTCTGGTTACAGTGCAGATCAACTATTTACCCTTACACCGTAGAAACTAAAATATATCCATTTAGTAAGGGCCCAATCAAGGCTTCTGTGACCGCTATAATCCATTACCAAGCACCAGTTAAAAATCTAGGCTGTAAAAGAGAGAAACGGTTTTATAAAATCACAGTGACGTTTAAAAACCGTATTATGCAAAAGATGGGGATAAATGCGGCGAATTGTCTCCCTCTAAGTTAACGACGCACTGTAATGTGTAGAATTTACGTAAAGCCGTAATATTAAGAGCTGTAAAAAACTCAATGATTGCTACGTATGTGGTCGAGCGAGAAACACTCTTTTTCCATGGGAATAGAAACGCAAATATGATTCGCCGAGGCCACTTAGTGTTATGTTACTCATACTCGTGTCCGGAAAGTTTCAACATTTTTATTTTGGAATATATGCCGCGTTTTGTTTTTGTTCAAAAGACTAGATTACAATATAGATATAACAATTTAAATGTTTGGCGCTGTATACCGTAAAATTTAAGGTTACTAATTAAGTTGCTATTTTTTTTCCAAACACAAAAAAACAAGATAAGCGAGTAAATATGTGATAATTTCAGTAGTGGAAAATTAGATAAAAAATCTTTATTATTTTTTATTGCAATACGTATATTTTCGTTTTAATTAAGATTACCTGCTAAACTTTTACAACAAAAACGTTATCGAATGTACGGGGCCACTAGGCCAATCGAAATTTGGAAAGAAAGCTGAAATTATGCATTAGGCGTCTATAAAAAAGATCTGTAAATAATCCATAAAAAAGAAATATGAACATAATCTTCATATCCATATGCTTGTAACAGCAACTTAGAAAGTACTTAAAAAGTACATTTTATACTTTTTAAGTACTTTCTAAGTTGCTGTTACAAGCATATATGTCGATTAGTAAATAAATAAAGAATATATTTCGTAATGATGAGCAGAAAATACGCCTACCTAGTAGCGCGCCTCAACGCTCACTATTACGCCGCGTGGAAAAGAACTGTAAAAACACTGCGATTTATTAAGTATATTTTTTTATTTTCTTTATTTATTTTTATTTTTTTTAATTTTTCAAAGTTTACACTAGTCCCTCCCCCGGGAAGCTTCTAATTCTAAGCTTTAGACATGAATGTATGTAAAGTTGGAAGCTTAAGCTAAGGGCTTGGAACAGTCCGAGCTAATGACGTTTATATGGTCTGGGAGTTCTTCACTTTACGAATTATCTTTACTGTCTTTTGGAATACTCAGACAGCCGATGGACAATTGGGAGGTGAACGTAGCTGCAATGAGTTTGTTGACACCTGGCTTATGGATTTGGGTCAGGTTATATTATGTGCAATAAAGTCATTTGAATTTATTTAGCATGAAACTGAAACAAACAACGGAACTGTAATAACCAATCACCTATATCTCGAGCACAGACGCAATAGCAATCAGCTTATTTGCTTGTTATTCATTACTTGAAACTGTCATCAGAATTTTCATTATTTTTAGCGGTCTGTTATTCTGACAGGGAATAAATTTGAATATAAAAAAATATTTAAATCGAATATAGTTATACAAAGAGTAAGTTATTGGAGAAAATCACGTATTCAAAAGAAATCAGAAGAAAAATTTCAATAAAGCTGGCTGGAAATCTATGTTAATATTAAATAATATTCACAGAGACGATTTTCATAAAGTTCAACATTCATGAGACCAGTCCACGAGGAAAATAATTTGTACGCGGTAAAAACAGCTGTGAAATAACTATTCAAGTCATAATTCTTAAGTTCTGTCGCGTTTAATTTTTGTTTTCTACATTTATTTATGATCAACATACATATATATACATACATATTTCAGGCCGAATTTTTACATAAAGTTATATAGTCCCAAACTAAGCAAAGCTTGTACTAGGTAAATGATAAACACACTTAATACATACTTTTCTTTTGTAAACTAATACATATAATATGATTAAAAATACCCAGACACTAGAAAAACACTATTTTCATCACACAATATTTTTCCAGTAGTGGGGATCGAACCCATACCATCTGACGCAGGACATAGGTCAGTTTATTTGCCACCTTCTCACATGAAAAAGCATAACCAATACGATCTGAGCATAAACATTCATCTATCATATTATGTGTTATTAATTGTCATTACTCATTTGTTTTTGCGCTGTGCATTGTTTGCGGATACAAATGTAAATTAGTATTGTAATTGAATTTGTCATGTGAATTCATGAATCGATAACGATTTCAATTTCCCCGACATTTCGAACACAACAGTTAACAAGATCATGGCATGGGCTAAATATGTCAAACATGTCAAAGCCACCAGTTGGGTGCCATTATTTATTCTAGCCCGTATTTTTTATCAACTGTAGGCAGAAGGCGGTTACACATCTTCAGATAATTAATGTTGGAAAAAATTTTGCAATAAGGTCTATTTGGGTTGTGTCTTTAATAAGCGTCAAAACTAACTACAACATTACATGAAAAGACAGCTATTAAAAAGTAACAATAATTATTAAGTACAACATAACTGTAATATAATATTATTATCTAGCATTAAATTATATAAATAAAGCATTTCATACCTCGCCCTTGGCCGAATACAAACAGCCCAAGTGCGATTCGAACTCGCGGACGAAGGATTCCGTACCATTATCTATAAAAACGGCAAAAAAATCATGTCTGTTGTATGGGGGGGCCCCCCAACTTAAGTTTTTTTTTCTGTTTTTTAGTGTTTGTAGTTATAGCGGCAACAGAAATACATCCTCTATGATAATTTCGACTGTCTAACTATCACGGTTCACGAGATACAGTCCGGTGACAGACGGAAAGACAGACAGACAGCGGAGTCTTAGTACATAACGACAGTGTGTGGAGCAAACACAAAAGGTCTCAACCGTTGCTGAATTTGACACGTTATTAACGTTATGGACATATTCTGTTTATTAAAATTCAGAAAAGAGTATACGCAAAAATCAATTTACGCGCTTGCATAGATGTTCCTACTGATGAGAATTTTTTTTCCGCTGGTGACACGCTAAAGAATGTTGACTAGATATTGAATTTAGATATTTTGTTTTGTTTTAATTATACTAGTACAATCGATCATGAATCGTATTAAGTAAAATTATTAACAGACACATAATAAATAATTTAACACCGTTAAATAAATTATTTAACGATGACTGTGATGAGAGAGATAGAGCCGTGATAGCTCAGTGTCCGGGCGCTCGCCTTTAATTCAATATACTCGAGCAACCTGAGTTCGATCCCCGGTGCCGGCACCAAAGAAGTTTTTAACTTTAAGTGCGGACTTATCACGTGCTCCGCGGTGAAGGAAAACATCGTGAGGAGACCTGCATATTTTCGAAATAATAAGAAAAAAAAAATATTTTTCAAAGATATGTGAAGTCCGCCAATCCGCAGTGAGGCCGCGTGGTGGTCCATGCCCTGATACCCTCTGTATAGAGGAGGCCTTAACCCAGCAGTGGGACATGAATAGGCTGTTACTTTGACTGTGATGATATTGATAGTAAATTATTTTGCTCCAGAGGTTTTTTCCGGAACTTGTTTCTCAAGTTTTAATTTTCAACAATAACGGGACGTAACCCGTTAATTTAAAATTTGGCTTTGTTGTGTTTGTTGGTTCACTTAACACTTCCAATTTCATTAAATGAACCATCACTATAAATGTGACATAAATTATAATATTAATAAATTGTTTTTGGATTGATTTTCAACCACATCTATGATAGGTACAACTACGACTATTACATCTTTGCCACTTCACATAAACTGGACCAAAATTTCCTTAACATGAATCAAACTAATGATTCAAGGATCTTAAATAATAAGTAATTCAAAAAGCACCAATTGAAGTTTCGCAAAGCGTATTGATTGATTTATTTATTTTTTATATTATTATTATGGGAGATATTCATTTGTTTTCTCGTCTGGTTGGGTTTATAAATAAAAAATAAACATATAGATATAAATATTATTATTATTATTTATATTACAATACTTTGATAGAAAATTTCGTGACGTATCGCCGACATCGGGAGGTTAACAGAATAGACTTGGATGCGATCCGCTCAAGACATAGGTAAAGGGTACATGAGAAAGAAGGCTCCAGCCTGGATCAAATGGTGATAATGAAGATAATACTTTTTCAGTCGCGTAAAATAAGTATAGTACACAAACTTAACAGATTTTATTATCTACTACTGCAGCCTATTATGTGTGACATGACAGGCATCTGTGGTATGGGAACAGATTGACAATCTGTTTTGACCCCTGAAATCTTAAATTTTCAAACGTGATAGCTTTTAAGCGTGATGATGAATGCAGGGCATAAATGTAAATGTAAAGAGCCACGTATAGAAAATAGTGTTTACAACAGTTTTTTAATTTGGCTTGGGAGATAAACATATAAAGGAAAAAACTTGGACCTGTGCAAAATAGCTTGCCAAAAATGATTTAGGAACGCGTAGATCACAGAAAAACAAACAGTCATTTTTATTTATAAGAAAAAGAAGAAGACTATATAAAAGAAAAGTTGAAAGGAAACGGGAAAATGTTACACAAAGTCAAGTAAATAATAACATTGTTTTTCATTCGTATATTAGAAACTTCGAAACGAAAATCGCTTCGCAAAGCATGTTGGAATAAAAATAAACTAGAATAACAGAAATGTATTTTTATGAACGTTTCTGCATAACTAAAAAACAATATACCAGATATACCATATATTGTTTACGGTAATTTTGTAATGAACAGGAAACCATTTTTATAAACACCGATTTTTTCATATACTATATATGATATATATTCTATCTATATTTGATATATATATTCATGGTAATATAAGAAGTAATACAATTCGTTAATCGTGAAACAAATTATTTCATTTGACTCTTAGTAACAATACAATTCAGTCAATTCCTCATTAGCAGACAGTAAATTCTCCATTTATGTTTTGCGTGGGTTATTAGTATTCTAGCGACCCTCGACTGCAATGTATTATACACTAGCTGCTGCCCGCGACTACGTCTACGTAAAATAGTCTGAAGGTGTAACATTCAGACGGAAAGACAGATACACATAAAATATGTATATAAATTATAGCCTACGTCTTATTCTGATGTATAGGCAATATTATTGTAAAATTTCATTAAACTCCATTCAGTAGTATTTTCGTGAAAGAGTAATAAACATCCATCTATACATACAAACTTTCGCGTTTATAATATTATTAAGGATATAAACCTTCCTCTTGAATCACTCTATCTAGTAAAAAAAACGCATGAAGATCCATTGCGTAGTTTTAAAGATCTAAGGCATAGGGACAGACAAACAGCGGGAGGACTTTATTTTATACTATGATGATGCACTATTAGTACAAGGTACGTTAATTACTTCTATTACACATTAATTTCCATTATATTATTTCTCTGCCTTCGGCGTCAGAACCAGAATGTGAACACAATTATAAGTTTGTTTGTTCCATTTCCACCTATTTTATTTGTGTGATACCCATTTCATTCTCCGACACATCTCGGGACGGCTGGTTATTTACTATTTTAAACTTTTCGTAATATCTCTTTGGTCCCGTGACAGTGATAATTCCTAGCGAAACCTACGGCGCTGTCCCTCATGCGGTCACGAGAAACGGCAAAAGTAATTTATTGCCGAGAATATTTCAACTTTATAATATTCACATGAATTTGAAATGGGATTATAAATTCCCAATCAACTTTCTTATTTTTTTTAATTATTTATTTATTCTTTATTGCCATTACCTTAAGAAAGGATTACATAGGGCGAACTTAATACCTTTTGGCATTTTCTCTCGGTCAACCCGGGGTGTGAAAAATCGTGTTCGTGCAATAATTATATTAATTATTATATATAATATGTTTAGACTATATACAATATATATAACAATATAAACATATTAAAACAAGTAATTAAACACATGCAGGCATAATACATATTGGAGACATAAATACACATGCATATAGTCTAAATAGTTATGAATATTAGTAATTGACATTGAAAATGTAAAGCTCATTACGATATCGTTAGTTGGTCATTTACTTTGTAGTTGGATATTGTGGAGTGGTTCAGTAAGTTTTAAATAGTTTAAAGTTGGGAAAAAATTCTCACGTGCTGATATTAAGACAATCACCAAAATTGATATATGCGGGGTAATAAGTTATGAAGGCAAGTTATACAGAAGACCGAAGAGTATAATCTGCCTTTGTGCCTAGCGTATGTGGACTATGAGAAAGCCTTCGATTCTGTCGAAATTTGGGCGGTACTCCAGGCTCTTCAGCGGTGCCAAATTGACTGTCGGTATATCGAAGTGCTGAGGTGTTTGTATAACAAGGCTACGATGTCCGTCCAAGTACAGTCCAGTAGTACAAAACCTATCCATCTGCAGAAGGGTGTAAGACAGGGTGATGTCATAACTCTTCACCGCTGCGTTGGAAGATGTTTTCAAGCTTCTGGACTGGAAAGGACGAGGTATTAACATCAATGGCGAATACATCACCCACCTTCGATTTGCCGACGATATAGTCATCATGGCAGAATCGCTGGAGGACCTGGGTGCTATGCTCAATGACCTCAACAGTGTCTCCCAACGGGTGGGCCTTAAGATGAACATGGACAATACGAAGATCATGTCTAATGTCCATGTCACGCCTATACCGGTTGTTGTTGGGAGCACTGAGCTCGAAGTTGTTGACGAGTACGTTTACCTAGGACAGTTAGTCCGGCTAGGTAAGTCCAACTTCGACGCAGAGGTCAATCGGCGAATCCAACTCGGATGGGCAGCGTTCCGAAAACTTCGGCAAATCTTCTCGTCGAATATACCTCAATGTTTGAAGACGATGTTGAAAGTCTTCAATCAATGTGTTTTGCCAGTGATGACCTACGGAACCGAGACGTGGTCCTTCACTGCTAGCCGTATGAGGAAGCTCAAAGTCGCTCAGCGAGCTATGGAGCGGGCTATGCTCGGTATTTCTCTGCGTGATAGAGTTCGTAACGAAGACATCCGCAGTAGAACCAAGGTAACCGACATAGCTCAGAGGAAGATGCCGCTCTGAAGTGGCGATGGGCCGGCCATATAGCTCGTAGAACCGATAACCGTTGGGGAAGAAACGTTCTCGAGTGGCAGCCTCGTACTGGCCATGGCAGTGTGGGACGAGCCCCCCACTAGATAGAGTGACGACCTGTGCAAATGTGCGGGAAGTCGATGGATGCAGGTGGCTCAGGATCGTACTTCGTGGCAGTCTATGGGGGAGGCCTATGTTCAGCAGTGGACTCAAACAGGCTGAAATGATGATGATGATGATGAAGTTATGAAGAATACAAGAAAAATGATAAAGGCGGTTCTTTTGAGGCCAATATAGTACCGAAGTTATTTATCAATAAGCATAGAAAGTATTAAGTATAATGTAAGCGTAAGGAAAAACAAAAACTCGGCAAATTCAGTTACGGAGCTTCTTAAGATACATGCTATTGAACCCCGAACGTATTTGTGGTGTGTCCATCATTAAAACCGCCATTTTACTATTTGGAAATTTATTATTTGAAACCATAGTCATAGCAGATTTACGTCGAATTCTGGAGGAATTAGCAAATTTATAGTAAGTGATAAATCGACATTCATTGCGCATATGCGTCTGATTGACATTTCTGAAGAAAAAATAATCTTCAAAGGTGTCAAAAATGACCGACGCACTAAAATACAAAGGAGGCAGCCAAACCATATTCAAAAGTTGATTTGAGTCATGGAAGCTCAACCTCTATCTCTATATAAGTGTATCATCTATGGCTCTACCTGAGTCTATGGTGGACCTGTGCAGGCATTGTTCATTACAGTACAAAAATAAAGGTACTATGAATCGATGGAAATGATGATAAACGACGGTGGCCTTAACTTAAAATGTTAATTTTTTTGATAAATGGAAAAAAACTGTACGAAGTAAGCTGAGTGGTCGATGATCTCACAGTACGAAAGAGCAAGTCGAATCCGCATTGCCAACATTTACGTCCATATATTTACAAAAATTCACGTTTTATACTTTTATCCTATAATACATTTCCGAATATCAGAAATAAAAATCTATGCGAAACCGTTATCAAATAATTTCTTGCAATAAAAATCGCTCATTCAAAACCGAACTTCTTTTTTCGAAGAATTCGAACTGAAGTTCTTATATGAAATCGATATCGAAAGGCATTTTGAAATTGCACCGTTGTCAATATTAATAGTTGAGTTCTATTTAATCTTTAGTATCCTGAAACGTAATCGTAATGGAAACGGATAGTCCGAAATAACTTGCTATCCGTAACCGCAATGGAACACGATATAATATTATCCATATCCAGGTATGGTACGTAGGAATTTCATATCCGTTATCCTTTGTCAATGGCTCGAAGAAGTGTAATGTAACGTTTGCAATCGCATTAAGTTTATTAATTTTTTTTTGACTAAGCTACAATCCTTACTAAAATCCTTACTAATATTATAAAGGCGTATGTATGGATGGATGTTTGTTACTCTTTCACGCAAATACTATTAAATGGATTTTAATGAAACTTTACAATAATATAGCTTATACATCAGAATAAGACATAGGCTATAATTTATATACATATTTTATGTACATCTGTCTTTCTGTCTGAATGTTACGCCTTCAGCCTATTCTACGCAGACGTAGTCGCGGGCAGCAACTAGTCTTTCATAGTTTGTTGTCAAAGCCGACAAAGTTGTGAAGAACAATACTATTTCCTCATGTAAATCCTGAGCGGTATCTATACCAACTTGTGAAAAAATGGAAAAGTTGGTTCTTATTTGCTCACGTGTTTATTATACCGTATAGTTACTAAAAATTGTCAAAATAATCCCAGTCTTATTACTTGAACTACCCCAAAATTATTAATACAGGTGATATTGATTTTGTGTCAATTTTTAAAACTGCACCAAGACAAATTGTAACTGACAGAACCCTTCTAGTAGTGTGGACTGAAAAGAAATTTACTGCATTCCTCGCTTAAACGGAACTTAAGCCTTGACTTATGTTCTGGGTTCTAAAAACTTCAACATTTCCGATCTTGGCAGGACGCCCGGAGGTTAGGCAGCTGGTAAGGTTTTCTTTCTTTATTTCGTGTTACAGATGGGAAAAAGGTCTGTAATGTATAAAGTGGATTGTACAATTGTTTTCTATTTTATGATTTCAAAGAGGCCTTAGTTTCAAACTTATTTTATGTCATTTAATTTATTTTAGTATAGTATTAGTCTAAGAAACTTGGAAATTTTAGTGAAAATTGCCGATCATTTTCAGCCCTGGAAGTTTTATTACGTAACTGCATCCTTTTCAATTTATTTAAATGATAATAGGAGAGATTTTGTAAGGAAAGACGCAGTCTGTTCGCGTAGAACAGCTTGCTGAGACTGCCTTATATATAATGTACACGTATAATAGAGAATATTTATAATATACATGTATATTTAGTTTTAATTATGTACCTCATAAAAACGAAAGTTTCGTGCGAGTATCGAACCCACGAGCCAAGGAATCGAAGTTAGACCCACCGAACCGCCATCTTCAATTTGCTGAAATATACTACGCTACGCCGCTCGTAACCACTCACATAACCCAAGGACCTAAGTACTGAATTTAGTTGCATTTAAAGTGCTCTCAGAACTTCCATCATAAATTTTAAAATTGCTTTTTCAGTTTCAGGGCAAAAGGCTTCTCAAACATTAAGCAACTACTCGCTGGAGGGTTACAATGAGGTAGGTAGCGCTAACAAAAGATTTTTTTTATATGAGAAAGTGGCAAAGGAGGTGGCGATTCATCTGATGTTATTATATATTTTTATGAGTGATAACTGTGTATAGATATATAGATATTAGATATTTTTTGTAAATAAATACATGTTACACATTTAAAAACACCCAGAAACTGAAAAACACTATGATTAAACACACAATATTTTTCCAGTAGTGGAGATCGAACCCACACCCTCTGACGCAGGAGGCAGGAACCATACCCACTACGCCATTCGGTTAGTCAAAATAGATATAAATAATAAGAAAATGATACGTCATTATGCGTTGTGCCAAGAGAACCTGGTAAAACAAATTTTTGACAGTATAAGATTTTAGTGAATTTGATTGTGTACAGCATGACACTCTGGTCAGGAAACTACACCACTATGGTATAAGAGATGCCGCACACAATCTTCTGACATCGTACTTGAGCTATCGTGTTCAGAGAGTTGACGTAAATGGCAAGACATCTCCCGGGGCCCTGGTAAGTATGGGGGTTCCACAGGGATCTATTCTGGGGCCTTTTCTCTTCCTCATCTACATAAATGACCTGCCCTATCTTGTTAATAATGATCATGAGATTAGTATTGTTTGCTGATGATACTTCTTTAATTTTCAAAGTTAAACGACATTCTTTAAATTATGACGATGTTAACGATACTCTCTCCACTGTAGTGCAGTGCTAACAACTTAATGTTGAATAGTAAAAAAACGAAATGTATTAAATTTACAACTCCTAACGTAAAAAGTGTAAAAACTGATGTACTTTTACACGGGGAAGCGTTAGACCTAATTGACTCGACTGTATTTCTTGGCATAACTGTAGATGCCAAATTGCAGTGGGGCCCCCATATTAATAAACTGTCGAGTAGACTTAGCTCAGCAGTCTTCGCAGTCAAAAAAATTAGACAGTTGACTGATGTGGATACGGCTCGTCTGGTATATGTTTAGCTATTTCCACAGTATAATGTCTTATGGCATTCTACTTTGGGGAAATGCAGCCGAAATAAATACTATTTTCATCCTGCAAAAGAGAGCTATTCGAGCGGCTTATAACCTGGGCCCCAAAGATTCACTAAGAAACCTGTTTAAAGAAATAAAAATATTGACAGTAGCTTCTCAGTACATACTTGCTAATGTTATGTATGTCCACAAAAATAAGAATGACTTTTCAAGATTTAGTAATGTGCATGATGTTAATACAAGGAACAAGCATAAATAAGTTCTACCCTCAACTAGATTGCGTAGAATAAGTAAATCTTTTATGGGACAATGTATACGCTTTTACAAGAAAATTCCAGAAAACGTTCAAAATGAATCCGTTGCTAAATTCAAAAAACTTGTAAAGGAACGTTTGTGTGTTAATGGCTATTATAGTATTAGTGATTATCTGAATGATAACACACTCTGGAAATGAATTGATCGCTCCAGGCTCTTACAAGTGGAATTTAATAATTGTACACATATTTGTAATTTTTTTGGCAAGTAAAAAAAAAAAAAAATAATGTCCCGCTGAGTTTCTTACGCCGGTTCTTCTCAGGTCAGTGGCTTTCCTTCCGAACCGGTGGTAGAGTTTTTTGACTATCAATAAGTAAGTGAATGCTTCTATATTGAATAAAGATATTTGAATTTGAATTTGAATTAGTGAACTGTTAAGTACCGTCTATATGTTATTTCACTAACTGGTGTGCATTAACGAAAACGGTAATTAAAATAAGCAGTTTGTGATGACTTAGGTGGGGTGGACTATCAGTGATACCTTTTAGTACAAGAATGGGCAGGCTCGCCCGGGTAAGTACCACGACCTCAGAGAAGACAGCGTAAAGTGGAAGTAATGCTTTCGCGTTTCGTCTGGCGAGTGAGGTGGCTGGAGACCAATTTTCAAAAGGCTGTCAACGCATCTGCAACCCTCGGGTGTACCAGACGTCCATGGGCAGTGGTATTCAACTTAACATCAGATAAACCACCTGCTCTCTTGGCAACTTTTCACATACAAAAAAAAAGAAAATAAAAAGGGCAGTATCAGTCTTCATTTGGTTTTTTAAACTAATGGAATATAAATATGTGCCACAGCATACTGTATTGTATTTTATGCATAATAAGGTAAAAGTATTTTAAAGTTACTTGGTGACGTGCTTAATTAAGTCTGAAGGTTAAATGCGCTGGCCGCATTGCGATTTCTATTGTTGGATTCCGGGCGGAGTTCAGTCGAGCGGTTGGTTCCAGTTAATTGAGCTCCGCGATCTGCATCCGCTCTGTGCTTCGTAATATAGACTTTCAGCTGTTCGTAGCTATGTCAGTGTTCAATCGTCCCGTTTCCAAGTCAATTGCGACTAGATAGAGTTCCGAAGTGAGTTGTGAATGTGTCGATTTCACATGAAAAGTAATCTAATGGGAGACCAGCAGAACAATTAAAACGCTTAATTTTCCGGTTCTAATATCAGAGGCGGCCAGGGAGCTTCTTCTCTACCACTCTCGACCTGACCCCTGTACCCTCCAAGCACGCATCCAGAGTGGGCTCAATGAGCCCACTCGGGGCGGCCCTTACGGGCTGGCCTTACACTTCAGGCCTACCCAGTGTGGGTTCCTCTTAGCTTCGCTGTGGGTGACCAAGCCACGGCTACTACGCCACTCCGCCACGTCAAGGCGGGAACCCGGTCAGAGGAAAACAGTGCTTGGAATCAGAAATAGTTTAATTTGTCTTTTAGCGATGATTATGATGATTATTTGTGATGCTCCGTCTTTAACATTTCGCATGAAAATTCGACAATACAGTGCTCATAACACCCACTTAGGCAAATAAATTTAAAGCAATCTACTATGTTTACTCAATTTTTACAAGTGACCGAGGGCATTCGTCGCACAAGTACCTTGACAACCAAACAACGCGGATTTACTGGTGATAATTAAACGGAGAACTTTTCGGTAAGAACCAACAAGATTCCCGAGGAACATTTGATTAATATAAAATTTTTATGTCCACTAAAACTAATTGTCGACTGACACTAAATTATGGCTCCACCTGATATTGGCAGAAATAATGTTTTTAACACTTCTTATTTAACAAACATTTTTTTTAAATGCTAGCAAATGTTGAAACTTGTGATTTAACATGCAAACGCGTAAATCGCAGGGGTTCGCAATGGAAAGTAGCATTCTACCACAAACGTGAGTGCTTGATATAGGACGCGTGAACTGGATTATCGTCTATCATTGCAAACAGCATTCAGCGCATTCCAGTTTTTTTTATTTTATATAGAGACCTGACATTTAGCCGGCATCCTCCGATGTTATACTGACGGTAAAATTGTTGGTAAAAATTTAAGATATTAATAATATTTTTAAACGATACAAATTTAATAACGCTTTCTTTATTTTTTTTTTGCAAAAAAGCACATCAATTAATTGCCAGGCTCGTCTGGGCAAATACCATGATCCCACAGAAGACCGGAGTGAAGTGGAAGTGCTACACTTTAGCGTTTCGTCTGGTGAGTGAGGTAACCGGGGCACACTTTATTAAAAGATGGCCACGCGTCTGCAACTCTACGGGTGTATGTTAATTATTCTCTACCAGTCAATCCGATGAATGAAGAGAAATTGTGGAAGGGGCAATAATTCAATAGTAAAGCGCATTTGCACATGCTCGGCCCTACCCACAGCGGAGGGTCAAAACCCGTGGGTTCTGGCTAGCCCACCGGTTCCGCGTCAGACGAAGCTTTAATAGCCTCGGGGCTGAAATCAAAAACAGTTAATACAAGATACAAGAATAGTAAAGCGTGTTCAACGCTAGCAGACCATGCAACAGCTTCCATTGTTGCATGAATGGGTAGACTCCTCCGTCGAAGTGTCACGACCTAACAAAAAACCGCTTGAAGTGGAAATATTATACTTTTGCTGTTTCTCTAGAAAGCGTAACGTTAGCTATACAAATACAAGTTATTTGTATAGCTGATGTTACGCTTTCAGTCCTTAGAGTATTAAAGCTTCATCGAACGGTTTGGGCCCTCCTCAGTGGGTAGGTCCGCGCATGTACTCATGCGTGCGTTCTTTATGGTATGTCGCCTCCGGGCCATCGAGGTTCGGTGCAGACCCCGATGGCCGTTGACTGTGCTTGGTTAGTCGGTGGCTGGGGGCGGTGAGATCCACCGTGTTCCTCTCGTGAGTGAGGTAGCCGGGGTCTACTTTTACATACGATGGCAATGCATATGGCGACGTTATCACTAAATGTCATGAGAATCAACTAACCCTTTGCCAGATTTTTAAGTTAACACATGGAATATAATTTACAAAGTAAAAAAACACGACAGCGTTTCTGTGTAATTTTTTATTTTGATAGTCCCAGTGTCACTCCCAGTGTCTCAAGCTAAAATCCATGAAGCCGTTCAGGTTGCAGAGCGTGCCTAACAATTATACATAAATACATACTCTCGAAAAACATAACCCTCCTTCTGGTGCAGTCGGGTAGAAAATGTCTAAATTTCATTTGTGTCATTTACAACATAACTTGATTAACATTTTATTTGAGTTAGTTATAAGAACGCTGATAAGAAAGAAGTACAGTTAAAAAAAAAACATTTATAGAAATATCAAAGAAATTATTTAAAAAACCCGTACACAAATTGTTAAGCAAGCAAAGTCGTTGATTTATAACAATGCTATTTGCACACCACCGTGCCAATTTTGACCGAATGTTTTGGAACCAATCTGAATCTGGAATTTGATTAAAAGCGGTCTGCATGTTGCATACGAAATTTATGGATTTACGAATGTTTTGTAACATTATTGAAGTTATGCTCCCATTAGCGCGGATGGAAATTAATACGAGAGTAAAATTTTTACGATGCGTGCGTTAACTGACAGCCAAAAAGCGATTTCATGGAGTTTGTTGCTAAGCGACGAACATCGACCAACTTCACGGCATTACCATGGCAACCAATAACAACTTTTTGACATTCACCTACAATTCCAAGTTATTAAACGTTATCAATTGCATTTAATGTTTTTTTCACAATCAAAGAGTACTGGCACCGGGGATGAGGATTTAAGTTATTCTTTGTGTTAAGAAGGACTGCATCCTATTAACTTATCAATTTATTATTATCACCCTTTGTCAGACAGCTCATTTTATTATGTTATGTTTCTGTAGCGGCACGGGTCCCCAAATAGTCTTATTCAAATGGCCACACTATTGATCATCGCGGGACTTTGAAAGTAATATAAAACGTTAACATAACTTATTCTTAATGTTAGATACTCACGTAAGCTATAAGACCTAGATAATATATATACCTGTGTGTTATATTGTAAGCTGATTTTTTTTTGAAAAAGAGCAACTGTTGAGTTTCTTGCTGGTCTTCTCAGCAGAAACTGCTTTCCGAACCGGTGGTGCTCTACGAACCTATATATAATTTAATGTACTATATAACCTATATATATCTTACCTATATGTAAAATTTGAAGATTCATAAGAACGCGCAACCGTCTATTTGAATAAAGATATTTTTGATTGATTGATTGATTCAAAAACACTTGCGACTAAAAAACTTGCTCAAAAATGATTGAATCTTCAAGTCATTGCTATATTATGCAAGTACAGGACTACAATGTTATTAGAATGACAGATTTTGTGGTTAACAACATACCAATGCTAAATTCTGGTATTAAGTTTTTTTATTTTTTTTATTTATTTAAGAGGTTCACCAACGTACGTTCACATATCACATTGAACATTAAAAAGATGAAACATCAAAACATAGTAAATCATTTGTTCGTCACATATGTAATGTGACGAACATTTACAGGCGAACACCTCATACGCCAAAAACAGAAAAAGATTAAATCCGATTAGAATAAACTTATTGTGTAGTAACAATAAACCATAAAATAAAGTTGAAATGACAAAAAGTTACCTAAAAATAATCCGTAAAACAAAAAGCCTAAGGCATAAAGCCGTGATACCTCAATGGGTGGTGGTTAACAGGAGAAGCTCGTTTGTCCCTTCTCACGTAAAAAAGAAGTCTGGTCTGGCTCGAGGATTAGAGAATCGATCGTAAATATCAATTCATTCTCTCCCACGGGCGAAACATCGTATAATAAACATTCACTGAGCCGGCAACACGCAATTTTCGCTTAAGCGACATCAAAAACAGCAACCGGCTAATCTTGGAGCGGCTTAATTGACTTTCATACGCCCTTAACCTTCGTAGAATTTCGGCAATAATATTCTATTTAATGTTCACGTAGGCTTACGTTAATATCATGATATACGGGCCTAGTGTTTAGCGCCGTCGAGTGATATGACCTTCCTATTTCAGTGTTCTTTATCTATATATTAATATTGGAGCAAAAGTTTTGTTTCTCTTTATACGAAAATTGCGCGGACGGAGAAGTATTAAATTTCCCACTCTTATAGTTTATATAGGGAAGGAGTGCAGAATGCTTATATATTTATTTAATTATGAGTAAAAAATATATTAAATCAATAAAAAATATTACACACATAAGCGTGTATAATTAGTTATGGTCGAATTTCGACCACTCGTCGACCATTCGTTGTTCAGGACTGACAGCTCAATTACAGTTCACGTTTTTAATATTTTTTTTATTAAAGCGGGTGTGGATTAAACTCTTTGATTATATATACTTGTCTCGACAAGTATATAATCAAAAATTTAACTATTTAGTACACCAAAAGAAGTCTCCAGATATTTCTTTACCCAGTATTAGGGTGGGACGATGGACGAAACGTACAACCAGAGACGAAACAACTGTTTATGGTCCACACCAATGTTTGTTGCGATGTCCATTATGTTTTGGCAAGATAACCACTTACAGTACTGCACCATCCATGCAATAGAAACTATCAATAAGGTCAAAAGTCTCGATGTGAGTCGGTCAGCCAAGCCGGCTATCAAAAGCTGGTCCTCAAGAAATCAAACGGGTTCTGTATGGACTGTAACCATTTTCATATAATTTCTTCTATCGTTTGCTTTCTATAGATTCATCGTCAGCTTTTTTCTATGTTGAACATTTTTTTTAAATGTCAAAATCCGCTTTCCTCTCCGCGGTTGCACCAAAACCGCACCTTAAATGTAATAAGTTACACGCAGACCCTCCTGTTGCTACGAACGTTTTTGTAACGTCCCGTAAGTAATTGGTAGGTAATTGTTCCTCTTCTAAGTTTTTTTGTATCTACCTCATTTTAGCTTAAATACGTCTTGTACTTGTATATTTGTAAACAAATTTGTTGATTATTTCCGAAATACGAAAAAGCGTATCATGCTATGTTAGTTAGAAGTTTGGAGTAAGTTTGAGATTATTTAGTTAGTTTGAGATTATTGAATTATATTTTAACTAGCAGGCCTGTGCAACTTCGTCTGCGCCATCTATTGGATACTTACTCAATCCAGCCGATAAATATACCTTATACCGCGATCTATGAGAATCTTTTGGAACTAACAGACAATAATAACTCTTTGTCATAAAATGAACAAATAATTTGCAAAAAAAATATTGTGAGATATAAACTATCCTATCTCTCAAGTTGGATCCAACTGTGCACAGTGTAAATGTTCATCGCGGACAAACAACGTTTTTTTTCATGTGAGTAAATGGCAAACGAGCTGGCGGTTCACCTGATGTGTTTTTTTAACCTAATGTTAAGTGATAACCGCCGCCCACGGACATTTCCAACACCGATTGCAGATGTGTTGCCAACTTTTAATAATGTGGGCCCCGGCTACCTCACTCACCAGACGAAACGCACAAGTGTAACCCGGACGGACCTGCCCATTCGTGCAACAGCGAAGAACTTAATTTTTCATACTTCAATCGAACGATAATTAATCCATCCATAATTGAATTAATGTTGTAGTTTGAACTTATGTTAGTTACAAGGGCGAGGTCAGTTTCAATTACATACATTGCCCCGTTCGTTGCTATGAGAGAATTTTTAAATTCGATTGTTCGATATGAATTGGTCGCTTGCTGAATTTTTAGAACAACTAACGTTTCTGGATTAATATTATCAATAAAGCAATAGTTCAAATAAATACACGTTTCCAACTTTCAATCGGTAAACTTTGATATAAAAAATTAAATTCGTAATGTTAAAATTTAATATGTTGCTATTAATTATAAATAATGCATTTATGTCGAAACACCCATTAGTTTTTTTTAAAGAAAGATATATTTTTTTATGTGAAAAGTTGCCAAACGAGCAAACGGTTCACCTGATGTTAAGTGAATACCACCCACGGATATCTGTTACACCCGAGGGTTTCAGATGCGTTGACAACCTTTTGAAAATTGGGCTCCGGCCACCTCACTCACCAGACGAAACGCAACAGTAATATACTTCCAATTTACGCCGGTCTTCTGTGAGGTTGTGGTACTTACACGGATGAGCCTGCCTATTCGTGCAACAGCCGAGACTGCTGCATGGCCCTACCACCGAGCATGTAATGTAGATGTGTTGATGATTTGATGATATACATAATAATTATTATATTACAATATAGTAACTTTAAAAATTGAAATTGAAGATTAAACCCAAAACAATCTACGTTTAATATAGGTTCGGTTCTGGGACTTGATATCCATTAAAAGGAACATAAACACCTGTTCACAAAGATGAACAGTTTTTTTTTATATTTAAAAATTTCCTTATTTCCACCAGCTTGAGAAAAAATAATTCATAGAATTATATCCAAGCACCTTATGTAAGACTTCAATTGAGTCTCGCAGTAAGAGACTTACAGTATCTTGAAGTATTAAAATAGAGGTCCTTCCTGGGCACGGATGCTTTGGAGGGTATCTTCTATGCTAATAGGATATGACACTGTGTGCGTCTTCGGTGAGGACCGGGATCTACCCAGCGTTCTTTCGATGAATGTACTACATGGGAATCACAGAAACGGATCCTGGTCCAAAAAATCCAAAACTTCGGGCCAGACCTGCCTGTGACCTGAGAATCAATTTGACGGTGTTGTTGTTCTTCTGTGACTTCTTTTGTTCTTCTGGGCCCTGAAGCAGGCATATAGAAAAACGTTAAGATATCCCCTGTCTGTCGCACAAGGCGACTAAAAGGATATTGACTTCAGGGTGGTTGTGGGGCATGCATTGTTGCCACAGAAAACGGCGGGTTCTGAGAAAGACGTATCACACTTCCCGGGATGAGGTTAAACGCAGTGCAAAGAGGCATCGGTACGTTGCTGATGACCTAGGAGCCCGTACAAGGGGGTTTTAGCGAATAAAAGTGGACTGTAAAGTGGTCGAAACTTAGTTGTATTTTACATTGTTAAAATCAAGAAATCACTGCTGAATTAAGTAGTTATACAAATCCAACATCGATATGTTTCATGCATTTTTAATGTAGGTTTATTTTTAGACTATTGTAGAAATTATATATCATCGTTGGTTAACAATTTTAGACTTATTCCAGATAAATACACATGCGGTGGATTGTCTCCCTCAATTTGTTTAGTTAACGACACGTCCCATTTACAAACAGCTGTTGCATAAACCGCCGTATACTCTGCACGCGAACAAGCGAATAATGCTCTTATGGCTAAGGCAATAGAAACGAAAGTTAGTTTATCTTTTCAGTTCTTCGTTTACCACCGATAAAAATAAATTGTACGTTGTATGCTAGGCCAAACGCATAATACTGTATTCTTCTAATGGTAAAGGCTAATATGTTTGTTTGAAAAAAAATATTTGCAGCCATTGTTATATGATTTTCGGACATATGGTTAAAATAATTTTTAAACAACTGTTTTAGTTTCGTCGGTGTGGCAACTAGCCGTTTAGCTCAGTGGCTAGAGTGTCAGGCCGCGATTGCCGAAGACGTGGGTTCGATTCCCACAGCGGCGTTTCTACATATTTTAATGTTCAACTGTTTTACTTGCGTACAGTGATAGCCATTGTGACACTGTTAATAGTAATTTCGCCACAATACACATGATATAACCATAAATCGCATAAATCAATGTGGCACAGTCGGAAACAGTACTATATTACACTTCTAGCAAGGTTTATTGCGGACGGGATACGCCTGAATCGTGATACTGACATGAAATTGTGGTACAAGTATCGGACATCGCTTATTACTGAGTTTCTAACAACAAAATTTATACAATGATTTCTTTTAATTGTACCAATACGCTATGTTACAGATAAACTAGGCGAGCATAAGATGGATGGGATCACATTTAATTTAATGTCTAATTTTATGATTGAATGACATAACACATAAGCTTTTCAATTTGGCTAAAACGCTTTACATTTTAGGAAACACTCAGTACGACGTCGCGTGTTGTGGCATGGTAAGCTTTTGCTAAAGTAAAAAAGGGTAACTTAAATAGATGTCCGGTTTAGAATAGTTCAAAAATCACACAAAGTAACGGACCTTTTAATACACGGAATGGATTTTATAATCATTACAATTACGAAGATTTATCAAGTACACATGGCCTATGTTCAGCAGTGGACATCTACGGCTGATATGATGATGATGATGATGATCAAGTAATCGGTTGGCGCAGGTTAGCTAGCTTGATGCTTATCTGTAATCGCAATTGACCCAAAGTGGCAAAATCAACTATCTGTCTTACGAAGATTTGGGATCTCATTAGGTAATTGCTTAATTAAATATATTTCACTTTCATCGATCCAGATTTAACCTTACAAACTGCTATTTATAGAGTTGCTGCTATAGAATGGTTAATTAAATCCTTAAGTTGCTTAAGTTTTCAAAGGCCTCAGGTTATAATTAGACGATGTTTTTTTGGATATAATTCCCAGACAAAAGAAAGCGTAATAATTACATAAAAATTGCATTACATAGAATTGTAAAACTCTATATTAGCCAAATCGAAAATTATTCAGTACCGTTAATTAACAAAACCCATGATTCACTGCACAACGAAATTCTCATCTTAACTTTTGTTTAATTTAGGGGAATTGTAGAACATAACTTGAGTACTTGTATAAAATGCGAAGAATTTTATTGGAGCACGTTCAAGACATTTCGTTTGTACAACTTTTAATCGATGGCACAAACGAACTTAGTTTCTGGCGCTACACCTAATTTCGAATTCATTAACTTTCACGAAGCTGCTTTGCTCTTTCTTTGAATTTGACTGTCATTTGCTTGAGTCAAACGATTCTATTGAATTCATAGTCTTCTATTTAATACGAGGGCCATTATTCTAAAGCATAAGTTTGTCGGAAGTGATTTTTTAAGGATCCTAACCTATTCCCAGAAAAAAAAAATAAGGCTCGTTCCAGGAAGCGGAAACCTGGAAGTTCTTAGACTTTTTCAAAACGTTTCTTTTATGAAAATAATATATTTCGAGCTTCATTAAAGTAAGGCAAACATTGATTTCCGAAGGCAAATTGACCTTTACCTTACGGATTTTGAATGTTCAGAAATACGAAGTACTCTCCGGGCAGGCTTTAATTTGTTGATTTTATACAGAAGTATGAGAAGTATTCACAATTCAGAATTCTCTTGATCAATAAATTAAAAAAAAATGTTTGCTTGCAACAGCGAACACTTGCGTGATTCATTTTATAACCGTATTGAATGCTTAATTCTGCCGTGATGCCTGTTAATAATTTCTTGTATTTCTTGTATTTCATATTCTTAAACGAAACTGAGTATTATATTTTGTTCACCTCTATTTATTGATTACTTGAATTTATAACGTTCTCGTTTTTTTATCGGAGATAAAAGAATTTTTTTTTAGTTATGTTTCTGTTCTCTAATTCAAGTTTGTTTTATAGTGTTGTGTTTACCTGTAATTTAAATATGTACATAATCATATTGGTGCAACTTTCTTATTAAGTTAAAGAAGTTTATTATACTTGTATGTTAATTTTCTGTATGTATTTAGTTGGTAAACTTAATCATCCGATATTAACAACATCAAATCTAATTAAAGTACACTTATTGTTGAACCTGGCGACTAGAGAGTTTTATTAGTTTTATTAGATAACATTTAAAGCTATATTTAATATTGTAAATTTCTTTTCTTAGTTGATAAACTTACTTCATGTATAAGTAGCTGAAACAGTTACGTTTCTTTGTAACATAATAACATTAGAACAAATTATAACATAATTATACGACATTTATATTAATACCATTTAAAAATGAAAATGATCTTTGGAAATTAATAATCATAAATAAAATAGAAATAAATACAAAATCGCTGAATCGAATAATCGAAGTCTTTTTTTCTCCTCAGATTCCACGGGTACATAGAAATAAAACCCTGTGCCTGGTTATATCCTGGTGACCATCCGTTTTCTCCTCAGATTCCACGGGCAGATAGAAATAAAACCCTATTCCTGGTTACATCCTGGTGACCATCCGAACCATTTTTGGTTATAGCTCTCGTAAGTCAATAAACTAGTTTAGATCAACTATCAATATAGAAAAGTAAGTTTTTCCGTAAAACTCGCATCTCCAATATAAAATACATCGCACACATATTGTCTCGTTTCACGAAACGGGAACAGCGCGGCGAACAACCCAGACGAATGAAATATGGGAAATAAGAAAAAGTTAATTCGTCCGAATCTAGCCTCGAGGTGGAGTATGTACGTCACGGGAAAAACAATGTAACTACACATTTTCAACGCTGTAAACAACGTTGACGCTGTTTTAACAAGAACGTTGTCTCTGATGTATTAATTTTGCAACATTCAATTCCTCACACTATTAATGTTTTCGGGATGATATTACTCTAATGTTATTCACGGATTTTTGTGTATCAAAAGATCTTATTAAGTACAAAAATGCGACACGGGTAGAGTCAACACTGGATAAAAATGTGTGGCTGTCTCGTAGGAGGTCCAAAAAATCCTTTAGTGTGATTAATTAGGACTAAAACCAATTAGCCTAATTTACCGAATTGATCTTCTCAGTTTCTTCGTAATAAATCAATTTTTCAAAGAAATAACTATAATTATAAGGAGGCCATGTTCGTAAGCGATGCTGGTTGCTTGTATAGATCTTATAATGTGGAAATTTATGTTAACTTTCTATCTGCGAAAATTGATAAACTGAAATGTATTTAAAAAACTGCCAACATTTAAAGCTTGATATTCTTACATACGTTATTAGTTAGATTATACGATAATTTGAGATCGATTTATTCAAAGGAGAAAATTACAGCTTACGATACATACCTAGATATCCGGATAAAGATTAAAAACTTATAAAGATTTAATGTTTTAATGTCAGGTAAAATAGGATGGACACTCAATTGTTTTCCTTATAAATTACTAAAACTCCAAAAGGTTTAATATTGTAAAATAGGCATAATAAGGAAGCATTTGTATGGAGTACTATTTATTTTTGCTGCAGTTGAAACAGATAGGATACAGCAAAGAAAGGAATTGTAGTGGAGCACCGCTTCTTCTAACAACGCCGAGTTAACAAGCAATTTGAAGGTCTTCTGTAATAGAAATCCATTGGGACATTTGACATTCTCCAATACGTGGTAAATATCATCAGACGCTTGCAAACCACTGTCGAGCGTTTTGCTTGCGTAGCTCTGTAGGTGGCTCGTTTGGCCTTTGGCTAAAACAGCGTCAAGTGTCATGGGATTGATTCCAATTTTGGTCACTTATTTGTAGGAGTTTGCCGAATACTATTTACACTCCCAACCCCGATACAAGAGACCGAGGTCTTGAGAAATTATGAATATTGTAGTTTTTTATTTTTTAAAAAAACATTGCCCTTACTTTAGGATAACATTATGCTGTATTATAAGGACGTTTTACAAACGTAAATTTCACGTGGACAAACACCCAGATGCGAAATAACTATTTGTGGGTCACACAGATAGTTGTTTCGTGTGGGAATCGAACCCACGATCCCCGACGCCAATACTTTGGCAACTGCGCCACGGAGTCAACATATGCCTACAATAAGACGTTTTTGTAGACATTGTTCAGTGTTTTTAAGCTAATGCATCGATTTTATCGCAGGCTTTGAGCGCGGCGACCGAATCAAGAAATTCCGTAACGAAAATAAAACCTAACACTCCGCCTACCATGTAGATCGGCCGAGCGTTCGCATAACGTGTTTGTATATGCTACGACAGTGCGAAGCTCGCACGGATGGAAATTATAATATGATATTATAATGTTATTAGCTGACCCGGCAAACGTTGTTTTGCCATATAAATGATTTAAAGGGTAGAAATAAAATTGGGGTGGCCAACCCTTATCATTTAAGGAGATGAAAAATAGATGTTGTCCGATTCTCCACCCTGGCCGATATGCATACAAAATTTCACGAAAATCGGTCGAGTCGTTTCGGAGAAGTTCAATTACAAACACCGTGACACGAGAATATTATGTATTAGATATTATCATTTGATGATATGATATTTAGAGGATATCAAGTTTCAAACTTATGTTTCTTATTTCAGTTACCATAAACCTATAGTTTCAATGATAAAAATTTCTGAATAACCTGCATTTATTGTAAGATAATAAAAATATTTAAAACGATATTAACTTCTCATTTATTCAATAAAAGATAAGAAATCGGTCATCACGCTCAAAAGTGTAACTTGAATTAATATCGAAGTAAAAAAATACTGCATAAATGAATAATTATAATTACATAAGTTGATAAAAAATGCTATGCAATAGTTTTACCGCAGCAGTCCCCGAGTGCCAAACGTTTATTTATTTAAGAAGAAAAAATTAAGTGGATCCTTATCTCTCAAAACAGCACCCTATATGGACGGAAGTGATTTGCGTATCCATTTTAGTTATGGTATATATTCCGCATTTGGGAACGATGCTAAATTGGAAATATTCTTGATTTATTTCAAATAAAATATTACTTTTTCACGCTTTTTAAATTTTCTAAATGATATTAACTGTCGTCTACAACAATTCAGCTTTATGAACTGTTACCGTACTGTATACAACTTTAACTTCTATACGATTTCGCTAACATTACTACCCCGTTTATACATTTACCGACAGTACTAATATACGAGGATATTAACCAAAGCTAAATATTAAACACATAATTATCGTTATGAATGATTAATTTTTAATTTAAAATCTTCAACCAGAGCATTTACAAATGTAAAGTTTTCTCAACCCTTAAGGTTTTCCATTTCCACTGAACAAATAGTCTCAAAGCATACCTTGTAACTTTATTCCGCTTCCGTCGCTATCTTTTAATAATACAGAAGCACTTTAATGTCGCCTATTGTACTACGATTGTATCTCGCTTCTCTAAATGTGTTATAGAACATGGATTTCAACGATGTTATGAAATACTTCTCCATTTTATTGTTTCTTCGTCTAAAGTCTTTTTAAAGAAGATACTATTGTCTAAAGTCCTTTATGTATTCCTGTACGATATTATTTAGTTGTTTATTATATACTAGCTACTCGCTCTGGCTTCGTTCGGTTGCAATGTGCATGTCTATCTAGTACAAAAACCGTATCAAGATCCGTTCCGTAGTTTTAAAGATCTAAAGACCTATGTATATAGGGACAGACAGACAGCGGGACGACTTTGTCTTATACTATGTTTTTTTTTCTTTTATGTGAAAAGTTGCCAAACGAGCAGATGTTCACCTGATGTTAAGTGAATACCGCCGCCCATAGACATCTGCTACACCCGAGAGTTTGCAGATACGTTGACAACCTTTTTGGAAATTGGGCTCCGGCTACCTCACTCACCAGACGAAACGCGAAAGTATTTGTCATACTTTCACTTTACGCCGGTCTTCTGTCTGGTCTGGTCGTGGTACTTATCCGGACGAGCCTGCCCATTCGTGCAACAGCCGAGGCTGATGCGTGGCTCTACCACCGTTTGTGTGGTGTCTATGTAGTGATAACTATGATTTTTTTTAAATGAGTGCTTTCCGTTCGGTGAAGTAACACGACCTCACAGAAGACCGGCGAGAGGTGGAAGTCTTATACTTCTGTATTTTGTCCGGTAAGTGCGGTAGCCGGAGCCCATCTTATTAAAATTTGGCAACGCATCTGCAAATTGTGTTGCAAATCTCCATGGACGACGGTTATCATTTAACATTATGTGAACCGCCAGCTCGTTTGCCACCTTACATAAAAAGTCCATACGGTACTTATCGCGTACCACCAATTGATCCTGACTCACTCTCGCCGCTAGCCTTTCTGGGACGTTGAATTGAAGCAACATTGAGAACACATCATAGTGTAAAACGATTGACACAATTTGAACATTGAAATTATTAAGTTCATCCGAAACATCCGATCCGATTTTATTTATACGGAGTACGTAGAGTCCAATTAATATAAATAAAAAAAGACTATTAAACATTTTAAATCAATTTCGCGCACAAAACATAATTTAATGAATTTTAATTTGTTTTGCTAACTCAATAGTTTGCATTTGAAATTTCACATGTTTGGACTATAAATTTCCTCCGCGTCTCGTGCTCGGTTCCCAATATTTGTCCAGCGCTCAAATGGTAAGTTTTCCAAACTAGAAGTGTTTGAATTTCGCCCTAAATGCACCAGAAACCTATCGTGGTTTCATGGCACATTAAATTTAAATTAATTTAAAGAAAACAATTATGATAGATATTTAAACAGATACATAATCATAGCCAAATTATGAATACCACATCCATTTTGAGAAAATACAAAAGTCATAGAAAGATAGTAGAAAAATACCGACTAATCTTCCTTAACGTCGGTGTTTTCTCGGTTATCAGGAAAAATTTGTTAGTATTTATGTTATATATAATTTTTATGAGAAGTACCTTAAAACAAGAAAAAAAAGAATAATTAAGTAAAAACTTATTATAAAAAATGCATGAATAACATGATGATTCCGTGGCGTAGTTGCCAAGGCATTGGCTTCGGTGTCGGGGGTCGTGGGTTCGATTCCCACACGGGACAACTATTTGTGTGACCCACAGATAGTTGTTTCGCATCTGGGTGTTTGTCCATGTGAAATTTATGTTTGTAAAACGTCCTTACAACACAGCATAATGTTATCCTAAAGTAAGGGCAATGTTTTAAAAAAAAAACAATAAAAAACATTTTGTTTAATAGAGAGTATGACCACCGTGGTTATTTAGAACCCAACGACATTGGCGGATCATCGATTCTATGGGATTATTGATCTCATCCTGGGGTAATCGCTCCCGATGGAATCTCAACAGGTTTCGCAGTTGTTGGTTCAATTTCATGAATCGCATGTTATTCTAGAACAAACAAGGCCTCCCCGAAAATCAGCGGGTCTGCGTCAACAATCTGTTGCACGAGGAAATGACTTCATATAACTTGTTTTGGCACTTTCCGTGCCTCGAGAATGTATGGTTCTCTTGAACCGGCGCCAAAAGACATCCACAAATTGGAGGTTTTCACTTAGCGCGATTACTGTCTGTCTTTTCATTAACATAAAACAAATTGAGAAAATTCCCAAGCCGGTTGGCGAGTAATCAGATAATATTTTTTGTACTTTCTTTCCTTCGGTACAGTTTCCTTCGTGATCTTTTGATTATTCAAGGTTTATAACATTGCTACTGTTTTACTGTGGTAGGGCCACGACCCGGGGAAGTACCACGATTTCACAGAAGACTGGCGTGAAATAGAAATGTCATACTTCGGCGTTCGTCTGGGGATTGAGGTAGCTGGGGCTCACTTTATAAAAGGACTCATTTGCAACCCTAGGGGTGTTGCAAATGTCCATGGGCGGCAGTTATCACAACATTAGATGAACCACCAACTCGCTTGCCAACTTGTCGATTCACCTGATGTTAAGTGAATACCGCCACCCATCATCTACTACACCCGAGGGTTCCAGATGCGTTGACAAACTTATGAAAATTGGGCTCCGGCCACCTCACTCACCAGACTAAACTTAGCTAAAATGTATCGAATTACTTTCGTTCTTAATAAAACTCTCAATTTCATAACTTTATCCTCTAAAATTTATTATTTATGTAATTTTCAAGAAAACTTATTTATGAAAGTGAACAGATTGGACAAGAAACTGTCACCCTCTTCGTAAACACTGCAACGTAAAAAGCTTTATATAACTTGTCAAGAACTTCTTAACTTTTCTCGTTTGGCGTGTCATGTATAACACATGTCTTCGGTTTCTGCCGATAATCAAGCCGTGACAGGGTTATGAGACATTCCTTTATCTCGCGTCTGGCTTTATATTGAATGTGACCCTATAAATTTTAACATCTTTTCAGCTATACAGCTTTATCTACAAGGATGTTTGTCTAAGGTGGAAAAGTACCTTGTATAAAGCAACATGTATTACCTAGTTACACACAACTCGTATTTACACGCATTAAAAATGTTAAAAGAAAAATTTAAATAATAATATTTACCACGTAACACGATTTACTCGCTTCTTATATTAGTGAAATCTTTAACGTCTATGGGCTCCTTATTTATTATAAATAGGCAAATATTCCTATGGCTTTTCTTTAAAAAGCCTTAATTAGCTTTCTGCTGAAACACGGTTACAAACATTTTTTTATGTGAATAATTGCAAAGCGAGCGGTTCACCTGATGTTAAGGTATTCCGCCCAAGGACATCTACAACACCCGAGGTTTGCAGATGCGTTGACAACTTTGAAAATCAGTGGTCACGTCTACCTAACTCACCAGACGAAATCAACCAAACGATACATTTTACCACCGGTGTTATTATTATTATATATACTTTATTGTACACCACAAAAAGTTTTATACAGTTCATATAAAATAAATCTTAAAAACCTACAATAAAGCGGTGTTATCGCTAAAGAGCGATCTCTTCCAGACAACCTTAGGACAAGGAAAATAAACTTATAAATAGTGGGAGGTGGTGTGCTTAATAAACTTACTTAATAATAATAAAATAAATTATAATAAACATACATAAACACAAATAAATATATAATATATATAATTAACATAAATAAATATATGAAAGTATAATAGATTAATATTGTCAATGTTACCTATGGAGTTTTCTGAGAAGTCGTGTGTCTCGTAGGGACATATTGAAATTTCAAACAAATTGAAACTTTGAAAAACTTATATTGTATAAAAGATCGTTGCTTCGGTATGTCTGAATTGAAAAGTACAAAGATGGATAACGTTCGAACAAATTGTTGATCAACTACCGTCATATAAATTTTTATTTGGGAAGTAGTTTTTCGTAGCCCTGACGTTATTTAATAGCAAACTTGATTAAATACTTTGTTTTGTATATTTCTTAGGCGCGAACATCGTGGTATTTCTAAAATGAGCCTGCCCATTTGTGCAACAGCCGATGCTGCTGAGTGGCCCAACCACAGTAAAACTAGTTAATTAAAACTAGTCAATAGTTATTCAAGTTTACTAAAAACGGATCATAATGGAGTCCTAATATTCAATTTAAAGATATTTATTAAACACCAGAATAATTAAGCATTTTGGACATAATGTATATGTTTAATAAACAAAAATAATAACATCATTATAAAAGCTTATTTTTCTTACCAAGATAATGTGTAATCTATACATCTATACAGATAAATAAAATTGGAGCGTCTGTTTGTAATATTAAAATAACCGCTTTTTATTAAATGCATATGGTGTATATACGGTACATATACCAAAATAACATTTTTTTCAATTTTTGCCTGTCTGTCTGTCTGTTTGTTCCGGTTAATCTCTGCAACGGCTGGATCGATTTGGACGGGACTTTCAGTGGAAGATAGCTGATGTAATAAGGAGTAACTTAGGCTACTTTTGTTTTGGAATTTTTTTATTTTAAATTCAACGCGAACGAAGTCGCGGGCACAGCTAGTTACTAATATAGTTCAAAGTATGAGGCCCCTTAAAGCATGAAATAAAGTGATCATTGAGAAAGGTTTTTGTAAAAGTAATTTATGGTAAACAGAAGACTGGGTACACAAATAAAAATATTATAGAACAAACAATACCACATCGTCGCACGTCATCGATGTTAATTTAGGTAAAATTATTGATCCGCAGCGAAAACATAAACAATGTTACCGTCGAAATGCTGCTAGACGTGAATAAACTCTAGGGAATCGTCTGTATGGTTCTTGTCAAAACATCGACTAGTCGGCAGTAGTCGAAGCGAAATCAAGAACGATTTATTCCATTTTTTCACAATTTTTTTAATCAACCAAAATCAAAATCAAAATCATTTATTCATCGACATAAGAAACTTACATTTCATTTATCAATAGTCATATATATATTTTTTCAAATCTACCACCGTCTATTTTTTTTTAAATCAACCATCAGCAAATATCATCATCGTTTCAACCTGTTTGAGTCCACTGCTGAACATAAGCCTCCCCCACAGATTGCCACGAAGCACGATTCTGAGTCACCTGCATCCATCGACTTCCCGCACACTTGCACGGGTCGTCACTCTATCTAGTGATCCACATATATCGTCAACATATATATAAAAGTAAAAGAAAAACTGAGCAGACCAAATTGAGACATGAATTGATGGATTTTTCCAACAAAAAAGTTATTGTTTTAAGTCATAAAATAAATAGATTCATTTCAGATTTGGACTAAAACTGAAATGTCATTTCTTTCCGAAAATATTATGTCTCTTGTGGACATGGAAGTACAAAACGACGAATATGTGAAACTGAATAAAAAAATTATCATTATCAATAAAAGGTATCATATTTAAAACAGGGTATTCAATAAACTAACAAAGTTTTGCTTTCCTATAGTTGCATGACCCTCGGTTCTTTTAGCGATGTGGCGATATGTAAAACACTAAATAGATCCAAGCGCACTCTGCGTTCAAATGCGGTCCCTCAAACGATTGAACCACCCGTCAGTATGCAAACAAGACCATTTTTAGAACGACACACAAATGCAACGAAACAGGTTTCCCCAAGAAATATTTAAATTGAACAGTTTAAAAGCGGTCACGTATACGCCAGGGACGGAAACTTTCAAATGTAGGGCTCCACTTTGTATTTTATTTTATTTATTTATTTTATTTAAACTTTTACACAAAAAAAAATAGTATTGTGTATAGGCGGACTTAATGCATAAGGCATTCTCTACCAGTCAACCTATGGGCGACGCAGAGACAAAAGAGGCAGGTGTAAAAAGTTTCAAACCAAATTTTAATTTAAAACAAAAGTTATATATATATTCATATATACTTAAATTTAAGACATATACATGAAAATATATAAAGTATATAAACATATTAAACCCAATATAACAAAAATATATTACATTATTTAAGCATACAAAATAGAATACATATACTATAATATTCACAAATACTTAATTAATATACATAAATAAATAAAATAAAATACAATTTCCAACTGAAATTTTATTTTTGTGAATTTTGTTGTTTAAACATTATAAAATGCTTGCTATAAAGAATCACAGACTCAGAAAATATCCTACCAAGTCTCATTTAAGGCCATATTTGCATCAAAACGGTGTGCTCAACAATAAATTTATTAATACGTTAAAAGTTACAGGAAAATAAACATTTATTCAAGAAAGAATCACTATTACAATGACGCTTTAATACAATGGTTCTCTATTAAAAAATTGGACCACTTTTAGAAATTACTGACTGATAAAATTTTACTCTCTTACTCCCACACTTGTTCTTTTTAGTTTGTATTAATCTTTATATTTTAAATTACTGTAGCTATGAATAATTTGTATAACAGAAGAGCGCGGCGCGCTACTCCAGGTATCTTGTACTTAAAACAGTACTCAACCATATTGTTAACATCCGTATAATATTAAATATTATTATATTATAAATATTATATATATTTTTATTTTGTTAAATTAATACTTTATAATTATTTAATGTGCAAATGTGCGGGAAGTCGATGGATGCAAGTGGCTCAGGATCGTACTTCGTGGTAGTCTATGGGGGAGGCCTATGTTCAGCAGTGGACTCAAACAGGCTGAAATGATGATGATGATGATGAATTATTTAATAAACGCTCAATAATGCGAAGTCCCTGGAGATTTCGTATTCTTGGAATCCGTTCCAATTCGTTTTCAAAATATCACCGCTTGTACTAAATATTTATATCTACTAAATTTATATACATAAATTCCACATAAAATAAGTGTTTGCATAAATAGTGTATATTTATGCAAACACAGACATTGTTAAATTAAAGGCCACGCAACACTGTTCTGCAACCCTACGGGTGTTGCAAAAGTCTATGGGCGGTTATCACTTAACATCAGGTAAACCTGACGGTTGCGTCAGCTTAGGCTTGTTTTCCATTTTTCACATAAAAATAATGTATGTATTTGTGAAAGTATTGATGGTGTTGACTGTGTCTTTATTTTAATCCTGCATGTCTTTGGTAGACTACAGTGAATTCGCAGTGCAGACAAAGGTATCATCGGCGTTTCAGTGATTTATGACGACATGTTTATCAGCCAAAGTATACATACAATATTTACTTTCACTGATTAATATGTGAGCGTCCTTGGCGTAAAGTAAGTCAAAAGTACTGGTACATTAATGGCATAAGTAGTACAGATTAAAATGGAAAGTGTATGAAATGCCGAGGCTTAAAATCAAAATAGAAGAACTCAATGAAATCTGTAAAATAGTTAAAATAGAATATATAGAATAACAATTAGAACAGATATCGACCGTGAGTGTGCTTTATTTGTGTTGATAAAGAACTAGCGACCCGCCTACTTCGCACGGTTACAATGTATTATACTCGTACATATAAACCTTCCTCTTGAATCACTCTATCTAGTTAAAAAAACTACATCAAGATCCGTTGCGTAGTTTTAAAGATCTAAGCATACATAGGGACAGACAGCGGCACGACATTGTTTTATACTATGTAGTAATTAAGTGAAGTTTCGGTATTCGTTTAAAGAGACATAGTTGAAAACTATTGAAAAATAGCTATGTTGTATTTTCAAACATTACACGATATTACAAGAAAGCCTTTTTGCAGATCCTATCTCGCTTAATTTAGTCCACCAAGGTAGATCGCAATTATTCCCAAAAGATAACTTTATGTTTGCAGGAAGAACAGATTTTAGGCTAAAATACTGTCAAAAACTGTTTACTCTCGTAAGCTGTTTTAATGTTAGTACGATCAACGGTGATTGCTAACAGCTTCTTGAATTCTTAAAATGTTAAAGCAATAAAAGAAACAATTCAATATGCAAATTGGTTTTCTATAACCTTTCCTCCTTCACATTAAAAGAAAAGGATATTAGCAATGGCACTGCTGAGACAGCAGTGAAAAATATCAAACAATACTAAAGTGGCGTGGAATTTAAGCTGTGGAATCGCAGGTCAGGTTGGCCGAGTGGTCTAAGGCGCCAGATTTAAGCTCTGGTTCCCGAGAGGGAGCGTGGGTTCGAACCCCACACCTGACAGAGTTTTTTTTACCTTTATTGTTAATTTTAATAGATTATATACAATTTTATATTATATTTTATTAATAGAAAATTAGTTATACACAGTTTCACTGTCCATCCCAGACATAGATTCTTTATTTTATAGTTTAACAAAATATCAAACTTCCTTCTAATCCATAGTCAAAATTAAGTCACATTATGTAAATTAGTTTATTGGGTGTTGCAAATGTTCATGGTCGGCGATTATTACTTAACATCAGATGAACCGCCAGCTCGTTTGCCACTTTCTGACATAAAAAATATTCTAGAATATTCGTAAGGAATTTATTTTTTAAAAAGAACATTTATAAAACAAAAGGAACATAATCTCTGCACAAAATAATAATAAATCACGTTTACGCTTTGACGACCGATCACCGGTTCCCCAGAGCGTAGCTCCGCACGAGTTTTTATAGGCAACTTCAATAATTTAACTCCCATACTATTAATTGTCTATACTCCTACCATACTATTGATCGTCTATACTCATATACTGTTAAACCTAAAACTCCCATACTAATAATCTTCTATAATATATTATATTAATTGTAAAACATTAATGTGCTCAGGGATATCGGGTTACACTAGCTTTTAAGCCAGGGGTTAAATACGTCCGTTCTATAAATTGGTTCAATCGGATATCTATCCAATCTCATCCGTGACTTACACTGGTCGAATGTCGATGGAAGTAAGAAGTGGAAGTTGAGTGGGCTAATCCTTATCAGGGAGCTTAGTCTCTTTTAAACCGTTTACCCGATCGTTCGGACATATCCCTAACTTACACTTACCCTTAACTTACCCTTAACGTACATCGTATAAAGAGCTTATATGCTGTTACAGATAGAATTGACTTTGATATAAAATTCTTACTTCTAGATTGTAACCCATCTACGTTGGGGTGTCGAAACTCATACCAGCTGTAGACATTACAAATCAAAAACAGTAAACATAAATGATTAAGCGATGTTTTTACAACTCGGTAAGCAAGTTGCTAAAAGATCTCTCCGGTTGGTTATAAATAAATAATACATCAATAATTGTTTGGTAGGGCATTCACGCCCTCCGCAGAAGGTAAAGCAGATATGACAATTTTCACTTTTCTCTCATCGCCCTTTTTTTGCATAAGACGATTAAAAATGGTGTATACAGTGAATTTCATTCAAAAACTTTTTTAATGGAACTAAAAGTTGGTTTTACTGATTACAAATGGATGATGGTTTTACATTTTTATTAAATACAACTGCAACAATTCCATCAATCTGTATTAGGCTTTGGTATTATACAAATCCAAACTAAATATATATTTTCAGAATTAAACTGACATTAATTTATCTTATTGAGGTTTTATTTCTTCTTTAAAATGAAAATGTAGGTGGTTTTACAAATTCAATAAGCAGTCATTAGTTCGTTTTAAATCTTTCTAAATTAATATGGGACCACACGGGAAGCACCAGCTTTCAAATTAAAAAAAAATCAAAATCCGTTCATTCAGTCGAAACTTTTATTTATTTATTTATTTAAACTTTTACACAAAAAAAAATTAGTATTGTGTATAGGCGGGCTTAATGCCTAAGGCATTCTCTACCAGTCAACCTATGGGCGACGCAGAGACAAAAGAGGCAGGTGTAAAAAGTTTCAAATCAAATTTTAAGTTAAAATAAAATTTATATACATATTCATATATAATTAAATTTATAAGTGTTAAATTTATGAAAGTTCTGAGGTAACAAACATAAAAAAATAAAAAATAAAGTGTGTCGAATCGAGAACCTTCTTCTTTTTTGAAGTCGGTTGAAAAGTGAGGTGATATTTTAAGCCATTGTTATTTTATTTGCTCATACATAAATTATTATGCCATACCAATGTTTGTAAATCAATCTGGAGAACCGTAAACACTGTTAAACAATACGCAAATAAATTTATAAGTAAATTACTTTTTGAATGTAATAAACTAATTTATATTCGTGTGTCAATTTTGACCATAGATTGGAAGGACATTTTGATGTTTCGTTTAAATATTTTACGAAATAAAAAAAAATAGTTTCTGGTTGTTATCGTTCACAAAACTCACAAACTACCCTTTGCCCTCTACCCAATTGACTTGATATTTGTTCACAACAAAGCTATTGAACAATTGTGTTTTTATATACTTTATATTCCGAAGTTCCAACGAAAACGAAAAGAAAATCAGCGAAGCATGGCTGATTTCAGTTAGTGTTATAATTATATAATCCGTATTTGTACCTATATAATTTTAAGCCATCTAATAAAAGTGACAAAATGGTAAAAAACCTTCTGTCAGGTGTGGGGTTCGAACCCACGCTCCCTCTCGGGAACCAGAGCTTAAATCTGGCGCCTTAGACCACTCGGCCAACCTGACCTTGTGAATACGACGGTTAAATTCCAACTCAGTACAATTTGATATTGACACTGCTGTTTCTATTTAACATAATAATGCCTCGCCTTTGCCATTGTCATTATTGTTCCCAATGTGGCGAATAATTTGCTACATTTTTGACCATTTGTAAGAAAAAGAGTGACGAAGCAAACTCATTTGCATGTTTATATTATTTTGTTTTATTGCGTTTACTTTTTACCCGACTTCGAAAAACGAGGAGATTCTCAATTCGACTGTATTTTGAAGTGAAACTTCTTTATCGGGGTTGGAAAAAAATTTAGTGTAACATTTTTGCGTTACACGCCATCTTGTTGTTGTGGTTTTAATAGTTGACGCTAGATGGCGTTAGTTCCTTTGTGTGTTCATAACAATATATATATATATATATATATATATATGTTATATTAAAGTGATCAGCAAAATCAAAGGGTGTATTTTAATTCTAATTCTAAAATGTAAACAATATATTTCGTATTTCAGTTACCATAAGCCATTAATAACACAAATATATAATAACGACATCAATGATAGAAATAATTCAATTACAATTAATGAAATTCAATAATAATATTTGTAGTAATGACAGTGCTAGCTCTAATACTTCAGAGCACGACACTGTAGAGACTTCCTCTTCTCCAAAGGCAGGCACCGCCCACCGTGACCTGACTGCGCCTTCCACCGAAGACACAATCTGAAGCTGACCGATAATGCTCTTCGAAGCCTCGATCGGCTCCTGGAACTTGCGGTTGCAAGTTCGGTTTTCCAAAAAAACTTAACTCACAACACTCGCCGCGCGAGTCGAATGTCTGCCTTCTACTCACTGGCTGACTATTCGGCAACGAAGGACGCAATTTTAATCAAATTTAATCAACAATTTTTAAACTTTATCTAATTTAACTTTATTTAACCAATTTCTGTAAAGTTGCATATAGTAAATTATTTTTTGAAAAATAACGTCATAAAAAAGTTTCACTTCTTACGAGTGTACGCTAGTACACGCACACATTTTTTTTTTATTTCACAGCTGGTGCTTTCCATGCGGTCTCATATTAGTTTTATGGGCATTGGTCCTTGGTCTCCAGAAATACTTAGGAGACTCCCGAAAATCGATTATAAAACGAATACAGGGCGAGATATTTAAAGTCGATTTTGTTTTTCGTTAATAAAAAAATGGACTCGCTACGAATTCAACAAGCTTTTAGCACTGTCCTCCTTGATCAGACTAATGTTAAAAACTTGCCATAACCAGACTTAAGTGTTTGTGGTGTAACATCTCTATATGTCCTCCGAAAATAATTAATGTTGCACATTACTCGAAGCGTTGGAACGCGGTAGGATCCCTACTTTTTACTGATATTTGATATCTCCTTAAACTTATTATTTATATTTTTAAAGAAGGGTTTCATTCAATACCGTGTATGGTTTGGGTTGCATTTTCTAATACGAGTAGATGCTATTTATACATATCTCCTAATAAATTCTAAATTCTTGTAACAAAGCAAATTCCAAACGGATGAAACAGATATGCAAAGTCGTTACGCTTGCCCAACCCCGGCACCTGTTTTACATTAGCACATATAATAGTCTGGGGTCCCTGGCCCATTTAAACCTTTTATTACTAACAAGTAGATTTTTTGTGAGTAGCTTCATTTTTATTTAAATAATCCGAAAACATATTTGTCCTATAAAATTCAAAGTTTTATCAGAGTCCCCCCTTCTCCAACGTGTATAATTAACAAGGTCATGAAAAGTAATTACTAAACAGCTAATTTTTTTCTATTGGTTAGTTCATATTCATATAATTTAACACCCACATTTTCCTTCAAATTGCGTGGTACGACATCCTAGTCCTACTAGGAGTGCTAATTATTTATCTTGGGAATTAATAAAGAAAAATTCAGTTAGTAATAAATTTTTGAAATTCGTCAAATCAACATATTTCACCTCTGCTAACCCTGTTAGCTACTGTTTACCAAAACTGTTGTAAGGAAAAAGTTGGGCGTCTCGTCAAAATGTAGGTACTCACTTGTTAGTAATAAAAGGTGAAAATGGGCCTGGGACCCCGGACTATAATATTTGACTATCCAAATTTCTCTTCTAATGTCATATTTCACAAATGGGATTGTCTCATCCAAATGCTTCAATACATTGTTTAACCCAGTGAAACTTTACTAAATGAAACTATGTTGACGGATTTATCGCGTTTATTTTGGTTTTAATTAAATAAAATCGGTAAACATAGTTTCATTTAGTAATGTGTAATCGCGTAAATACAAGAAATTATCCCGTGAAACTTTGTCTCGGATTTTAAGATGTAAGATGGTCTTATTCTTTCTGTCAATAGTTCGGAACAAACAGAAACATTGTTCTATGGATCGTTTGACTTCTGTAGCATCTGCACAGAGCACTTGTACAAATGAAATTGAAGATTTGATTGCCTTTTAACAAATAAAATTGACCGAACTCATCAGTAATGTTTGTATGTATGAATGACAGTATTTTATTATATTAACGCCCGGTTTCTGAAACACTGATCATGGTACAATTCAACTAATCAGCTGTCAAATGGCTTTTCAAATGTTGTTTGAGTTGTCAAGAGGATTGTTAAACTGTCTGATTGAAATGATCAATTAAGACGATCAGTGTTTCAGAAACCGTGCGTAACTATAAGAGTTAGTTTAGTAATAGCTTTCTCACATCTGTGGACAAGGGTGCCCATTCGTTTTCCCTCGACGATTCTCACAGGTGAAGCTGCAATTCAAAACCATTCTGAATTAAATATATATTATTATATAATATTACTTTTAAATAAATAAATAAGAACATAAATATAATAATATTGCTATAGCCCGAACTGAACACAATACATTCGCAGAAAAGGTAAGTTAATCAAAACTCTTAATGTATAATACGTAAAGCTAACTTCGACCCAAACTTCAGTCGACTTAAACTTAATGAAATTTGCCGGAAGTCCATTTTCACTGTTTAATTTTATATTGCTCTGCGTTTGCTTTTCTCTTCTCTCCAATGCTATTTTATCCGGTTACAATTATATTGTTTAAAGGTAACTCGTTATGATTTACGCACGTGATACTTTTCAAGTTAGTGACACGTTTCAGTGTTGTATACATTAATCGTATATAAATATATTTAAAATGTTATTCAATCATTGTTGACGAAATGCATATTATATGCATATACGGGGACTTTTACAGTCGGGAACAAAGATTTCTGCCGGAGAACAGAAAATCGCATCGGAATAATGAAAGCTTCGGGATATATTCCAATTTATCTATGAGCTGGAGAAGCGTGCTGAAAAAGTTATTAGAAATTCCGTTCGCTGTGAAATTGACATCTTCACTTCACGTCTACGTAATTAATAATGTGTTCCATCGTTTATATACCCCACATACAATGATTTGAATGTCTTGAGTCATTCTGAACATTAAGAAGATCATTCTGATCAATTCAGAGAGTTTAACAATACTTTTTGCAACTCAAATTACATTTGAAAAGCCATTTGAAAGCAGATTAGGAAATTGACATCTTCACCTAATGTCTACGTAATTAATAATGTGTTCCATCGATTATATACCGTACATACAATGTTTTGAATGTCTTGAGTCATTCTGATCAATTCAGAGAGTTTAACAATACTTTTTGCAACTCAAATTACATTTGAAAAGCCATTTGAAAGCTGATTAGGAAATTGACATCTTCACCTAATGTCGACGTAATTAATAATGTGTTCCATCGATTATATACCGTACATACAATATTTGGATGTCTTGAATCATTCTGATCAATTCAGAGAGTTTAACAATACTTTTTGCAACTCAAATTACATTTGAAAAGCCATTTGAAAGCTGATTAGGAAATTGACATCGTCACCTAATGTCTACGTATTTAATAATGTGTTCCATCGATTATATACCGTACATACAATGTTTTGAATGTCTTGAATCATTCTGATCAATTCAGAGAGTTTAACAATACTTTTTGCAACTCAAATTACATTTGAAAGCTGATTAGTTGACTTCTACGATGAACAGTGTTTCAGATACCGGGCGTTAGTTGTATATTGAAGACACAACATTTATTTACGAATGAATCAATACTTGTGTATTTATTACTCGTATATTGCTTCTTCAATGTAATTATTCTCTATTCAATGGCATCACGCACGTGTGTGTGTTTTTGAGTTGACAAGAGTACGTGCAAATAATACGAGCTGTCATAAAGAAAAAAAAAAAAAAAGAAAAAAAGACAATTTACCAGCAGAATACATAAATCTCTTTAACAGTTTAATTTTTTTAATAAACTAACAAATTGAATGCCTTGAACCTTTTTCTAAAGATAGAAGCTAGTTTTTAATAAATTTTTGCTTTCCATTTGAAATAATATAGGGTATAGAAATTCAATATTCTATTTATTTTATTATATAAATAAATCTCTCTTTAACAGTTTATTTTTTTTAATAAAGTAACAAATTGAATGCCTTAAATCTTTTTCTAAAGATAGAAGCCAGTTTTTAATACATTTTTGCCTTCCATTTGAAATAATATAGGGCATAGAAACTCAATATTCTATTTATTTTATTATATAAATAACGTCTTTCGAAAATTGTTGTGCTAGTTAGGCAGGATTTGCAACAAAGCTGCTCTGGACTTAATGGATGTCATATACAGTGCTCCCCATTGTATTATGAAAAGAAAACGTTATATGGGAGTTATATGTTGATGAGTCAGTTTAAATAAGAAGTCCATGTACATGAAAAGCGAATGTAAATAACTTAAGAAAAAAAATCACGGGACGCCGTGCAGAAGTGAAACATTCCAGTTAATTAAGGAACTTATAATTAATAATACTTAATAGAGAAAATATTCAGTAAAGTAACGAATGAACTCACTCATATTTATGTTAGTTTTAAATAATAACATTTATTTATTTGTTTATTTACTAGACATAGTAATACAATTATAACAACAGTATAATTCATATTAAAAAAGCAGTGATATAACATTACATTATGTTCTTGTATGTACGTGTACACCGATGACAGGTATGTACATCTTTTACAAATATGGCGCGTACCTACACTTGAAAAGAATTTAAAATTACCGTAAATATTTAATAAAAAAAATATATATTATATAAAAGAAAACAGAAAAACAAACTCAATTTCAAAATCAGAAAGTCTAGTCGTAATAAGAAGTAATTTAAGTACCATTCGCTTTATTTTGTTGGTGCAACGACGACAACATTGGTGCAGTTTTTTTAAATCCTTTAAACGCAATAATAAATATATAAAGAAAATATAATAGGTTTATACGAGCAGTAAACGAGTTAAGTATACTATAGTCCGATAAAAATAGTACGTAGCTTAAACTGAGGAGTCACGAAGCGTGTAGTATATGCACATAAATGCAAGGGAGTCTTAAGCCGCGGTATGGAGGGGGCACGATGGCATCAGAGCGTCGTGCCGTTTGCCGTGACGGCAAACCAGCCGATTTTACTGCCATGCGCCAATAGATTTTTCACTAAAAAAAACTTATAGTCCGGTACGAAACAAAATAACAATAATTAAAATCGCGCACTAGTCTAATGTAATATCTTTCATTTAAATCGATTATATTTGGCTTCGTCGCAGCCAGGCCAAAGTATATTATTTGCAGTTATGTCGAGGAAGCTTGTCTTTAATTTAGATATACGTATAAAAGCATTATTATTATATATTTGGTAATTTTGCTTACCTCGTTAGGGGTAAGCAAAGTCGCGCAAGCAAAACGACTTTTGTTTGAGTTCGTTGATTTAAGCTTTGAAGAAGAACCACACTTCCCATATATGTAGGGTTTAGTTTGTTGGATGTTTTGAGTCTAATATCAGCAGCAATATTATTATAGCTGTGGCATACCTATTTTTTAAACAAATTTGTCGGTCATAACCTTTATTATATATAAATTTACGTTAAATTATCTTGTTTCATATTCTCATAAGAATGTAATAAAGACTACAATTCCAGGTTTTAAACCGCACATTGAGCAATTACAATATCAATACTGAGTCGATAGATGAACTCGATGTTGATTAAGCGTTAAAAGGCAAGCGATAATGAAATATGCTCTCATATGTTTTAATATCCAGTTTGATGATACAGATTGATTGTCGTATTTATGAGAACAGTACACATTGTTATTAAAAATAATTGTTTTAAATAATTTATTGAGTTTAAGTTTGTTTTCAATTCTCGTTCGTTCAGAGACTTATAATGTATACTCCATAGTGTCTGAAAAAAGTGTGGCGTTGACGTCCTGGTGGCGAAACAAACCCCTCTTTTAGATTATGAACTTTGGTCCAATCTGTGTAGAAATTGTTTACAGGGTCTTAATAATGTTAAGATCGTGCTTCGTGGCAGTCTGTTCTTTGTTCGTGCCTTTGTTCAACAGTGGACTCAAACAGGCTAAAATGACGATAATGATATATTGTTTGCTTTGGTTCTGCAAAATAAGCTATTTTAATTAATCTAAAAGCTGTTAAACAGAATTATTTGAAAGTTTAATGTACCTTTTTTTTCAATTAGTTGATCGTTTTCGCCTTGCAAAAACACTTGCATCCCAAGTTAACTTCCAATTGCTTTTCTTCTAGAATTTTAACTAAATACGTATCGAATACCCAACGGGGGTTTTTGTATATTAAATTCCGCTTAATATCGAATTCGGCAGTCTCTTTACATATTAGAATCATGAACGCCATCTACACAAGAAAATATTATTACACGTCTTTACAGCTTCTTCGATAAATGTATAAATTTCATTTTATTAATAATTTAGTTTAATTACATTTTTTTTTATGCGAAAAGTTGTCAAACGAGCAGACGGTTCACCTGATGTTAAGTGAATACCGCCGCCCATGGACATCTGCTACACTCGAGGGTTACAGATGCGTTGACAACCTTTTGAAAATTGGGCTCCGGTTACCTCACTCACCAGACGAAACGCGAAAGTATTTGTCATACTTCCACTTTACGCCGGTTTTCTGTGAGGTCGTGGTACTTACCCGGACGGGCCTGCCCATTCGTGCAACAGCCGAGGCTGCTGCGTGGCCCTACCACCGTAAAACATACATTCTATATTGTCATAAATTCTCTTAAAAATGTTTCGTTCATCTCGGTTCGATTCCCACACGGTATTAGTGTGACGGACAGATAATAGTTCCAGGTCTGGAATGTTGTCTTTTTCCTAGATAAGTTCCACGTCAGTAAGGCAAGTGGTCATATAGAAAACCAATCAATGCCATTATAAACACAATTCATATCGCGTGCGGCTCCCTAGGTGAGATAAGTGAAAGAGGATGATGATCCTTACTCTAACATTACTAGATTAATTTCCATACACTTACGTTATAAATGTATAATTCATACCAGCCAGCTTTCAAAGCGTACAGTGAGATGCAAAATAGATTAGCGAAATACGAGTACTACAAATGGAAATCCACAAAGCGGTAGCTCGCCGACTACGGATGAAATTTCTATTTCGCTGCAAAACGATACCCACTCCGCCTCTGCCACAGAACTATTTGCTTCGTCGAGCGTCGCCACGACCGGAAGAACAATCCGCTGCTATGTAAGCAATGTATGAACGTTGCAAATTTTTCATGAGCACAGACAAACACCTAGGGGTAATCGAGAATCTAAACTAGGTATTTAATTTGTCAATTTACATTTTTCTTTTTATTATGTACAGATTTTTTTATGGGTAAAAGAGGCAAACGAACACAGCTCACCTGATGATAAGCGACCACCGCCGCCCATGGACACTTCATGCAATATCGGTTAGATGTTATATATGAATATGTGAAGATATATCAAAATATTAGCATACAAATATTAAAATTTGTAGAAAAAGGGCGCTGCTGCAAGAATTTGTACCTACCTGAGGGATACGCCCCCAACGCTATTAAAGCCACTGAGCCAAACATTATCTTATTATATCTACTTACTTTTTTTTCTATTGAATTTTAAACGATGCTTGGCGTGCATATAGAATGTTTCCTATACAGCAAATGAACACTTTTTCATATGACATTTTCTATTAAAATATCTGCAAACTGGAGAAAATATAAATAAATGAAACATGATAATAAAAAAATTTCAAAACATTCTTGTCACCTTTCCACAAAAAATCTTTAAATGAGTCGTTGGCATAATTTCTTAGATATTGAGTTCGGTGCCAGGAGTAGTGGATTCAGTTAAATTCCCGATAAAGTATTTGTGTGACCTTGAGATAATTATAACGGATGGAGGATAGGCGATTGGTCGTGAAGACCGGCGTAAAGTAGATGTGTTGCACTTCTGCGTTTCGTCTGGTGAGTGAGGTAGCCGGGGCCCACATTATTAAGAGCTGGCAACGCATCTGCAATCCTACGGGTATTGCAAATGTCCATGGGCAGGCGGTTATCACTTAACATCACGTGAACCGCCAGCTCGTTTTCCACTTTATCACATTAAAAAAAAAAAAGAAAGAAAACCCAAATCTTTTAAGAAACCTGAAGCAAGCAAGCAGCAAGCAAGCAAGAAGCAAGAGCAAAGTTAAAGCTGACATAAAACATATAAAAACGCCAACCGTAGAAATCTGTGTGTCCTGAGAGGTTACAAATTAGGTCAACATTTAAAACAGTCGGCTTCGGCTACCTCATTCATCAGACGAAACTTGAAAGTATAGTTCCAAGTTCAGTTACAAAATGGCTGTCCTCCCTTAGCTAACGCACGCATGAGCACATGCGCGGCCCTACCCACTGTGGAGGGCCTTAAACCCGTGGGTTCTGGCTAGCCCATGGGTTCTGCGTTCGATGAAGCTTTAACAGTCTCAGGACTGAAAGTTAAAACGTAAACATAATAAAAGTAACAAAATCCAAGCAAACTAAAGCACCCTTTAGTTTGCTTATTCAGATATGCATTTCGATCTTGGAATGGCGCCAAAAGTCATAAAACGATGACGTTAGATAATATAAAGAGAGGTAACTTTTGAAGCGTCGCAGTGCTGTTGCCAAACTAATGCCTCGAGAATTGCAATTGAATTTAGAACTTTAGGTATAAAATGTTTTATTTTTTCAAGTTAATCACTAACTTAACGCGGAAAAATTCGTAAATTATTTTATTTAACAGTATAACTATATACTAACACAAGAAATTTTTGGGTAATCTAATACTTCTCTACATAGTAAAAAAACAAAGCCATCCCGCTGTCTGTCCCTATATACATAGGGACAGACAGCGGGATGATTAAATCTTTAAAACTACGCAACGGAAATTTATTCGTTTTTTTACTAGATAGAGTGATTCAAAAGGAAGGTGCGAAGCCGGGGCGGGTCGCTAGTAACACATAATAACAGACAAACACTCAGATCCAATATGCGGGTCACACAATTACTTGTCCCGTTTGAGAATCGAATCCACCGACACCCGACATGAAACCAGCGTCTTGGCAACTGCGCTACGGAGGCAATAAATTGGAAACGTGAATACAAAAATCATTGAACTACTCCTGTCCTAGCTGAAATTTGCAGTAATGTCATGATTTGTAATTTTCACGTGCTCGGCAATGAAGGAAAGCATTGTGAGGAAATCTGCATATTTTCGAAATTATAACAAAAAAACAATATTTCGAAGATATGTGAAGTCCGCGTGGCGGACTATGCCCTAATGCCCACTGTTCAGAGGAGGCCTTTGCCCAGCAGTGGGACATGTATAGGCTGATACTTTACTTTAATGAATTTGAACCGGCAAAATTGTTCCGCAATGCATATATGAGCGTATGTTCCACTATTTATTACAAAGGGTGCGCGGCGCGTTGGGCTAGGAATTTATAGTAGCTGGGGACCGACGAGATAATACTAAAAGTCTCAACTTTTGCTCTCAAGCAGAAAATAAGAGAACGATCCGAGATGTGGCGGGGAATGAAATTGATATTATACGGACGTGGCGTGGGCAGAAATAAGTTTAGGGATAAATTTATTACAAACGCGACCAATAAAAATAATTTACACTGTAATACATAAAGACAGCGAATGTAGCCTATATTGAGTTAGCATATTTATCAAATATGACAATATACCTACATAGAATAATTCAAACCCCTGGGTTCTGGCTAGCCCACCGGTTCTGCGTTCGATGAAGCTTTAATAGTCTCGGGACTGAAAGCGGTAACATCATATACAAGATATAAGAAGTTAACACTACGTTATTCGCTTAAAACATCTGTTAAAAATTTGGACTTCTGTGAACCTTTATTTATTTCACCTTTTTATCAACTATAAGAATAATGTATTATTAAGAGTGTTCTTCACAATAAAAAGTTCTTGTAAATATTGGAAATAATTGGAACTACCTAGTTCTGTAACAATAAGATTCCAAAGTCATTGAAAAAACCGGCCAAGTATGAGTCGGACTCGCGCACGAACCATTCCGTACCATTAGCAGACAAACAGACAGGGTCCTGATTCACCCTTTGGGTACGGAATCCTAAAAACTAACCCAAAAACTAAATACACGTATGGGACTACTATCTATCACACTTCGAACTTAAACTGTAACGTAGATGTGCACCAGATTTTTCTATTCAGCCAATTTAAGTAAGGTAACTTACTTACGAACGTATTAGTTTTTACGTAAAATTTTGAGGTTTCATAAGAACGCGCAAGCGTCTATGTGATTAAAGATATTTTGAATTTGATTTAAGAATAATTAGAATCATCATAATCATTACTTAAACTGTAACGTAGATGTGCACCAGATTTTTCTATTCAGACAATTTAAGTAAGGCAACTTACTTACGAACGTATTAGTTTTTACGTAAAATTTTGAGGTTTCATAAGAACGCGCAAGCGTCTATGTGATTAAAGATATTTTGAATTTGATTTAAGAATATTTAGAATCATCATAATCATTTCGGCCTGCTCGAGTCCACTGCTGAACATAGGCCTCCCTCACAGACCACAACGAAGCACGATTCTGAGCCACGTGCGTCAATCGACTTCCTACAGACATACGCAGGTCGTCACTCCATCTAGTCGGGGGTCGTATCGTAGTGACGATCCTCCATTAGATGCTGGCCAATACCAGGCTCCCACTCGACAACCTTTCTTCAAGTTCTGTACTTTAGAACACTCGGGTAAAAATAAGTCTACTTTAATTTATGTAAGTGCATTGGAAAGTATGATTTTGTACCGTATAACCATCATCATTGGAGTAGTAGTTTATTTATAACAGAAGTACGGTATATCATTCTTTTAATTATTGCCTGTGTTGGTAATATTTATAGTGTAAAGAAATACTTAACAAATGAGTATAATTAATATAATAAGTAAACTAGTAGTATACTTAGAAGATATTATGTTGAAAATCGAGCGTGTCTCGCTTTCAAACGTAAAAGTTTGGCAAGAATAGCTATGTAAGCCTATTCTTTGTATATTTTTTGTGATTAATAAATTAAAAAAAAATTCTATACAAAATGTGCGCGCAAACCCTGCTAACTTGCGTTCCAAAAATATCATATTGGAAGGCTGCAACTGGCTGCGCCATCAATTCATATGTTAATTTATATTACCTGCTAGTTTAGTTCGGGGGACTTAATGATACTTACTTGCCTCCACAATAGCCTCATAGCTTACCGGGTTAACTATTAAGCTCTTCGTACTATTGTGCTTTTGATTTGCTTTTCATCATAACTTTGTTAGTTCCAATTTTCTGTTACAGTTCCCCAACTTGCATAAATAGATGAATAACGATCTGGAGACATTACTAAGAAATAAGAAGATGTAGTCAGAATTTAATCACTTTTTCACTTCTTTTAATATACAATTACAGTATATTTAAAAAAGAAATTTATATTATAAAATTATAATCTGCATAAACGTTAGTTTTCATGAAAATCGAACCCAGTGGGCTGTAATCAGAAAACGGTGCGTTTAGCAATAATCCGTCGCTCCATACGGTTAAACAAATTACTTCAAATGTCCTACCTTTATAATTTCAGTTCGCGCCTTATTCCGGTCCTCTTCAAATAAACCTTCATAGTACAATTCAGACTGTTTATTTTTCAACAAGCAGAATTTAAATGCAGCTTCCTCTTATGTTTGCGGAGGGAAAATACTTGCGAAATATGGAGTTAATGTAGTGCACGTTAAAAATTACAAATGTTAACAAAAAATTTATACACTTTCAGTGCTGTCAGCCTGTATGAGCTTTATCGCTTTTCATAAAGATTCCATAAAGAAAGCAGATTCCATAAAGATGTTTTGCGGAAAATTTTATGAAATATGTATAGTTGTCGGCGGCCAAACCTCGAGATTCGAAATTCACATTTTTCCCGAAATACGTTTACAGTGGTCGAATTAACTGAGAATGCTTAATATTTTTATTCATTTCTCACCGGTAAAGAAAAGCGTTTTCTTTCTGTGCTGAATAAAATCGAATTAAATCAAACCATTTATTCATCGAAATAAGAAATATACATTTCATTTATCGATAGTCATTTTTTAAATCTACCACCGTTTCGTAATGAGGATCCTCTAACGGAGAAGAAACAGGCGAAAGAAACCCCGTAGGCATCCTCTTTTTTGTAATTTTTTTTTTCAAACAATTACATTGTAATACAGTACACATTTTTTTGAGCCTAGGAGCGATCATCTCATTCCCATTCCCATTAAGAAATGAAATCCGTTTTAATAATGGTCGAAATAGTTTACGGGCAATTTTTATCATATTGTTTTCGTTTATCAAATTTATTGTTCCCAGCTTAAAGTTCCGGGACTGGAGTGAAATCTGGGTATCTGATCTTTAATATACAATCAATAATAATATATAATCCACAGCCACCTTGTTGCCGCACAAGACCTCCACTTACACTTTTACTACCACTCCTTACCTTTCTTTTCTATCACGTCGAGCCCCATTATTTAGCGACCGAAATGATGAAATTTCATCGGTATTAAATAGTTGCATGAATGAGCTAGTCCGGGGAAGTGCCAGAAGCTCACAGAAGACCGGCGTGAAGTGAATCTGTTATACTTTTTTTTATGTGAAAATTTGCCAAACGAGCAGACGGTTCACCTGATGGTAAGTGAATACCGCCGCCCATGGACATCTACCACACCCGAGGGTTACAGATGCGTTGACAACCTTTTGAAAATTGGGCTCCAACTACCTCACTCACCAGACGAAACGCGAAAGTATTTGTCATACTTCCGCTCTACGCTGGTCTTCCGTGAGGTCGTGGTACTTACCCGGACGGGCCTGCACATAAAACTTCTGCGTTTCATCTGGTGAGTAACCCACTGTGATGTTTGGGTCCCACTTTATTAAAAGCTGGCAACGCATCTGTAGCCCCACAGGGGTGTCAAAGATAAGTCAATTTTAATTAGCTTTTCACTTAATTAATGCCAATGATGATAATCAAAAAGAATTTATATTTTTCGGTCAAAAAGTTAATTATCTGAGAGTTTATTCTCATTCCTTCTATCAAACTTTTGGAATAATGGATTCGTTATTTGTAGTAAAATTGTGTCGTTAATATTTATGTGGCAAATATTTTCCAGCATGAATAAAAAGGCAAGAGGCGAGGTAAGTTAATTTGGCTAGTCATCGACGATCAGCTTTTTAAGCGGATTTTAAGCTTAAAGAAGTAGATTTTATCCTCTGCAGCAGATGTCCAAGGAGATGCTAACGATGGGCTTAAATATCGTACTCGTGAAAGCAATTTACATCCGAGCTCGTATTCAGCGTACGTTTTGCAAAATTCCTCGAGTGTGGCATTGTTCACACCGAAGCGGTCGATTGGTATTTTATTTTGATATCTTTTAAAATAATGCATTATTTGATGTAGGTGCTCTCGTAGTTTAAATATTTTTTCTTTCCTTTAAACACCGATGTTTCTAACATACCTAAGTCGGCTTTAAAAAACATTGTGTATTTTTGTGCCTTTCATTTTTATTACAACACGATTACACTTAAAAGTGCAGTTGACTTCTTACAGTTATTGTGTAAAATTTAGCATGTACATGCTACATGCATGGCTTTGGCGTGTTCATGTAAATCAAAAAGTCATAAAAATTGCATGTGAAAAATGTGAAAAAGTTTATCAGCTTCATTGTCCCTACCATTCTGCTGTCGCTTGGTCTAAGTTGGCATAAATTTTTGTCTTATTACACTTATGTTTTGATATTTTAGTCGCATTGAATTTTAATCATTGACTTTATTAAGGGCATGATAATACATACATACTTGCACTTCAAATACTTTTAGTTTCTTAGTTATGACATTTAATTGTAGCTGGTGTAATAGGCGTCCATTTCAAACAGCGAAGAAAAGTTAGATTGGCTTGTTCACAACATGTGTGCAACATAATCTGTGATACTTGCCACACCTGGCTTGATGGAATATAATTTTAATTATAGTGAATGAATGAATGAATATACTTTATTGCACAGCAAAAATAAAACAAACATAAATTAAAACTTAATGTAGAAGTGATGGGTACAACGGGCGGCCTCATTACTAAGAGTAATTTCTTCCAGACAACCTTTGGATGGATTAAAAAGAAATAATTTAGAAAAATGCTTATCTACAATCATAATTCATAATAATAAGGTATTTATAAATACGTAGGAATTTTCAGCTCCAAGTTTTCTGACGATCTCAGAGACTTAGAGTGGGAATCACAAAGAAATTGGAAACGTTCCTTTAGATAGGTAGGATATGAAGGATTAAACAGAATGTTGTAAACAAGAGAAAGTATGTGAGAATTCCGGCGATTGTGATTTATGTCGACAATTTAAATATACAGGTGATTCTATAAATACATTTTTTTTATGTGAAAAGTTGCCAAACGAGCAGACGGTTCACCTGATGTTAAGTGAATACCGCCGCCCATGGACATCGGCCACACCAGAGGGTTACAGATGCGTTGACAACCTTTTGAAAATTGGGCTCCGGCTACCTCACTCACCAGACGGAACGCGAAAGTATTTGTCATACTTCCACTTTACGTTGGTCTTCTGTGAGGTCGTGGTACTTACCCGGACGGGCCTCTGCCCATTCGTGCAACAGCTGAAGCCGCTGCGTGGCCCTACCACCGCATTATTGTTTTGCTTTTAAAATAACACTTTACCGTATTGTGCATTTGTGTCATATACGATAAGTAATTATAAACGTAATTTTAATACTTTACTCTTACTTTAGAAAATAAATTGTTTTATTAGAAACTTTGTCGTACTTTTTTAATATGCGACCTCCGTTATGAAAAAATTACCACTTGTAATTACGTAATATTATAAGGGATACATAATTAGAAGCAAATTTCTGGTATATCTAAGCGATCAGATGAAATATCGATAATCTGTTTGGTCTGAAAGTTTCAGGTGAAATGTATTTTTTGGATTCTCTAAACCTTTTTAAAATAATTGGGTCTATAATTAACGTTATGTATAAATAGTAGACTCAATTTCAGTCAACATACCAATAATTTCTAGATGGCAACAAAAATCCTTCCTCCTTTTTAAGTAGACAATTTATAATGTTTTGATGACTCCGTTGCGCAGTTGTCAAGGTATTGGCTTCGGCGCCGGGGGTCCGATATCCGCACGGGACAAGTGTTTGTGTGACCCACGGGTAATCTTTTCGGTTCTGGGTGTTTGTACACGTGAAATTTATGTTGGTAAAACGCTCTTAACACACAGGATAATGTTTTACTACAATAAGTGCAATGTTTTTTTTTTAAATGTAATAAAAGTAACGTAATAATAATAATAGCGTCTGTCGTTTAACCTGTTATAATCGTACTAGCGACCCGCTTCGGCTTCGCACGGGTGCAATATAGATGTTGAATTTTTCAGCTTTACTATAATATTCCTTCATACCTTCCACTTTAATCACTCTATCTATTGTTGAAAACCGCATCAAAATCCGTTGCTTAGTTTTATAGATCTAAGCTTACAAACATCTGGAGCGACTTTGTTTTATTCTAATATATAAAATTCTCGTGTCACGGTGTTTGTAATTGAACTCCTCCGAAAAGGCTCGTCCGATTTTCGTGAAATTTTGTGTTCATATCGGCGAGGGTGGAGAATCAGACAAAATCTATTTTTCATCCCCCTAAATGTTAAGGGTGGTCCACCCCAAACATTTTTTCTACCCTAAAAATAATTTATATGGCAAAACAACGTTTGCCGGGTCAGCTAGTACTATGTAAATATGTATTATATGAATTAGATTAAATATTTTATAGTGGTCAATTAAACAGCCGAAGTAATCTTTTGTATTTTTCTTATTACGGCATTTGTCGTTTAGCCGTACGTTGTGTTGTTTCAGCGTAATTTAGGAAGCAGCTGTTAGTTAGTAACTGCATGTCGTTACTAACCGTACAAAGTGTGCGGAAACCACAACATATGATAACCAGGTTCCTATGCTCCTTATATGGGTAGCTTGCTACATACGGCTTAGAGATATAGTATATTGAGGGTATACTTTGAAACTATTCTTTTTTGATAATTATATGAAATGAGGGCTGAAATTGCGTCCGTGCTAAGTATTATGAAGATTTTTATAACATATTAAAAAGTGATACGTAACTTTATGGGTTATTCGAACTATCAATTTGTTAGAAAATATGTTATGTTAATAATAAAGTCCTTTATGGTGAGTTACTTGATGGAGAATTAATTCCTTATAGCAGAATAAATGTAATTGTGTTCTCATTTTATTCTTTTGTTAAAATATATTTATTCATTTGATATTTATTTATAATTGTGCGAAGTAGTTATGTTTTAAAGACGTTTTAGTGGTTTAGAGTTCTGTATCATTATTTATAAGGTGAGGGATTAAATTTCTTTAAATATCTTTAAGTTTCATTTTAAGTTTAGAGCTACTACTACACTAGAACTGAAAAATATTAAATTAAAGTATCAAATGCATCTCTATAGCTTTCAAATATTCATTCAAAAGTCAAAAGGTCATTTGAGTGGTCCAGTGAATATACCGTATACCGTAAAGGGAGAATACAAGATGGCCATCCAATCATTTCTAAAAATGAAATAAAAACTAAGTACGCGTGATAAGGATATCGACAGCTTAACAATTAGTGGCAAGAGCATTCGGGCGCGTTACTTTGAAGCCTCAGATTCGAGTCCTGCCTATATAACTCTACGCGTTTTAAGATTCATCTTAAGTGCAGAGACTAACACTAAAAACTAAAAAAAAATTAAAATAGACCACATTGAAATTTAATCGTTTGATAAATGCATTTAGTGTGTTTAAGGGTTTACGTCAAAAACCTAGTCAATACCGTTAGCAATGATTGTCAAACCACCTAGGTGGGGTCAACAAAACATGCAGTTGTGCTGACCCCACCTAGGTGGGAGAGGGGCAGGAAGAAGAAAGATGGAGGAATTTATATGGGGTAATATTGCATAGGAAAAATGAAAACTCCGGGATTAATTCCGATCGAATTACGGTCTGGGGAGCACGCAATCCCATTCAGGATCATCCCTTCGACGTTATTGGAAATTCCGTCCGTCGCACGGACCGCATACGCCTTCGGATAACTGAAGACGTGACGAGCCTCTTCTCTTCAAGCCGACTTAATTAACAGGAACAGTCGATAGCACGATAAGTCTAATACACTTATTTTTTTACATTTATATTTAAGAGATTAAATTGTCAGTGTTACAAAGCGATTTATCACTACTGGATATCGTCTATAAACAATTCTTTTTTCAAGATCTACTCAGCCGTGTGATACTCCTGATAACCATGTTTATTGTTATTAGTTCAAAAATTTTCTGTTACCCGTAATCGTATTAGGTATAAAATAATTATGAAGAGAAATCGAAGTATTCTAGTGCTATCCCATCGTATTAGCAATTCATTTTATATAACTCTACTTTTAGCCATTAAGTTTCGTAACTTCGCACGCAATGGACTCTTGGAGGCTCTTTTAATGCGCACACGGTCACTTATTGACACACATACGTGATGGACTTGACACCAGCTAGGACCCTCCACGCGGCTTTTAGAGAACTCGCCGTTACTTTGAACCATGTTATTTTCCGAGAACAAATCTTCGATGCTACTTTTAATTGGTCTCGTGCACTTTGCGGAGAGTGGGTTGACTTATCGCAGCGCTTAATTGCAGGTACTTCTTTATCCATCTGTTAATGTAAAGAGCTTTTAGGTGCGAAATATCACGTGGTGAAGGAGAAGTAATGATTAATACTTCTAGGAATCATATCACTCCCCGGTTACGCGATTTTATTATATTATAGACGTTCCTTATCGTATTTTGGACATATTACAGCTGCGTATCGTATCGTGTAAATGCACAGACAGATAAAGTCAAAGTTTAAATTTCTCAGTTCAATTTAAACATGTTTTTAGGCTCTTGTTGGCCTTCAAAATCTACCATCGGTGCACTTATTAAGACTTGAGAAATAGGAAAGAAGCCATGCGGTCTTATTTTTTTTTTGTATATCCTTACTTCCTTACTAATATTATAAAGGCGAAAGTTTGTATGTATGGATGGATGTTTGTTACTCTTTCACGCACATACTACTGAATCGGATTTTAATGAAACTTTACAATAATATAGCTTATACATCAGAATAAGACATAGGATATAATTTTTATGCATATTTTATGTATATCTGTCTTTATAACTGAATCTTACGCTTTCAGCCTATTTTACGCAGATGTAGTCGCGGGCAGAAGCTAGTATAATAATTTGTAATGTATAAAATCAGCATCAGCCAGGTGACTTACCAGCGCAGAGCAACAATTATTTTCATACATCCTTTTATTTAATGTATTTTTTTTATATTATAATAGGCCTTTTCCATTAGTATGGCAGCTTTTACAATATGTTTGAAATCCTTTACACTTAGCCGTATGTGGATATAAGTGATATCCACATACAACAAAGTGTAAAGGAATTTTATTACATAATCATCACCATCATCGTGTCAACCTGTTCTGGTCCATGGCTGAACATACGGTTTCCCTCAAGCTTCCACGAAGCACAATCCTCAACCACATGAATCCATCGACTTCCCGCACATTTCCATATTTATGTTCGTCCTACACCGCGATGGCCAAAACGATGCTGCCATTACATTTCTCGCAAGAATATTACCATTAGGAATTGCTTTATATTAGGAGTATCTGAGAAGAAATAAATAATTAATAAGTCATTAGTTTTTTAACTTAAATCACTTTTTTGAAGCGGCAACTGCATTGAAGACTGACCGAAAGAATTTCCGTTTACTGCACAATTTCGACATCGAGTGTCCTCTCTTTGCTCCGTACTTGATCTAGGTTAACCGATCAAGAGCTCGATGGATGCAATTGTAAAGGCTAGGTTGTCGATTGCCAGAAAAAGTTGCAAAACAATACTTGTTGCTTTTAAAACAATGGTGGGGTTTGAGCTCTCTAAATTTTGATAGCTTTATATTTTATTTGAATATTTTTTAAAAGATCATTTATAGCTTCCTTCCTTTGTTTATCAATCTATAATAATACGCAAAATTTAGATTTTGAGCTAATTAAAACCAGGAAAATGGTCGAAAATTTGTCTTATATTATATTTGTATTAAATACTCAACAATTTCAAAACCTCTTTCAGTGTATATTAGCACCAAGCGGTGTTGATACATAAATTCTTATATCGTATATTTGTATGTATGTATATGTTTAAAACAGAATTTTATTTATTAATTTTACGGAACGCTAAATTTACCAAATTCAAAACGTCACGTTATTTTAACAGTTTTGCACCGGTGACGAAACAATAGTTCAATAAGTTTGTCCTATTATCCTGACCAGGATCATCAGCATTAACGAGCCTGAGGGAAGTAGCGATACGGGATATATGGTAATAAATAAATAGTTTAAATAAACTTAAATACACTCTCTAATTAAAATGTATCCTAAAATTTTTTCTACAAAATTAATGTTTCGTCTTAAGTGCGGAAATAAGTAATTTTTTTTTTTTTTTTTTATGCGAAAGTTGTCAAACGAGCAGACGGGTCACCTGATGGTAAGTGAATACCGCCGCCCATGGACATCTGCTACACCCGAGTGTTACAGATGTGTTGACAACCTTTTGAAAATTGGGCTCCGGCTACCTCACTCACCAGACGAAACGCGAAAGTATTTGTCATACTTCCACTTTACGCTGGTCTTCTGTGAGGTCGTGGTACTTACCCGGACGGGCCTCTGCCCATTCGTGCAACAGCCGAGGCTGCTGCGTGGCCCTACCACCGTAAAATAGCATATTAAAATAGCAATGGCGATATCACGTTCGAATTATTGTAATTGTTTGTATGGTGTAAAGGATATAACTGTAGATGCGCCAAGCCATGCTTGAAATGCGAAACAACAATGTAGACAAAAGAAGTTGAGATTATCGTCGATGTGGTAATCAGCAGTTAAGCTTAAACGTTAATTAAAGCATCTGGGCGCGAATCCGAATCTGAAAAGCGTGCATTCGATTCCCGAAGCAGCAAAAAACGTGTCATCATTTTTTGTAAAATTCTTAATGTTTATAAGTGCAGAGACGAGCACTACAAATATTTAAATTACAGGCTTCAATAGTAAGTCCAAGTAAAGAGTAAAAAATTAATTTAAATATAAGAATAAAGTGAAAGTGTAAGAGCAAGAAAATTAATGTCATTGTTAGACATGTTAAAGACATGTCATTTATGACTCCGTGGCGCAGATGCCAAGGTATTGGCTTCGGCGTCGGGGTCGTGGGTTCGATTCCCACACGGGACAACTATTTGTGCGACCCACATATAGTTGATTCGCATCTGGGTGTTTGTCCTCTTAACAACCAGTCAAAACATTTAGCAGAATTTTAATAAATTGAACTGAGATTGGTGAAATTGGTCTAAAATTGCATACAGAAAAAAGAGTAAAAGAAAAGATAACGCAACCTAGCGTTTCTGTGTCCGTTATAAATTAAGTAAATGCTCTGCAGTGTATGTTTGCGTATAAAAAGCGGCATTTGCGGGTATTAGCTTTATTTTTTGTATACTGCGGGGATTTTGTGAAGCAGATATTCTAGTTAAACCACTTCAATATCGCTACTATAATTATTATGCTTGAATGCGTCACTGTTTCTCTTTTAAATATTTTCATATGTTCACTTAATTCCACAAGCCGATATTGATGCCCAGATTATTTCTCTCTTACTTGTATTTAAATAACAATACTGCCCCTTTTCTCCATAAAAAAAAAAATTGGTATATTTTTTTCCATCACCATCGTCCTCCTGCCCTTACCCCACCTAGGTGAGGTCGGCACAGCATGTGATTCATGTTGTAATAGGTTTTGTCGATATTTTTCAATAAAATACATAGCTTCCATCATAACTTCAATAGAAGTTAAAACATCTTTAGGTGCGTGGAGCAGTTTTTGGGTGAACAAAAATTAGGAACTAGAGTCGTTACCGAACGCTTTCAATGAAACATTATGGTGGAGTTCACTTGCTAAAATTTTACATAAAAAGTGCAGTGTAGATGTCAATTGTACTATTATTTATAACCAAAAAAAATAAGGATCTCTGAACCTCTCATCGTTAGTCGATGTCCAAAGAAAATAAAAGAATTAAAGTATTACTCAATAATAATAAGCGATAGACTCCTCAATCCTGATCACATAAAATACTTTTATCTAAATCGAGTCGACCAATGGGGTGATAAAATCACTTAGAAGTTGTAAAAACGTGATTGAATTCGTTCTTATTTTAGAGATATCGAGTATCAATATACCTTAAGTCCCTTCTCATAACGACGATCCAGATAAACTTATTTCATCCCCGAGATCCATTAATGTATCAATTTATTTGTCTATCAATACGTCTAACGTTATTTATTAAGTGTTCGTGTAACATTGGGCCAAGAAAAGAGTTAATAAAATGAATCACTCTTTGCTTTGCTTTTTCTTTTTGAACTCTTCGGATGGCGACGAGAATATGTTAATAAAAATATGAGACAGTTATTTTCTCTCACTTTTGCTCCCTTTTTCTTACCCTTAAGATTTTCCTTGGCCAAAAATATAAATAAAAACGCGCACGCCCCCTGCATCAGCCACTTGAAAGTGCCTATAAAGGAAGCAATTTTGTCCTTACGCCTCCGTTCAGAAAATCGGTACAAGTTACTATCACTGATCCAGTTTACCTGGAAGTGGTCAAAAGTATAATTTTGAATCTTGCCAACATTTTGTTTAATGTGAGAAAGTGGCATGTTTGCTGGCGGTTCACCTGTCCTTAAGTGATAACCGCTGCCCATTGACGTTTGCAACACCCGAAGGGTTGCAGATGCGTTCCACCTTTTAATATAGTGGGCCTGGCTACTCCACTCACCAGATGAAACGCAGAAGTATAACACTTCCGCTATATGCTGGTGTTCCAGCGTGAAGTGAGGTCATGTTACTTACCCAGACCGACCTGCCCATTCGTGCAACAACGTTGCGCGTTGCGTGGTTGTTACCTGTTGCGTGGCCCTTCCACGCTTATTACTTGAAAGATTTATAATCAGAGCTTGCCATAGAAACTATTATCGCAACTACTTAATGATCATGGTGCTGTAAGCTCATTAACACATCGGAAATTTAATGCAAAATTATATTTATTCAGAAATAAAGTACAAAAGCCGGCCAAGTACGAGACGGACTCGCATTATCTGTAAAAACGGCAAACAATTCATATCCGTTGTATGAGAGCCCCACTTAAATATTTTTATTCTGTTTTTTAGTATTTGTTGTTAAAGCGGCAACAGAAATACACCATCTGTGAAAAATATTAAATTTCATGAAATTCTCATGAACCGTAATTATTTTTACGGTTCATGAGAATTTCATGAATCCTGGTGACAGACGGACAAACAGACAACCAGCGGAATCTTAGTAATAGGGTTTCCGTTTTAACCGTTTGGCTATCGAATTATATAAAAATCATATAACGCGAATATAAAACCGGCAGAGAACCGGTAAAAGAGCACAGCCCGGCGCTCAGACGAGTGAGATATGGCAAATAAGAAAAAAATAAATTCGAGCAGATATAGCCCCAAGGCATACACAGAGAATGTACGCCGCAACAAATAACATTACAAGTACACATGTTTAACAATATAACACGAGCGCTATCTGTGATGCGTTCATTTTCGATATTCAAATTTTCACGTTTAAATCTTGGTGGGATAGTTTGGAATTATTTATTTATTTATTTATTACACTTACGCACACAACTATCATTACAGGCTGACCCAATGCGATAGTGTTGCCAAAAAATATAAAATAGTCGAAAGAAAATATAAAAAATAAAAGCTAACAATTTCATAAAACCAATTATACCCAGTAAGACTGTAATACACAAAGAAAAAAAATCATACTTATAATTTTATGAGTAACATATCACGTAATCAGTTAAAGTTACTATACTATTATATGTTACCTTTCAAATATCTGTTTATTGTTCTTTGTAAATTTATTATTAATTTTTTTTTGTTGTTTGCTTTCACCACGCACTGTGGTTAATCGTATATGGAAAAATTTTTGAGTGGGTTTTCAAGATACAGGCTAGGCCTAGTGTGAGGACCACAAGTTATATCTTTTTTGTCTCGTGCTGTAATCCAAATGTCCAACTTTATTAATATTATTACTTAAATCCCACCAACTTTCGACACACTTCTCGAACTTATGACTGTAATTTAAATTAAACTCAATTCCGATAACTATCTAATCTCTATAATGTTGACGGGAAATTTGTGATTTATAATCTATGTTTTCACTGCTGAAAAAAAAAAAAAACTATTGAGAGGATATAAATTAATTGGAATAAATAAATATAGTGCATTCTTAACGTACATGTTTTGATTTTTTTAATAACAATGCAATTATGCCGGATTTCTCGGATTTTAATAACAATGCAATTATGCCGGTTTTCCCTCTAAATTCAGTAATTAGCACATATAATATGAACTGGGATTTGTTCAATTCCCGATGTGTTCAGAACGCTTGAGTACACTTAACTAAAAATGAGAATCCGGACACTGTATGTCTGCATGATTATATAAATTCAGAAAAAGTCATTAAACATTTTGAAAAAGTAAAAGTAAAGTAACAAACTATAAATGTCCCACTGCTGGGCAAAGGCCTCTTCTGTAAAGAGGGTATCAGGGCATAGTCTACCACGCGACCCCCACTGCGGATTGGCGGACTTCACATTTTTCGAAATATTTTTTTTTATTAATATTTGGAAAATATGCAGATTTCCTCACGATGTTTCCCTTCACCGCCGAGCACGTGATAATTCAGCACTTAAAATTAACAATTTCATTGGTGCTAACACCGGGGATCGAACTCGGGTTGCTCGAGTAAATGTAATTAAAGGCGAGCGCCCGGACACTGAGCTAACACGGCTCTTAAACATTTCATAGTCTATAGTATTTTTGAAATGTGCCATTTACGAGAAGGTTTCATGTGAATAATTCATCCCCTAATTTAGATCTACTGCTTACCCGACCCACCAGATGAAAGCGAAAGTATAGTTCACTAGCGACCCGCCCCGGCTTCGCACGGGTGCAATGTATTGTACATATAAACCTTCCTTTTGAACCACTATATCTAGTAAAAAACCTCATCAAGATCCGTTGCGTAGTGTTAAAGATCTAAGCATACATAGGGACAGACAGCGGGACGACTTTGATACTCCCAATTCACGTTGAATCTGCGAAGACACGTTACTTCTCCGGACGAGGCAAGTTCGTGATTCAAAATCAAATTAAAATTCAAGTTCATTTTCAAAATATCTTTATTCAAATAGACCCTTGAATATTCCTACGTAACATCGAATTTAGCTTACTTACGATTTTATGTATAAGTTCGTGACTAAGCTACCACCCGGTTCGGAAGGCACTTTCTGTTGAGAAGAGACCGGCAAGAAGCTCAATAATTGATCTTTTTTTAAAAAGATCGGTTTACAATACAACAAAGGTATAATAGTCTTATTTTAGCCTATGTGAGTATCAACAATATTTACTCTACACATTATTAACGTTATGTTGAACATAAATGTATATATTAATCTCTTAACAAAGATATCTGTGTGTCTACCGGGCCATGCTATAGATTACTCGGACAGTTAATTTTGAAGAATTAATACATAATTTACTAGCTTCTGCTCGCGACTACGTCTGCGTAGAATAGGCTGATGGCGTAACATTCAAACAGAAAGACAGATATACATAACAGTCTTAGTTACTGCGTAGCCCTACCCCAGTGGAATTTTTGCTCCATTGTATCATTTACCATCAACAAAGACGCTAATTTCTGTGTAGCAAATATCTCATATTCCGTATAAAACTTTATAGTCAAATTCATACACACATGCAACTACTAACATAAAGAAAGAATGTTATTGCTTCAAAAAAACTTTGTATGAGGGTATATTAATTCATTTATAGTATTAGTATAATTGAGGAAAATTTGATACAAACCAAAGAGGTCGATTCCATGTTATAGGAGTTCTAACGTTTCTACCTTGATTCTAATAACTATTACGACTAATTTTAATTATTACGACGACAAGTAGCACTAGTGGTTGTATCACTGTCCGGGATCGCAGCGGAAATCCAATTGACCACTGCTACGTGAGATCACTTGGCTCGAGTAGATAACGTCATATGCGGTATACAGTGTTGCCAGCACCAACATTGTCGACATTCGAATGCTATTTACAAGACAATTAAAAAAAAACTTGCACAAAATTAAATGGAACTTCGCCAATGATTCATGTCCGATTTTGATTTAAATGCAACAAGTGTTACTATACCGCATTTTCTGGCAACAAACAATGAATTAATAAAATGAGTAATTAGAGCTCTTGATTGCAAACCAGAAAACACAAAGCGACGAGAGGGCACTCGATATTGATATTTCATGAGTATTAGCGCCTTTATTGTTATTGTATAATTAATAATTTATCACGCAGTTATTCGCAGTAAGCCAGAGAGAATATTAAACAACATAAATCTCGTAGCGTGCGATTTTCTTGCTTTGTTTATGTCTTCCAAAGGACAATTTTGGCAATGCGTAGATAATACAATAGTATTTCCATTTATTGATTTGCAATTATATGAAACATTTAAATAGTGTTGTGAAATTTGTGAATAACGTTCACGCAGCGCCTTGCTTGAGTATTTTTTGCATAAATGAGTATTTTTTGGGTTCCGTAAGTTTCCCAGGGTAAAACGGCACCCTATTAAATACACCAACAAAATATCACATATCATAAAAAATCGTTCTTTTTATGCGAGATAATAAATAATATCTATAACATACATCACTCACCAGACGAAACGCGAAAGTATTATACTTCCACTTTACGCCGGTCTTCTGTGAGGTCGTGGTACTTACCAGGACCAGCCTGCCCATTCGTGCAACAACCGAAGCTGCTGCATGGCCCTACTACCGTGAAAAGGTAGTCATGAGAATTATGGAAGCTATTCCACAAAACAACCGTATTTTCATGGACAGTATATATACTGACAAAGTACTTAATATTTATAGTGCACCCTAACACGCTTTTGAAGTCATAATTAATGCCTTTCGTCAATTAACAATCTGAATGCAACAGCGGTAAAATTTGGTCATTAGAGCAGAGCAATAACTAAAATTTTTGCCGACCCATAAATATGAAAAACGACCCAATAAATTATCACTGGCGAGTTGGTGGTTCACATGATCTTAAGTGATTACCGCCGACCATGTGAAAAATGTGGGCCCTGCCTACCCGACTCACCGGACAGTATAAATACTAACAAAATTTAATTTTGTATAATACTCTGAACACCGTAAGGTACACGTAACCGTAAGTTAAATTAAATTTTGTATGAACGCAAGGTGAAAATTAAATAAGTCTAAAAAGTCTGACTTAAATGTATGTTGTAGTGTTCAATAACTAAAATCTTGAAGCGTATTTTAGAGACTAACAGCGCAGCGTGGCAGTGTCACGTTCAGATGATCCAAACTTTAGTGCATCGAACTCTTTTTTTATATTTTGTTATTGGGCGGAAATATTTTAAAACTGTCATGCGTACTTCGCCACAGTCGACCACAACCAACTAAATCCACAGTCGAATAGGGTGACAGACAGGGGATAATCAATCTATATACAATCTATATATAGACAGGGGATAAATAATCAATTATTATTATTTTTAATATTTGCAGGTTTCCTTCACCGCTGAGCACGTGATTTAAATTAACAATTTCATTGTTACCAACACTCAGGTGGCTCGAGTAAATTGAACATAAGGCGAGCCGCCCAGGCACTAGGCTATCAGGGCTCTAGTTGAATATTGTTCAAAATTCCGTTATTCATTAAATGTTATTTTTTTCTTTCTTCTATAATTTTTCTTCTATCTTCTTGCTTGAGACTTCCCTAACCGTAGACCGCGAAACATGACAACGATGAGGAGAACAGTGCACACCAAGAAAGATAATAAATATATCATCACGGTTGCAAGATGGCTTCCGGGTCGGCTGGCATGGGCCCTCCGGCTCAGATTTACGTCCGTTCCGTGTGGAAGCACGAAGCGGAATGTGATGAAAAAGTGATTAAAAAAAAAAAAAAACGCTGCATTAGGCGACAGCTAGGTACTCACCCTAGCGCACCTAAAGCGCAGGCGATTAAACGTTAATTTTAGGCACACACCTCCCTGCCGCAAGGTGGGGAGGCCTATTTAGAAAACACACGCCGGCGGGGCGCAAGCCCCAAAGGCCCAAGCGTCGTCATGAGTTCCCTCTTAGAGGAATTCCTTCGACAGGAATGCCCCGAAGTATGGGCTAAATATTTAAGTTTCGCGAGGGAACGACGCCTTGTCGTCGAATTCTCCAGCGACAGGCTTCACCGACTGCCGCCTCGCCGCCATCTCCGGTGCCCTCTGCGCCAGCTATTGTGTCGCCCTCTGCGACTATCGAAACGCCCGTCGCGTCGACCTCCGCCGCCGCGATCGATCCTAACGCGCCTTCCGCGCAACCAATTTCGGCCCCCTTCCGCGCTGTCGTTCCCGTTCCGTTCACAATCGGACGGCGGCTCAGACATGGAGGTCGAAACGACCCCCGCTAACAACGCGAACGCCGACGGCTTCACCGTCGTCAAATCGCGAAAAAAGGGCAAGAAACGTCCCGCTACCGACAGCGACCCCGAAAGCGAGGCCGCCCCGTTAAACCGTCCCACCGCGACGCCCGCCAAAAAGACAGCCGCGTCTGCCCAGTCGGAACCGACATTCGCCTCCGAGCGAAAAATCAAGCCACCGCCGCCAATAATAATACAAGATAAGGCAAAGTGGCACCAGGTTTGTTCGTAGTTTGAACGCCACAAGATCCGAGACCCCCGGTCCAAGAATACGCATATGGGTATCCGCGTATACCTCGATTCTTCGGACGATTTCCGTCGCGTAACTAATTACTTGCGCGAAGCTAAGGTAGGTTTCCACACCTACTCACTACCCGAAGAGTGTAAACTTCGGGTCGTAATTAAGGGCGTCCCAAAAGAGTCGGATGTCGATATGGCTAAGGTCGACATCCGCACTCAGGGATACCCTGTTCACGCCGTGCGTCGTCTCAGGCACCCTCGCACCCGTGTCCCTATGGACATGGTCATGGTGGAACTTGACCCTACCCCGGAAGGTATACCCCGGTAGGCCATTTTCAACCTTAAGAGGGTCTGTGGGCTCAGTGACTTAGTCATCGAGCCCCCACGTAAACTGTCAACATTTTGGCCACACGGCCAATAACTGCTTCGCTCACCCAAGGTGCGTCAAATGCACCGGTGACCACGGCACAACCGAGTGCACGAGGCCGAAAGATTGCGCAGATCCACCGGACTGCGTAAACTGTAACGCCACCGGCCACCCAACTAGCTACAGAGGCTGCGCTAAGCCCCCGAAAACTCCCGCGAGGAAATCTCCCGCGAAATCGACGTTGCCCAAACCCGCGCCCGTTAGATTCAATCCCGCGCCCGTACGCGTCGTAAACGCCTGGGCGAAACCCCAGGTGGCCGCGCAGGTAACCGCGCCGGTAATCCCGGTCGCCTCACGACCGATCGCGCAACAGCTGCCCGCCTCTCAAACGGCGCCGCGGCCGCAGGTGCAGCCAATTCCGTCAGTTTTCGCGGAAAACAAGGACGACCCATTCGCGCAAATAGCTAACATCTGCAGCTTATTAGATAGAATCAATAGGCAGGAACTCGTATTGTCCGCTAAAATAGCGGCCGCCACATCTGGCCACGAGCGTCTTAGGGCAATTAGCCAACACAAAACGCTTGTGGAAGCCCTTTGGGCTTTTACGAGCCAACCGTAAAAAAAAACAATAGTCCGCGCAATAAAACCGCGCTCCGCCGCGTCGTTAATTAGACCCATAAAAACACCTTAATGGGAAGTACAACCGCAGGTAGAACAAAACCTCGGGCTCTGGTTGTTTCGTATTTCAACGCATACGGCATAAAGGGTCAAAGGGATGAAATCGCGGAATTCCTTCGCGATTATAACGTAGATATTTTCCTAGTGCAAGAGACATTATTGAAACCTAGTGTACGCGATCCCAGAATCGCAAATTACAATATTGTCCGCCACGACCGGTTAGCAAACCGTCTGGGAGGCACACTTATTTATTATAAACGGTCCTTGCCCTGTTGCCCGCTCGACATTCCAGAGCTAAGTCAAATAGAGGCATCCGCGTGTAGGTTAGCGCTCACCGGCCACAGGCCGCTTGTACTAGTCTCAGCCTACCTCTCGGGGAATAGAACCCTCCTTCAAAGCGACCTAGATACGCTTCTTAACTTAGGCCCTTCCGTGATAATTACAGGAGATCTAAACTGCAAACACGGCTCATGGGACATCAACAGCATCCCAAACAACAACGGAAAGCATCTCTTTAGCTTATCCGATAACCTAATTTTCAGTATAGTCGCTCCCGCGACTCCCACTAGGTATCCTACGGCGGGCAACTACCAGCACGCGTCACCGAGTGTCCTAGACATAATGTTATTCAGGGAGGTCTCGCTCGACATCGAGTCGATAGAGACAATCCATGAACTAGGCTCAGACCACAGGCCCGTCCTGTGTAAACTGGGCCAGAACGCCGGCGCGGTCCCTCCGACCAAATCCGTAGTGGACTGGCATCGTCTTGAGGTCAAACTCAAGGCCTTGGACCCCCAGGACTTAGTAGACTTACCCGAGACGATAGCAACATTCGATGACGCAAATCGAGCGATAGCGAGTCTCCGCGAAACTATTACTTCCGCAGTCGCAGACTCGTAACGGACGGTGTAACTGTCGGGCGACCGACGGTTTAACTTTCCGCCCGACCTGCGACTGCTAATTAGACAGAAAAATGCAGCCAAACGCGCCTTCGACCGATACCGATCGGAATCGAACCGAACCCTACTTCGACGCCTTCAGCTAGAAGTCAAAGATCGTGTATCGGAACACCGGCACACAACGTGGGACACTCTCCTAGAGGACATCGAGCCATCGCACACCGCCTACTGGCGGTTGGCCCGCAGTCTGAAAGCAGACCCCCGCGAATCTCTACCGCCGTTAGTTAGACCTAATAGCGCTTCAGTAGCCCTAGATGACTCCGAAAAAGCCGAATGCCTTGCGGACAACCTAGAGCAGCAATGTACGCTTTCGCGCGAACACACCGATTCAGTCCACCTAACGGAGGTGGACCGCGTAATCGAGACTAGGGCTGCGCTTCCACCGGAAGGCGAACCTTTAAATTCAGTGACCCCCGAAGAGGTCCAAGGTATTATTAAAAATTTAAAACCAAAATCCGCCCCGGGCCCAGATAATATAAGTAATAAGATTCTCAAAGCTCTCCCTGGGCCGCTTATCTGTTTACTGGCGACCATTTTTAATACCCTTCTCTCCAGATGCTCCTTTCCGGACGACTGGAAGCAAGCCACGGTTATCGGCATTCGCAAGCCGAATAAACCAGCCAATCAGCCCTCTAGCTATCGTCCCATCAGCCTCCTCAGTTGCCTGGGGAAGCTCTACGAGTGGCTATTGTTAAACAGGCTCAAAGAGCACGTATTTTCCAACGGCCTTCTGCCGACGGAACAATTCGGCTTTCGAGCTAGACACTCTTGTCCCGATGAGCTATACCGCCTAACGGAGCACATCCTAAAAGGCCTTAACCATCCCAAACACATTAGTACAGGGGCTCTCTTCTTCGATGTCGCAAAAGCATTCGACAAAGTCTGGCACAACGGCTTGCTTTACAAGCTGTACACACTCAAAGTGCCAGATAGGCTCGTACACTCCATCCGGGCCTTTTTGTTGAACCGCTCTTTTCGAAATCTAGTCGAGGGCACCCTCTCCACAAGCCGCCGCCTCACGGCCGGCGTACCACAAGGCTCCTGCCTCTCTCCCTTGCTATTTACGCTCTACACGAGCGACATACCTAGAGACCCCCACGTCAATCTCGCGCTTTTCGCGGATGACACGGCGCTTTTTTACTCAGATCGCAATCTCAGTCAATTAACAACTCGACTCCAAAGCGCCGCCGACCGCCTCGGCGATTGGTTCCGCAAATGGAAAATCGATATTAATTCAGAAAAAAGTGTGGCGATTCACTTCAGTCGTAGCACCCCCAATCCCCATCCGCCACACCGTTACAAAGGTCCTCGCCAGTACAGAAATTTGGGGCAAATACCACTATATGGCCAAACTCTCCCCTGGGAGAAAACGGTCAAATATTTAGGAGTCACTTTCGACTCGCGTATGACTTTCACTACGCACATCAATCAAGTCCGAAATAAAGCCGCGTTCGTCTCCGGCCGGCTACACAATTTAACGAATAAGCAAAGTAAAATGCCCTTAAGGCACAAATTACTCTTATATAAAGCTTGCGTAAGGCCAATCATGTCCTACGCATGCATGATCTTCGCACACATAAATCCTACGCGCATTAACAAATTGCAAGTAGTTCAAAGTAAGTTTATCCGCCGCGCAACCGGTGCGCAATGGTATCAGCGCAACGTCGACCTGCACAGCGATTGCAGACTCCCGACGATTCGAGCAAATTTTAAAGATTTGACAAAACGGTTCTTCGATAGAGCCCAGCATCTTCCCAACCCTCTGGTGGTAAGCGCAGCAAACTACCAACCGGACACAAACGCGAACGTAAATAAGCGTCGCCCGCGAAACGTCCTCATCGACTCGGTCGACGAAGAGGACTTAGATACGATGGACCCACCGCCGGGGGTCCCGCCGGATAACACTACACCCCACAGTTAGTGTGACAACAATCACACCAGTTCGCCCTCGCCTCCGAGCACGGCGAGACCCACACAAACGCGTACACAAGGTACACCCGCGTTCCGGGGCGGTTCTCACCGCTCCCAGCCACCGATTAGCTAATGCACAGTCGACGGCCGTCGGGGTCTCGGTCCGAACCGGCGACCTCGACGGCTCTTAGATGACACACCATAGTAGTTAAACGCACGCATGAGCACATGCGCGACCCTACCCATAGCGGAGGGTCCAAACCCGTGGGTTCTGGCTAGCCCACCGGTTCTGCGTCCGTTGAAGCTTTAATAGTCTCGGGACTGAAAGCAAAAACATCAGTTAATACAAGAAGAATACAAGAATGTTATTTTTATTGCATTACTAGCTGCTGCCCGCGACTACGTCTGCGTAGTAGGCTGAAGGCATAACATTCAGACAGAAAGATAGATATACATCAAAATATGTAATAAATTATAGCCTATGCCGTATTCTGATGTATAAGCTGTATTATTGTAAAGTTTCATTAAAATCCATTCAGTAGTATTTGCGTGAAAGAGTAACAAACATCCATCCATACATACAAACTTTCGGGTTTATAATATTAGTAAGGAAGTAAGGATTAGCTTTCTTTCTGATAATCTTAACTCTGTGCATCATTCCATGCTTTTTTCTCCGTGCTTTTTCGAATTTCGTTAGACGGTCAGGGTGGTCTTGAGGTTTAAGGCGCCAGATTAAAGATCTGGTTCCCGAGAGAGACAAGATAACAACGCAATTGCAGTGCCGGGCTAACAAGCAATTTGCCGGTAATTGCCTTCTATAATAGAAATCCACTGGGACAGTTGGCCATCTTTAAGACGCCGCAAATATGATCACACCCTCGTAAACTACTATCGAGCGTTTTGTTCGTGCACTATTAAACTTGGACAATACTAACCTGGAAAAGTTTTCGTAAGACTTTGACTGTGCCGGGGGATATCAAGCTGAGACTAAGCCACGGCATGGCGGGAACCTGGTCGTAGGGATACACTTGCTAACCTAACCCCCTTAGAGTATATTTAAGATTATTATGTACGAGTAAACAATGATATTATGTACAAATAAGAAACTGAGGCACTCCAATTACACCAATTGGTGTAGTTTAACGGTGGTAGGGCCACGCAGCAGCCTTGGCTCAGGTCCGGGTAAGTACCACGACCTCACAGAAGACCAGCGTAGAGTGGAAGTATGAAAAATACTTTCGTCTGGTAAGTGGGGTAGCCGGAGCCCAATTTTCAAAAGGTTGTCAACGCATCTGTAGCCCTTGGGTGTAGCAGATGTCCATGGGCGGCGGTATTCACTTACCATCAGAACCGTCTGCTCGTTTGGCAATTTTTCATATAAAAAAAAAGTTAGATTACAACTCTATAGAGTGCTATCACTTTCCGTATCATACATTCACTAATAATGTAAAACGGAACAATTTTAAACGCCGCCGCGCAGTATGGACATGCGTCATCTATATTGTTAAACATCATTGCTAGTCAATATATATTTTTACGTGTTTATGTTCATAAGAATATTCTGTTGACAAGCAATTTGCGACGATGATGATTTTTATCTCAGTTAACTTCTATAGAATTATTCAAAAGATTTGAGAGTCAAAAAATTAACGTATACAATTATGTTTCACTTTCTATTCACATAAACTCATTAAAAAAATTTAAAGTCTATTGAAATGTGGCATTTATTAGAAAGTTTCTATGTGAATAATTCATCCCCTAATTTAGATCAACTTGATGTGCCTGATAAAATGAATAGCGAAGGTCCCTGTAGTAATTAAGGTGCACTAGTAAATTAATGAGTGGGTCTTCTGCCGGCGCCAATGCTAGTTTCGCCTTTAAAATATGAATACGCTGCAAAAACACTTTTCATTAAAGATCTAAAAATAAGCGAGAGTGAAACGGTGTGCGTTGGTAGCCTGGCATACTTTTGAAAAGATAGAATAGATAACTGGTATCACAAAGATTAATCTGATGCTCGCAATTAAATACGCTGCTACTACTATACTACACTAGATTTGAATTAATGAAATCTATACTACTAACAGAATAACAGAATTGTTTAGGATATACAGAAGCTTTAGAGAAATCTCTGGATAAGAGAGCATATTGTCGAGAAGGAATTGTCAAATTCCGTCTGCTATTCCCAATAAAAGATCTCAGCAACCTCAATCAGGATCTAGCCTAACATCAGATAAAGGATCGAATGAAGACGATGTCATGAGTACGATGCATTATGATTCACAAAGATAGAAAATCGTAAACATAAAAAATAGTAATTGCCTATATAGCGTTAAGCACTGCTGGGCTAAGGCCTCCGCTGTGCAGAGGTCAATAAAACGTCTACAGGTGGGATTGTGGGGGAGCTACTAAATTAAAAGCAAGAGACATTTTTTGGATAAATATAGAAAATGAAAAGACCCCTTAAACGGAAACTTGTTTCAATATGATGTTCGTGAAAAATAATAGTTTGCTTTTTACTAAGAACTCACAGTAAATGCGTTTCGTTTAATATTTCTTTATTATTTAGAGGATGGTATGCGAACACCGCCAAAAGTGCGCCCTAACACGCTTATGAAGTCATAATTTCTTTCGTGAATTAACAACCTGAATGTAACAGAGGTAAAATTTGGTCAGTACAGGACTATTAACTGAAATTTTTCTCGACCTGTAAATATCAAAAAAACGATCCAAAATCAATTATTACTCTTTCATTTTTTATGTGAAAAATTAGCAAGCGTGTTGGCGGTTCACATGATTGTAAGTGTTTACCGCCGACCATGTATCTACAACACCTAACGGATGGCGATTGCGTTGCCAACTTTCAAAACAAAGCCCTGCTTACCCGATCCACCAGATGAAAAGCGAAAGTATAGTTCACTAGCGACCCGCCCCGGCTTCGCACGGGTGCAATGTATTGTACATATAAATCTTCTTTTTGAACCACTATATCTAGTAAAAAACCTCATCAAGATCCGTTGCGTAGTGTTAAAGATCTAAGCATACATAGGGACAGACAGCGGGACGACTTTGTTTTATACCATGTAGTGATACTCCCAATTCACGTTGAATCTGCGAAGACACGTTACTTCTCCGGACGAGGCAAGTTCGTGATTCAAAATCAAATTAAAATTCAAGTTCATTTTCAAAATATCTTTATTCAAATAGACCCTTGAATATTCCTACGTAGAATTTAGCACTTACGTTTTATGATGACCACCCGGTTCGAAGGCACTTTCTGTGTGAATAGACCGGCAAGAAGCTCAATAATTGATCTTTTTTTTAAAAAGATCGGTAACATAATCAAAGCATGAATCAACAGATATTTACTACACATTAAACGTTAGTCGAACATTGTAGTTACTGCGATATAGTGTGTCCCGGGCCATGTTACTCGGACAGTTAATTTTGAAGAATTTTCGCGACTACGTCTGCGTAGAATAGGCTGATGGCCATTCAAACAGTAAGACATATACATAACAGTCTTAGTTACTGCGTAGCCCTACCCCAGTGGAATTTTTGCTCCATTGTATCATCAACAAAAAGACGCTAATTTCTGTGTAGCAAATATCTCATATTCCGTATAAAACTTTATAGTCAAATTCATACACACATGCAACTACTAACATAAAGAAAGAATGTTATTGCTTCAAAAAAACTTTGTATGAGGGTATATTAATTCATTTATAGTATTAGTATAATTGAGGAAAATTTGATACAAACCAAAGAGGTCGATTCCATGTTATAGGAGTTCTAAGGTTTCTATCTTGATTCTAATATTTTAACTATTACGACGACAAGTAGCACTAGTGGTTGTATCACTGTCCGGGATCGCAGCGGAAATCCAATTGACCACTGCTACGTGAGACCACTTGGCTCGAGTAGATAACGTCATATGCGGTATACAGTGTTGCCAGCACCAACATTGTCGACATTCGAATGCTATTTACAAGACAATTAAAAAAAACTTGCACAAAATTAAATGGAACTTCGCCAATGATTCATGTCCGATTTTGATTTAAATGCAACAAGTGTTACTATACCGCATTTTCTGGCAACAAACAATGAATTAATAAAATGAGTAATTAGAGCTCTTGATTGCAAACCAGAAAACACAAAGCGACGAGAGGGCACTCGATATTGATATTTCATGAGTATTAGCGCCTTTATTGTTATTGTATAATTAATAATTTATCACACAGTTATTCGCAGTAAGCCAGAGAGAATATTAAACAACATAAATCTCGTAGCGTGCGATTTTCTTGCTTTGTTTATGTCTTCCAAAGGACAATTTTGGCAATGCGTAGATAATACAATAGTATTTCCATTTATTGATTTGCAATTATATGAAAGATTTAAATAGTGTTGTGAAATTTGTGAATAACGTTCACGCAGCGCCTTGCTTGAGTATTTTTTGCATAAATGAGTATTTTTTGGGTTCCGTAAGTTTCCCAGGGTAAAACGGCACCCTATTAAATACACCAACAAAATATCACATATCATAAAAAATCATTCTTTTTATGCGAGATAATAAATAATATCTATAACACTTAATTAAATTACATGAATATCTAAAATACTTTTAAACTTCTCTTTGTATCTATCGAAGAGTTACTCCCTATACCAAAAAGAAGTCCGGTAGTTAACGTAGAAAACGGCATCCACGGCACGCGCGCTACATTTCATTTGTGTATATTTACGAGACTATTTAATCTTTGAACTCGTTTGTTATGATTGCAAAGAAGATGCTAGCTTTCCTGATTCCTTGGAGAAAATTAAAAACTCTTAATAAAAAGCACCGTGCATTTCAAACAAGAATTTGATAACAGCACAAAGAGGGAGGTCGGAACATAAACGCCAAGGACTTTTTACGTTTACGATTTCTTTCTTAGGGAAGTCCAAATCGACATTCTAAAATGAATCCTGCCTTTTCTCATTTTACAATTCGCCTCGATGGAGCTCGCAGTTCAATTCAAAGCACTAAAGCTACAGTGGTTTGAGTCTGACGTTGGTAATTATAAAAAAAAATAGTTAGCGCAATCTTAACTGAGATCGTCAACTTTCAGGTTCTCTCCAAAGGGGTGAGACGAGTTTTGCACAGGCCTTTTCAATGACTCAACAAGCAGTTTCCGTTTAATATAACGTTTTTGTAAGTGGAGATAGAAGAAATAGTCGAAAAGTGAAATCGAACTACGAAAAGATAAACGTAAACCACAAACCGAGGAGTAGACATAGTAGTCTTTTTTATGTGAAACGTTGCCAAGCGAACAGACGGTTCACCTGACGTTAAGCGAATAAGTAAAATGTGAATAATTCATTCTCTAGTTTAGATCAACTTGACGTGCCTGGTAAAATGAATAGCGAAGGTCCCTGTAGTAATGTACCAAATAAGATAAAATAAAATAAAATACAATAAAATAAAAATAAAATAAAAAATTAAGGTGCACTAGTAAATTAATGAGTGGGTCTTCTGCCGGCGCCAATGCTAGTTTCGCCTTTAAAATATGAATACGCTGAAAAGACACTTCTCATTAAAGATCTAAAAATAAACGAGAGAAGTGGTGTGCGTTGGTAGCCTGGCATACTTTTGAATACTGAATTAATGATAACTAGTATTACAAAGATTAATCCGATGCTCGCAATTTAATAAGCATTATTTCAATTTCTAAAACTTAACAAAACGTTAATAAATATGCATTCAGAAGTTTAGAGAAATCGATCGATAAGAGATTGATCCCATATTGATTGACCACACTTAATGCATTTTCACCTTAACTTTTTGCAGTGGTCATCTGATATTTTCAATATAAGTTTTCAGTAATTCCCAACAAGGTTCTATATGAACATTATGATATGTAGGCCGATGTTACGAGTACGATTTGTATTATGATCCATGATAAAAAAAGAAGAAAAATCGTAAACATTAAAATTAAAAAAAAGTAAGGTAAATATATGTCTCAATCTATATATATGTCTCAATGCTGGGCCTCCTATGTACAGATGAAACATGTAAATTGATTTTGCGAGTGATTTTTTTATGGCATTGCATTTATATATAGGTTCATAAAATTATAAAATTATTTTAATGAAAATAAAATAGCACATCTACCTGATACGTATTGTTATCGACAGTCAGGGGAGAGACATCCATAGTCAGAAGCAGAAGGATATAAGGTTTGGATAAAGAAAGAAAAAAACTCTGATCACTTTAACGGATTTTCAACTTATGAGGTGTCATTAGATTTGTCTCAATTATGGAAATAAGGAGAGGTATTAGTACAATATTATATCATCCAAACAAAACAACAAGATAACAAGTTTCCCTATACAGCTTTTACTAGCAACGAGCTCTGCTTTAACGAAATCAAAAATTAAATCTCTTGATTTGAAAACAGAGAACACTAAGCGACGGGAGGGTACTTTATTTTGATACTTCATGGTTAACGACGTTTATGTTGTTATCTTGTCATGAATAATCCATTAAAAAGTGATTAGAAGCAAAAAGGAGAGGATATTGAACGATAGATATAATCATATAGATAAACTTGCTCTTGGTCTTGCTTAGGAAAAACGGTAAATTACTCCAAAATATAACTTTATTTTATTTATTTTTTTACTAAACCGCCAATAACTGCGTTTAAATATTCAAACATCTAATATTAGCAGCCTATTTAATTACTTATACTTACTAGCACTAAATTTATTCTTTGATCGACTTTTTTCGACTCTTTTCTGGTATCGGGGCTCGAATTCAATCGTCTCTTCGATTCCGAAATAAGATCCTTATTTTAATCTACAATAATTATTTAAAATTACATCAAATATGTCATTTAAGACGTCAGCAACCCCCTGATCGTAATATTTTTTTTTAATGGAGAAACGGGGCAAACGAGCAGAAGGCTCACCTGATGGTGAACATCACTTATGTTAGTAAATATATAAAATATACATTTTGACGTTACCAAAGTTTCCTTTCGCAGTTACTTTATGAAAAATTGTTCGTACGTGTTGGCAACACTAAAGGAAGTCATTCCTTGAGGTTGTTGGCAACACTAAAAGAAGTGTCATTCCGTGAGATATAAATGAAGCTGCAAGAAGCATTTCATGGTCTTCGTCATCTTTCTCTGGCTGTCAACAAGAAGTATATGCGATAGTGCTGCCCAATCGGTATCACAAATTAAATCGTTAGAGTGGCGTTTCATTAGTAATATTAAAGTGATAAAATAAGTAATTATAACAATGTTATTGTTGTGCAAGTGAAACTACGGTGATTTGGTAAAAGTATTTATATTTCTACCTTCTTAGCTCGGTAAAACAAAGTATAGCTAACATACGATTTCTCGAAATCTTGTAAGCTCACTCGGATAGCATCGGTGTTTGACTAAGGTTGCTCGAGTAAAATTTCTGTATAGCAAATTTAAATTGTTTATAGTGTTAATCTTTGCACTTAAGATTGAACATTAAAATATGTAGAAAAAGTACGAAAAGATTGTCGCCGCTGTGGGAATCGAACCCACGTCTTCGGCTTTCGCGGCCTGACGCTCTAGCCACTGAGCTTAAACGGCTGATTGCCACACCGACGAAAATCTTAACGTCTTTTTCTACATTGTTTCTTAGCATGTGAAGCAATGCTTGGCGGCATCCATTGTTATATCCTTTAAATACAAACAATTTCGAATATCGTTTTACAACGATAATTCGAACGAGAGATGTCGCCATTGCTTTTTTAGAAATTTAAAGTGTTCTGTATGACAATCCTAAATTATTCATACATTTGTACTGATCAGATTCAACTAAATGAAATGGATATGAATTCTAAGAAATCATCATCATCATTCAGCCTGTTTGAGTCCACTGCTGAACATAGGCCTCCCCCATAGACTGCCATGAAGTACGATCCTGAGCCACCTGCATTCATCGACTTCCCGCACATTTGCACAGTTCGTGACTCCATCTAGTGGGGGGTCGTCCTACACTGCGATGGCCAGTACGAGGCTGCCACTCGCGAACCTTTCTTCCCCAACGGTTATCGGTTCTACGAGCTATATGGCCGGCCCATCGCCACTTGAGCTTGCTAATCCTCTGAGCTATGTCGGTTATCTTAGTTCTACTGCGGATAACTTAAACTTCGGCAAATCTTCTAAGAAATGCTCATTGATATTTCTTAAGACTTTATGTTTTAGGCACCCTTTTATTTTTTATTTTTTTTGGTATCGGGGGAAATCTTTAAAAGATACCCTTACACGACAGGGTTATGTGGGGTTCTTACCCACTAAAACCCCCTCGGTGGCTACCTTCTGTACGTTTAGACCCCGGGATCTCCTATGGAACGCACCGATGTCCCTCGGTACTGGGCGTGAGCACGCCTCTTAGAAGGGTAAACCTTCCCCGATTCCCTCGCCATCTTGCAGCAGCCCGAGGCTACTTCTTGCTGCCAATCCGTGTCCCCTTTTATTCACCTTTTACGACAGGCAGGAGATAACTTAGTCGTATTCTATGAGCCCGGAACTACAGAGCTGATGTTTTAGGCACCCAGCTTTTGTCAAGATTGACGAACTTTATCCGCTTTTCTGTCTCTACCGCTGTGTCCTCTAATTTCAATATTAGATGATATGAGTCTTTGGGACGAAGGCGATTTCCTACGACGTTAGCATTATTAAATCGTCTCTATGTAATGTCCGCGTACTGATGTGAATTTTTACGAGGGGCCTGCGCCCTAAAAGATGTAACAAGGCAGCCAAATTTAATACTCCTGCGTGCCTGTGTTATCAACTTTATATAATGTCATTCTTTCCCTTTGTTATGTTGCACGCAAACTTTTTATTTTCTGACGAAAATAACTTTGCTGCAAAATATATAAAAGATAAGAGAAATAATGAGTTTTTCCCGTTGATTGAGGCTCCTCACCAATGAGGGTATATTGATTTCTTATTTTTACGCGAATATTACATATTGTTAAATGAAACTATTTTGTGGATTTTATAGTGTTTTAATTAGTTTTATATTCTCGACTTTTCGCACCCTTTCCAGCGTTTATGGTCAAGGGACAGTCGGGTTGTTTCACGTCAGAGCTGAACCGGGGCACCATCAATTTTTTTTATTCCAATTAACGAAAAAGGATCTTATTGTATCTTAAGGTCTAGACCATAAGATACCAAAAAGCTTGACCAGTGTTGGTGTGCTTGGATTTAATTTTACAAATTATGAGATTCCAAGCTGATTACGTTTAATTTAACAATGACGGTGATGATCAAGAATTTATGATTGACTGCGTTTAAAGGTCTGTCTGTAATGTTAAGATGAGGTATTCGTTTATAAATCTAGAAAAATATTAAGTTGACTGGTTGATTTATTAAAGTGCGCGTGTAATGTCGAAGGCTCGGGCCCCATTTTGATTTAAAAATCAATATCCGGAATTGAATCCGCTGATTTTGGGTATAAAAACCTCACTGTATCGTTCCAGCATTGAAAAAGTAAGTAAAAAAGAAATATATTTATAAGTGAAGACTTTTTTATGTTTGTTGATCGAGTTTTAGCAGGGGAGAATTGTTGGCAACGCACTAATCTTTAACAGATACCCGAATGAATTCGACAGGTAAAGGAGCTCTTTTCCTCGTCGTTCCGTATATCAGTACTTCACAAAACATGATCTTTATTAGCGATACTATAAAATAGTAAAATAATGCTGTGCGTGTTTTTTTCTTGGTTAATGCAAATTAAAATTTATTGCAATGTACTTGAATCTTCCTTTATTTTGCAATATTTTGCTTTGAGTTAATCCCCTAAATTTCCAATTTTCTATGTGGAAAAAATAGAATGTTAACGCCATGGTTTTCTTTACCCAACATTGCCCTTACTTTAGGATAACATTATCCTGTGTTGCAAGGACGATTTACAATAATTTCACGTGCGCAAAAAACCCAGATGCGAAACAACTATCTGTGGTTCACACGAATAGTTTCCCTGTGTGGAAATCAAACCCACGACTCCCAACAAAGAAGCCAAAACCTTTGCGACTGCGCCACGTAGTCATCATATTTTAAGTCGAAAATGTACTGATTTTAGTTATCATTACATTTTGAATATATGTAGAAAGGAAGAAGTGTATTATTTAAGCAAAAACAACAAATTAATGTCACGAGCTTCCTGATTATTAATACACATTAAGTGAATTTTCGCTGACAAATTAATCAAATTTTGCAAATACATAAGTTAGCTCTCTGAGCTACACTAACGAGCTATGACATTTGACAAGCCATTTATCAATCAGAAACTATTTAATCTCGGGCTGCTTACAATTTTCCGACTAATTAATTCTGAGAGGCTGACACAAACATTAATTTAATTAATGTGATAAATCGAAATGCGTTAGACGTATTCGTAATTTTTACTTATTCCGTTGTATAGTGTTAATTAGTAAATCTTTCTAATGCTAAGTGCAATGTTGCATGTTGCAAATATATCTACAATTTTATGAGCCATAAGTTTAGTAGATGTTTCTGTTGTTATTTTGCTAGGTTGTAAAAGACTGCAGCAAAAAATAAGAAGAATCACGTTTCCAACTTTTAACATTAAAATATTCATTTCAAAGTTTGACCATGGTAACATAGTACTTTCACTCGTCAACGTATATAAAGCGAAAACCCACTTATATTTCTATTTAAAGATTACAGAGCAC